>JAOPHQ010003418.1:0-40000 GCA_030340625.1 Merluccius polli | reverse complement strand
CCAGTTGAAAAAATGGGGTTACACCAGATGGGGCATGATGGGAGAGAGAGCCCCTCAATACCAAGTCTCCCATGCAGCTGCTTCACGATAGAGCAAGATAACCTAATAATGATATTGTCCAGCTGTGGTGGGGGATTGGGACAGTACCATAGGGATGCCAATGATAAGGTCTTATTATATGACCATTGCCAACTACCTACACAAGCATCAGATTTATAAGCCCAGGTTAATGGGTATCTTGCATTATATGAGAGATAGTACTGATATATACTGTATATCTGGGACTCCCAACCCTCCTCTGGATCTGGGTATAGTTAGTTTTTTGAAAGAGATTCTAGGTTTTTTGTTATTCCAAAGAAATCGGATGAAAAGGGATTCAATGTCTCTGAACCAGCTGCGAGGAAATTTAAGAGGAATAGAGGTGATGGTATGAGCAAATCTTGGTAAGACATTCATTTTCAGTATTTCCGCTCTGCCCCACAAAGACAGTGGCAGAGCTGTCCATCTGATGATGTCATTCTTGATGGACTGAAGAATGGTGGGGCCATTTAAACTGAAGATTTTAGTGATGGGAGAAATTATGGTAATGCATAAGTATTTCATTCCATTTGTTTTCCAAAGAAAGGGGGCGCCCTTTAAATCAGATTTAAATGTATAGGAATTAAGTGGTATTGCCTCATTTTTGTTCCAATTAATGTTATAACCAGAAAAACTGCTGAATAAATTAATCAATTCAAGAACTGCTGGTATAGAGGATGCTGGTTTACTTAAAGTGAGTAATATATTATCTGCATACATATTCAATTTAAAACTATATCCAGAGAGGACCACACCAGATATATCAGCACTGGAACGTATTGCACACGCTAAGGGTTCAAGAGCAATAATAAAGAGCAAGGGACTGACAGGACAGCCCTGTCTTACTCCTCTTTGGAGAGCAAAGGGCTTGGAGATTAAGCCATTGGTTTTAACAGAGGAGAATGGGGAGCAGTAAAGAGCTTTCACCCAATTTATAAATTGTGAACCAAAACCAATTTTTTTAAATGTATAAAATAAATATGGCCATAATATCTTATCAAATGCTTTTTCAGAATCTAAAGATGCTGCAATGACTGAGAAGTTACTGGAACCAGCATGTAACATAATCTGAAAGACCCTACGCATGTTGTTTGAGGAAAGACGACCTGGGATAAAACCTACTTGGTCTGGGTGGATTATGGATGAAACTGCCTTCTCCAGACGGAGTGCTAAGATCTTAGCAAGAATCTTATAATCACAGTTTAATACATTTAAAGGACGGTAGTTACTCATCTGAACTGGGTCTTTACCTGGTTTGGGTAACAGGGAGACAATAGCATTACACATAGATGGGGGCATTGATTTGGAATCCAGTATTTGGTTAAATAATAGCAGCAAGAATGGAGAAAGCTGTTCTTTAAAACATTTATAAAACTCAATTCCCAAGCCGTCGTTCCCTGGGGCTTTACCTGAAGCCATTTTCATAATTGCCGTCTTAATTTCAATTTGTGTGAGAGGGGCGTCAAGTGCGTCCCTTTCAGCTGGACTAACCCTCGGCAAATTAAACCCTTTAAAGAAGCTGTCCATTTCAGCATTGGTATCACAGCTCTCTCTGCACTATAGAGTTTAGAGTAATCATTTTTAAAAGATTCATTGATTGAGGCAGCATCACATTGTAGCATTCCGTTCTCGTCTTTAATTGCTGGGATAGTCTGTCTATTTTCTATACACTTTAATCTATGGGCTAACATTTTCCTTGCTTTATCTCCAGATTAAAAATAACCTCTATGCAATCGGAAGAGAGCAAATGCTGTCTCCCAGGCACGTGCAGAGGGGGGGGCTATGGGTGCCCGAGCCCCTGCCCTTTTCCCTTTGCCCTTTCCCCCCCCCCCCCCCCCCCGCCCCCCGCTCAACAATCGCGCAGCAGAAATCCTCCCATTTTTGATTTTGAGCACCTGCCCCTCAAAGGGTCTCTGCACGGCCCTGCTGTCTCCTCATGAATTAGCCTTTGCAAGTTAGCCCTGGTGGCGAGTAATACATTTCTCAGATCTGTATTAGATGGATCCAGCATGTGCTGTTCCTCTAAACTCTTAAGTTTTCTGTTTAATTGGGATTTAACCCCCTCACGTTCCCTTTTCACCCCAGATGCAAAGCTGATTAACCAGCCCCTGCAGGTTGCCTTAAATGCCTCCCAGACAGTGGCTGCACATGATACAGAATTAAGGTTTATCTCAAAGAACTCAGGAATTATAAGAGAGGTAAAGTTTTCCTTTTTAAGAAGTGATGTATTAAGTCGCCACTGCCTTGATTTACAAGGGTTGGCCATAGGGAAGAATGTGACAGAAACTGGGGCGTGGTCACTTACAGCAATAGTGTCCATCTTAATATTAATTAATCTTTTACAATGTATTAAACCTGATGTGATGTCGAACAATGTTGTTGAATGACATGATCATCTGGTGTTATGATTGACCTGCTCTTTACAAAAAAGTCCATCCTTTTCTCTTTCTTCCTTGTAGGAAAGAAAAAGGGCTTCATTATACTTTACATATCAGGAATATGGACCACCACCGGGCCCTTCTCCTCTTCTGTCTCTTCAGGGTGTTCAGCATGGCTCGAGCAGTTCCTCTCTCAAAAGAATCAGTGATCATGAGGGCAAAGGTCAAACTGAACACCGAACAGCTTGTGATGAGATTGGACATTTACCTTAAGGTAAAATAAGTGATTTGACTTTACTTGTTATTAATATTGAAATATTTGTTATAGATTTTTTGGTAACCCTTTATAATAGAGTACACATATTCACCATTAACTAGTTGCTTATTAGCATCACTCATGCTCACACATATATAAATAATGTTAATAATTAATAATGATAGACAAACTGAGACAAAGGTGGCCACCTTTGTCTCAAATTTCACACATTTGAAAAAATTGTTGGAAATGCCGTCATTATCGATCAATCATCAATCCTCCCCCCCACCCCCATCTCCTCTTTAGCGGCTGTTGCTCGGCAGTCTGAGCCTGAGCCCGCCCACTGACCCTCTGGACGGCCTGTCCTCTCTGGTGCTGGTGCTGGAGGGCTACGAGAGCCTGCTCTCCGACAGCCTGGACGGCCTCAGCCAGGTCAGGCAGGAGGTGTCCTCACTGAGGGGCTACCTGGATGACTGGAGGGAGGGTCACTGCAGCGAGCCGCTGTTGCCCAAGCAGCTGCTGCAGGGACGGCTGGCGCAGCTCCAGAGCCGCAAGGAGTACATCCACACGGTGGGCATCGAGGCCGTGCTGGGCCTGAAGGAATACCTGGGCTACCTGCTGAAGAACCTGGACTACCTCGGGACTTGTTGAGCTCACTGGGATCATGGGCTTTTCTCTCTTTCATTTCCTTTGGCCGATTATTTAAGGTTTGTGGATCAAATCGATTTCAATAATGGCGGACCATGATTTATAATGTGCTATGCGCTAAAAGAATGTTTTTACATAATTATTGAAGTATTTATATATTTTGTGGAACAAAACAAACAAGAAATGCAGACTTATAGTTTTACACCAAGATGTATATGTAGCAATAATAATTGTATTTCATATTCTCCAAATGAAATGTTCACGATCTGATGCTTAACTGGTCATATGGTGTCCTTTTCACAGAGAAAAGCTAGGAATTATTTTGAGCAAATCACAAAATTGCTAAATATATTTACATACTACCAACTCAGTTATGAGTCACATTTGTCTGCCGAGATTCCTGCAAGTCAGGTTTTAACATGCTAGGCCAAGCAAGTGTTTTTTTATGCACTGTATGAGAAGAAAATTGATTATCTAACGCATATATGAGCATTGCCTCCAGATGAGACTGATTAAGACTGTTAACCATTTACTTCACAAACTTTTTGTAGTGGGATTCAAAAAATGTAATGTATATATATATATATATTTACGTATATTTTGCATATTTTTCTTATTGTATAATGTAATATGTAATGTAATATTAAATTTGATGTTGTTTACATTAATGGTTTATCATGACTGTGCATGTTACTTATGTATGATGAATGAAACTTTTTACATAAGATTTTATGATTCCCCCATCTAGTTCTGTGCTCAACAGTTTCATGAACTGATAGCCAGTTAAAGTGTGCTTGACTCACACAAAATCACATTTAATAAAGATGTAAACAGTGAGGGTATTAAGACAGCTTTAATTTTTTTTTAAAAACCTACAAAAAAAAGGAATTTACAAAAGGTATGCTGCCGTGACATTATTCAGCTTGTAAATATGAAATGGCCCGAAGACATTTAGAAATAGGATTATACTGAAGAATACTAAAAAGCACACTCCAGCTTCACGGCATTAAATTTAGAATGACATTAACTTATTATGAAATACAAGTGTAGTTAGAATTGTATTTAACGTAAAATATCTTTATATGTATATATATATATATATATATGTATATATGTATATATATATATATATAAAAATACCTTGCACAATTCACCCTTTCACGCTCACAAACAAACAAAAAAACAGAGACATACATGAACACTAACTGAACCACTTGTTTCTTTTGATGCTGGCGGTCTTTTTGCTGTCTCCCATTATCTTGTTCTTGTATTTTTCCACCATGCTGTCGAAGCGGTCCTCCTCTTTGTTCCTGAAAGGCCTCTTGGTTGGTTTCACACTCTGGAAAGCAACAAAAACACCAAGTCAGAACTATAATTGTTGAATACCAATATCACGCATTAAAAAAAATACAGTAATCATGGTATAAACACAAATAATAAATAACTAATTTTATAAAATAATAAAAAACACAATGACCCTTAAACCTCATTGGTAGTTTGAGTCTTGGTGTGCACTTGGTGCATGAGGTAGAATTTAGGCATGTTGCCTTTTTTAAAGCCCAAGGCACACAGAGCACACATTTTGGTTCATTTTGTAGGGTTAGTGTTTACTTAGCCCGACCCAATAAGACAGAATCCTATTGTTTTTTGGAGCAAAGCACACAGAATGTAGCAGGGTTGTATTGTTTTCCTCGCTGTGGCCAAGACTCTATTTTGGAAAAAAAAAAGAAAAAAGTTGTCCTTCCAAACAAGGCTGTGTGCTTTGGGCTAAAGCTTTTAAATATAATTATTTCAAATGATATTACTTTTCAGTCTTATATCCACTGTGAAACACATTTTGTTTAAAGAAACCATGTGAACCATGAAGAGCCCAGTGAGGCAGTGTTTAGTAACATGTTACCTGTATTCTGGACTGTGTGGGTGTTTAGTAACATGTTACCTGTATTCTGGACTGTGTGGGTGTTTAGTAACATGTTACCTGTATTCTGGACTGTGTGGGTGTTTAGCATCATGTTACCTGTAGTCTAAACTGAGTGGGTGTTTAGTATCATGTTACCTGTAGTCTGGACTGTGTGGGTGTTTAGTATCATGTTACCTGTAGTCTGGACTGTGTGGGTGTTTAGTATCATGTTACCTGTACTCTGGACTGTGTGGGTGATAGGAATCATGTTACCTGTATTCTGGACTGTGTGGTAGGGTTTTAGTATCATGTTACCTGTAGTCTGGACCATGTGGTGGGTGTTAAGTATCATGTTACCTGTAGTCTGGACCATGTGGTGGGTGTTTAGTATCATGTTACCTGTAGTCTGGACCATGTGGTGGGTGTTTAGTATCATGTTACCTGTATTCTGGATTGTGTGGTGGGTGTTTAGTATCATGTTACCTGTATTCTGGATTGTGTGGTGGGTGTTTAGTATCATGTTACCTGTAGTCTGGACCATGTGGTGGGTGTTTAGTATCATGTTACCTGTAGTCTGGACCATGTGGTGGGTGTTTAGTATCATGTTACCTGTATTCTGGATTGTGTGGTGGGTGTTTAGTATCATGTTACCTGTATTCTGGATTGTGTGGTGGGTGTTTAGTATCATGTTACCTGTAGTCTGGACCATGTGGTGGGTGTTTAGTATCATGTTACCTGTAGTCTGGACCATGTGGTGGGTGTTTAGTATCATGTTACCTGTAGTCTGGACTGTGTGGGTGTTTAGTATCATGTTACCTGTAGTCTGGACTGTGTGGGTGTTTAGTATCATGTTACCTGTACTCTGGACTGTGTGGGTGATAGGAATCATGTTACCTGTATTCTGGACTGTGTGGTAGGGTTTTAGTATCATGTTACCTGTAGTCTGGACCATGTGGTGGGTGTTAAGTATCATGTTACCTGTAGTCTGGACCATGTGGTGGGTGTTTAGTATCATGTTACCTGTAGTCTGGACCATGTGGTGGGTGTTTAGTATCATGTTACCTGTATTCTGGATTGTGTGGTGGGTGTTTAGTATCATGTTACCTGTATTCTGGATTGTGTGGTGGGTGTTTAGTATCATGTTACCTGTAGTCTGGACCATGTGGTGGGTGTTTAGTATCATGTTACCTGTAGTCTGGACCATGTGGTGGGTGTTTAGTATCATGTTACCTGTATTCTGGATTGTGTGGTGGGTGTTTAGTATCATGTTACCTGTATTCTGGATTGTGTGGTGGGTGTTTAGTATCATGTTACCTGTAGTCTGGACCATGTGGTGGGTGTTTAGTATCATGTTACCTGTAGTCTGGACCATGTGGTGGGTGTTTAGTATCATGTTACCTGTAGTCTGGACCGTGTGGTGGGTGTTTAGTATCATGTTACCTGTAGTCTGGACGGTGTGGTGGGTGTTTAGTATCATGTTACCTGTAGTCTGGACAGTGTGGTGGGTGTTTATTATCATGTTACCTGTAGTCTGGACTGTGTGGATGTTAAGTATCATGTTACCTGTAGTCTGGACCATGTGGTGGGTGTTTAGTATCATGTTACCTGTAGTCTGGACTGTGTGGATGTTTAGTATCATGTTACCTATAGTCTGGACTGTGTGGATGTTTAGTATCATGTTACCTGTAGTCTGGACCATGTGGTGGGTAAGTATCATGTTACCTGTAGTCTAGACTGTGTGGATGTTTAGTATCATGTTACCTGTATTCTGGACTGTGTGGATGTTTAGTATCATGTTACCTGTAGTCTGGACTGTGTGGTGGGTGTTTAGTATCATGTTACCTGTAGTCTGGACTGTGTGGTGGGTGTTTAGTATCATGTTACCTGTAGTCTGGACTGTGTGGATGTTTAGTATCATGTTACCTGTAGACTGGACTGTGTGGTGGGTGTTTAGTATCATGTTACCTGTAGTCTGGACCATGTGGTGGGTGTTTAGTATCATGTTACCTGTAGTCTGGACTGTGTGGATGTTTAGTATCATGTTACCTGTAGACTGGACTGTGTGGTGGGTGTTTAGTATCATGTTACCTGTAGTCTGGACCATGTGGTGGGTGTTTAGTATCATGTTACCTGTAGTCTAGACTGTGTGGGTGTTTAGAATCATGTTACCTGTATTCTGGACTGTGTGGGTTTCTGCACCATCGGAGGACGCTGGCGTTCCTTCCTACTGGGGCGACCTTTAGGCTTCTTGGGAGGGGCCTGTTGCTTTCCTTTATCACGCAGTCTGCACACAAAGCCACAACAGTTCAGTCAGTGGTAGAGGGCAGGGGTTTTCTAAACTGTTTAATGTGGTGGAGGTGGTAGAACACCCCCTGTGGAGGCCTAGGACCCGCCAAATATGCTATGCAGTCAAATGAGCAATAGATTCACATTACCATGTCAGAACCAGGTGAGATAATTAAGATTTCTCTAGGTGTATTGTTCAATACAGTATTCCCACCACTTTTCAGTGGTGATCAAGACTTATCAAGGCATGTAGGCATGCATACATTTGAAAAATGTTTAATTCTGGCTTGATAGTGGGCAGAAAGTAGCGCAAACAGGTGTGTGTGTGTGTGTGTGTGTGTGTGTGTGTGTTTGGTTTTATTATGAGTCTTTATGAACTTTCAATTAAAACTTTAAAAAGGTTGGATCCCAAATAGGCGATCGGTAGGGATGGTTCCTCGACAGAGAATGGTGGGAAGTATAAATTGGTAGTACCTGATCTTGGGCCCCCTATGGGAAGGAAAGGGCAGAGTCTTTCGCTTTTTCTTTCCGTCCTCCAGTTCTACATATTCCACCTCAGGTTGAGTCTGGAATCCAGAGAAGAGCCTGGCTTCCTGAGGATCTGAGTCAGGAGGAAGACCACACAAACATCAGCACCTCAACACATTTTGTTGCTTCTCAACCAAACATCTAAACAATCAGCAAATCAACAAAACATTTGGCACAAGTAGGAAAACAATTCGGGCGATGTTAAAATGAAAGTGGAATCAAAATAGTCTGATTCAAACAGGTGAAAAACAGGTGGCTGCTACACACTGGTAATGGATGAGGTGTGATATCCCCTCGCACGCACTATGTAAAGCGCTTTGGGTGCCTTAAAAAGTGCTACAGTATATAAATCTAATGAATTATTATTGGAAAAAAACACTCAATCATACCCATGTTCCTTTTGGGTTGCGCTGAAGGAGTTTTTTTGTTCAGTCCACCCGGCTGTGTGTTAGCTCCACCCGGCTGTGCGTTAGCTGCACCCGGCTTTGCGTTAGGTGACTGAAACTTCACTCCACCTCCAATCTGTGACTGAAACTTCACTCCACCTCCAGTCTGTGACTGAAACTTTACTCCACCTCCAGTCTGTGATTGGAACTTCACTCCACCTTTACCAGGTCCATTTTTAAACTGCTCCTGAAAAGGATAAAAGATTGACATCCTTATTAGAATATTGGCATGGCTACTACCGTAACCGGGTTATGGTCAGTTGAAGTGATAGGCGCACTAAATGCAAACATAACCTTTGGCAATATGTGACTATCCGACGTTTGGTGCATCAATTCACCCCAACTGTCCGGAAATCATAACCGGGTTTCCCTCTGGGGGGGACCCCGAGTTACATAACCGGGCTTCTGTGTTTACATGGCAGTTAGGAAAGCTGCTTACAGCGGAAACATTAGCGCACTGATTGGCTCAATTGTCAAATCACATAAAAACAAATCTCATGTGAAAGGCAAATTCACCTTATTTTTTTGTTGTCGTTGTTCCTTTAATTTCAGCTTCCTTCCGTCCTCCAGGGAGAACTCAACGATAGGTCTCTGTTACATTACCCAGAAAGGAAAGAAACATGTTAATTCAACAAACAGCCTGCCAAAATAAATACAGCAGAGGCGGCGCAGACACACACCGAGTTCAAACAACACACAAAACACTAAAATCATTAAACAGTATTTCGCAAACTACTGAACACCCTGACAGAGCAGAGAGCAGGTGGCATCGTCCAATGACTGACAAGTATGTAAAACGAGTATCATGGTAGAGGCCTACCTTGTTTGGGCCGAAAATGTCAGGGTTGTTATTGAGGTAGCGGATGGTTTTGAGAGCGTGGTCCGAGTGCTGGAATTGGACAAAGCCATATCCTAGAGACTGGCCCATCGCCTTGCCCTTCTCTGGTTTCCGGTCATACATCACCCTGCACTAGGGAGAGAAAGAGTGTAAACCATGTAAACAGATAAGACTTTGATTAAAGAAAGACAGCTCGAAGCATCTACAGCAGCCTCTAGTGGACAAAAAGTCCAAATCATAATATTATTATATTTGTACTTATAATAAGTCATATGTAATTTTTACTTAGTATAGTGAAACAAACTCTAAATGCTAAGGAGCCCCTGGATTGTTTCATTAGGGTAGCATACAAATATTTTTTATTAAATTAAAATTAATTATTATGAAAAACTTTTTAAATGGGCCCCCTCACCCATCGATAAGGTTTCTCACCTCAGTGACGCGTACTCCTTTGCTTCCTTTTACAGCTTGAAGACAGATGGCCTTAAGTTTTTGATTGTCCACCGACTTGGGGAGGTTATGGACACAGAGTCGGGTCTTCGACACATACACATTTATGTCTCGGAGCTTGGCTCTCTTAACCTCTTCAAACTAAAAGGGCATTGAGCAACACAAACACACAACAGTTAATACAGCATTGGTAGCAGGTTGAAGAGCTAATGTTTGTTCAGTACAATGTGATGTGTGCATTGTGTAGCAGTTAAACAAGAGAATGTAGAAGAACACCCACTCTGGTTCGTTTAACCATGTCTGCTTCAGGGACACCCTCTGCAGCCTTGGTTCCAGCACGGATTACTAGTAAAGGTAACAATAGAAATAAATGAACAGGCCTTCAAGGCTATTTAAATAGTATGCAATTACGCCGTCTGTTTATATTTAACAAACAATATTGACTATTGTGAAACAACCAACTTCCAAAAATGTCACAATGACAGAGTTTCCAAAATACAAGCCAAATCACACTCAGAAATCACAAATCACAATCAAGTCTGTTCACAGTGTAGACAGACTTCACTTACATCCTTCCCTAGCTAGGTAGAGGTTCCTGGCCCCAGTCTCCACTTTCACCTTCTTGTCTTTGAGTTTGGCTGCATTTTCCCGGGTAACCGCAGCCGCGACTATCAGCCTCCTACCGTCAACGCGGATACCGCCATTCTAAAAGGGACATAGGATTATGATAGGATTCACACAAGATGAAATACACATGTAGGCCATGCGGTCTGTATTGCCAGTATTGGTTGCAATACCAGATAGTGAATCTGGGTTACATGTATTGCCTTTAAATGAGTCATACAGTTTGAACTGGGTGCTGGGTGCAATAGAAAAAGACAGTGCCCAGTCGAGCACCGCACTAAGCGAAAAATGCATTCATGAATGAATGAATTAATTAATCAATCAATTCATACGATGCAACAGCTTACCTCTGCTTCATCTTGGGCCACTGCAATGCACTTTTCTGCAGAGTCTTTACTTTTAAATTGGGCAAATGCACAACCTGGTGAAAACAAAGACAAACAAAACCTCCCATGAAGTGGTTTTCTGAAAGGAAACAGTTTTGTTTTGTTGAACCATTG
The DNA here is from genome assembly GCA_030340625.1 of Merluccius polli. Classification (NCBI taxonomy): domain Eukaryota; kingdom Metazoa; phylum Chordata; class Actinopteri; order Gadiformes; family Merlucciidae; genus Merluccius; species Merluccius polli. Next base: position 29,068 of record JAOPHQ010003418.1, on the reverse strand, counting down.
GGACAGTACCTTTGGAGTGGTCCGTGTCTGGGTGAAGAACTATCTTGATGTAGTTCATTTCCCCATAACGCAAGAGTGCCTCCTCCAGGCCTTCCTCTTCGGTGTCGAAGGAGAGGTTTCTAATGACACCCAGGTGATGATGAGGAAGAAAGTAAAGAGGATGTTGAGGCGGCCGGAGGGGGGGTTGGGGGGCGACTGAACAAGAAGGCATACCATGAAGGTAATTCTACTACAGCGACTTGTTCACTGTTAATGGTGAATTTCACTTTATAACACTTCTCGGGTCATTACCACACCTACACCAGATAGTTTTTAGGTTGCTTGCTTCAATATTTAGAGATTTGATGTCCATGTAAGCAAACTGCCTCCTGCACCTCCATCCAATAGAAGCCCATTCAAAATCAAGCTCCATGTTAGACTCATTTTAAACACACGTCCCTGCTACTCATGAATGATATTGTCCTTCTTATGAATGTGTCGGCCTTCATTTTTCGATAATTTTTTTCATTTTAGAAACAAAGACCGTGTCAGTCTATGGCCGTGTTTCATTTTCTTCAATTTAATTTGTCTTCCATCGTTCCGAAAAAAAGCAAAGCAAAACATTGTTATCTTCATGTTGAAATCGAACAAACTAATGTCTGCTAGCTTTTGTTTGATAGGATATCAGCGTAATAATGAGGCATTGTACCCGGTTGTTATAATGCCACCGTTAAACTTGCCCTGTAAGGACATTTTCATAGTTTTCCACGCAATGCAACTTTGTGCCAGACAACCCAAAATAACAGCCGAAGAAGTTTGCAAATGAGGACTTAAGGGTATGTAGTATTATGTACTAGTAGTAATACAACACTATGGGTATGTTGTAGTATGTACTAGCAGTAATACAACACTATGGGTATGTAGTAGTATGTACTAGCAGTAATACAACACTATGGGTATGTAGTAGTATGTACTAGTAGCAATATTATTTCTACCACCAACCTAATGTTATTGTCGGTATGCCCACATCAGAAATCACGCAATGATATGCATCCTGATATGCATCCTCGAGTTCGACACTAAACTGCCTGGGTCTACTTCCTGCATTTGTAAAGGAAAGCAACAAAACAGAGCAAAATATTAACATGACATAACTGGTAGAAAAATGAAGTCTGGTACATTCATTAGGACAATATCAGTCATGAGAAGCAGGGATGGTGTGTTTACAATGGGTTTATGGAGTTTGATGTTGAATGGGCTTCTTCAGTTTACAGTCAAGCCTTCAATAGCGGCTTTTCAACTCAAGTCTCGACTGTCTCAAACACAGTGGACTAGGGCCTTAAAGGATTTGAGTACAACACTGCCTCTCCACTTATTCCACTGTCCTGATCGGAAAAAAATGGGCATTGGGCACTGCTCCCTGCTAGTGACTAGCGCGGAGGAAAGTAACACGACAGCGAGGGTTAGCCAACCTGATGAAGATCGTTCTGCCCTCATTCACATCTGAAGGGAGAGGTTTCCTTGGTTTACGATCTGAGATAGAGAGAACGCAGTGTGGACAAACAAGGAAATGTTTCATTTGTTTCGAATTAAATCAATGTGGATATGCGAGAACAAAAAAAAATCTACATCAACATATACATACCTAGATCATCGTCATCGTCATCGTCATCATCATCATCATCATCATCATCATCATCCTCCTCGTCACTATCGAAGCTACCATTGTCATCGTCATCATCTTCATCTCCACTCTCTTGAGACCCACCATCCTCCTCTTTATCTTCCTTCTCGCTCTCCTCTGTGTCGTCAGTATCCTCTTCATCTTCTGAAGAGGCCTCCTTCACCTGCTGTGCAGCCTTTTTGGAAAAGGCCCTGTGGAGAGAGGTCACAGGGTTTGTCAGCTTCGCTTCTTCAAGAGTAAGACAGAAGAGGCTCTTGGGAGTTCATACCTTTTCTGGGGTGCTGCTCGTTTCTCTGCTCCAACCTCGTCTTCAGAGTCACTTTCTGGTTGGCATTTCACCGGCTCTTCTGTTTTCTTAGGAACTAAAAAAAACTGTCATCAGTCAGACAATCAGTCTGTATCCAGACTGATTGTCATTCCTGTTCCTTTACATACACGTTGTGCAACTAGTTTGTTGTTAATTACAATAAGAGAAATGTAATTGCATCGAGCAAGCACTACCTTGACTGGAAGATGGTTGTGTGGCAAGAAACTTATCCTTAGGTATAGCCCAGTCCACGGCTACCGGACGTCCTTGAGGATTAAGTATTGGTTGTACATTATTGTCAGTTCCCAAACTCATCAAGGCACAACAAACCCATTGACTTTAGTCAATGTAATGATCATGATTTAAACCATTTTTTCATGTTGCTACTTATCAGCACTGTGTGTGTACATTTATTGGCCAGCTTTAGGACTAACCTTTGATCTCCTTCATGTTCATAGCTTTGAGTGCTTTTCCTGCACCCGACATATTCTTGAACAGGACAAATCCAAAACCACGCATCTTTCCATCTATTAAAAACCAATGAATGGATAAAAGTGCATAGGGAAGAGAAAGAAACAAGTCAATTTGTCCATAAATCACAGCATTTAAATGTGTTGCTTAGTTGATTTATAGACACATTGTTTTTATAAATATTATATGTATATTTAGTAAATGTGTTTTTTTTTTTTTTACCAGGTTTCAGAGGGATTTTGGTTTCAAGCACCGTTCCAAATTCGGCAAAGGTTTCCTTCAGATCCCCTTCAGAGCACTTTGACACAAAGACAACACGTTACACATGGAAAACATCACGCATCACAAACACTGATGCAACATCAGAGGACAAAAAAAGACATACCTTAAAACTGAGGTTTCTGACAATAAGTTTGGACTTCAGTGCACTTTTTCGAATCCCTTTAAATGTGGGATCATTTTCCTTTGGCGGCTGCGCTTTAGGGGGTTCCTCTTTCTGTGGTCCCACTTTTGGGGGTCCCTCTTTCTGTGGTCCATGTTTTGGGGGTCCTTGTTTTGGGGGTCCGTCTTTCTGGGGTCCGTCTTTCTGTTGTCCCTCATCCTGTCCTCCTCCTTTCGGAGGTTGCCCTTTAGGAGCTAAGGAAGAAAGAAGGATTGATAACACCAAACCACATAGCACTGACACCACTGTATCCCGTCCCGTTACAGATGAGGGACACGCATGCGCCCACAGGCCTACCTGTCCTCCTTTTGTCGTGTATCTTCTTCTTTGCAACCGACACAGATATCGTTTTCCCGTCGTAATTTTTTATTTCTTTCATTGCTTGACGTGCATCCTCCTCCATGGCGAACGTGACATAGCCAAATCCCCGACATTGTTTTGACCCTAAAGTAAAATTTAAAAAAAAACATCACATCGATATCGTCGATGTTAGTTATTATCGATTAAGGACATTTAGGCTACTTAATGCGTTCTTCAAACCTACCCTTTTCGTTGACAACGAAGCAGTGCTTTATAGGTCCGATGTCAGAAAATATCTCCGTCAGCCGCTCATTAGACGCTGAGTCCGGCAGAGACTTGACGAACAGCGTAACGGCGGGCATGACGGCACCGTGCTGGCACTAACTACTACAACTTCTCACGTTACAGACCGACTCACTACTATAAATACTCACGTTACAGACACAAACAACCTCCACGGCCTCAAGTGTTAACACCGAAAGTGCCGCTTTTCTTGCACCACATATGGCGAAACAAAGACCTTTCTAAAATCGGAGTAATTATGTCAGCGTGTCCACTCAGCTACACATCGCATGTTTACATGTGGGAGCAACCATCTTGAAATGAAAACCGGAAGTCGTCATTCGGTCATACTGCTACTCACTGCTGTCCCTAGTGTAGACATGGCAAATCACAAGGACTCAAAGTATTTCCAGGGCCTAGGCTAATAGACTGACTTGTCTTTACCCATCTCCCTAAACATTATACAGGAGGCGCAGGGTAAAGACCATAGGGGGGGGGGGGGGGGTCTGAGCCAGGGGGGTCTCCTCTGGGAAGCCATGTCTTCAGGTCCATTTCTCAATCGCAAGGCCGTGCTCAATGAGTCTGTACCTCGTCAGTAACTTTGTCAGCTTTCGGTCCGTCACGGTGGTCAAGTATTCTCTTTTAAGGGCTCTTTTTGTTGATTTTTTCCAATGGGTCCAGCACTTTGTGTTTCTTCATGGTTTGGTTTGCTTTTTAGGCCTTAATTGGGCCTCTGTCCGCTGTGAGTTCCCGGCCGAGGGGCCATCTCTCTGGGTGGACCGACCTGCTGGTGAGGGCTTGGTACTGGAGGGTGTGGAGAACAGATTTACAATCATTTTGCATGCAAATCTCAGTTTGGTGTTTGTGGACCCCAGACGTCACTGCCATAGAGGGCAATCATTTATATAACTTTTTAAATTAAAGGTTAGTTTTAAATTAAATCCATTTTGAAAGTAATAAGATTGCAAATTATTTCATAACACATATGAGTTCAGGTTAGTCATGATGAGATAGAGGTTGAAATTAAATACATACTTCAATGTCAATGTCTGGCAGCACAAGAAGTATCCTTCTTGTGTCTCAGTCTGGATATCTAAAAAGTAATCTTCTCAATCACAATATTCCTGAATAGATCTGTTCAAGTATTGTTAAACATCACACATTCCCTGATGGGTGCTGCTGGCTATGGTTGTATGCAAATGAGAAACATGACATTTATCATATGACATTGTTATATCCACCTTACTTTAACACCAGCTAAAACAAAATGTGATTTATGTTTCTATGTTGTTATGCCTTTTGAGCAATCAAGTAGACCATCAATGCAGTGGCTCCCAAATAGGCCGGGGAAATACTTGACATAGGTTACTAATACATTTGGTACCATTTAAAAACAGGTTGGAAACAACTGGTTTAGAGGTCAGTAGTTATATATAGCAAAACAAATACAATATATATAGAAACAAATAAAACATGTATAGGCCTTGAAAAACTAAATAAAAAGTAAACAAGGCCCATTAATAGCAGTACAGTACATTTGTAATAGTAGCAGTACATTTCTACCATGCACTACTCAACCCATATAAATCCCATCCTATTGTCCGAACTGGAGAGTCACATTCAGCTTTTCTGTACAAACACCCTATAGTTGTCACAGCAAACAGCTCTAGAAATCTTACATGTTCATCACTTTTGTGGCTGTTAGTTACCACCATAGACTGTATATAAAGAGGGTTAGTGTTAGGTATCTTTACAGTCTATGAGCCTAAAGCACGGTTAATTCTGCACAAAATCATCAGTGTATTTCCACCTCCTCCTCATACCGGCAATTTGTTATAATATTCGGTGTATCTGTTGCCTTATATCTACGAGTTAATGTTAGGCAACACCAACGATACTAGGCTAAGGTTCCTAAGATGGTGGCACCTGTTCCTACATTATAGTAATATTCACTTCAATTTCATTCATCAGTGTCGTATGTCCACTTTCTCTTCATAACGTTACTGGCATAATATTCTGTGTATCTACAGTCTGTCGCTGTGTAACTAGTTTCTATAGGCTAGACGATATCCTGAACATTAATATAGCAGCAAACAACTATTGGCTATGTAGAAATATAGTGGAGTAATGGTGTCCTGACCAGAGAATGAAGGCACCCTCCCTCTGTGTGTTGTAATCTGATTTTCTATCTTTTGTTTTGTCCGGTCCGGCCGTGCGTTCATGATAACGCACGCGCCGTGCATGAGATGAGTTAAGAAGGTAAAGAACACTCCCAATTGTTGTGGTTTGAGATGCTGGTGCTCTAGTGCGACATCTTGTGGCTAAATATATCGTTTATAGCCCCTTTAACTTTAGTCAACACTACTCAAAGTAACTTGCCCAACACTGTCCATCACTCATTATTCCCCTCACAGCTGCGTCGATTCCCCACGATTGAGACGCCCCACCCCCTTTGTTCGCAGCCGATGCCAAGCCACGCCACACATATTTAACTGTATATTGGGGGGGGACAGATTGGTATTTTGTCAGTATTGGGGTCGGGGGGGGGGGGGGGCACACAACCCCCCCAAAGAATGTGTGGTTACACCCTTCATGAAAGGTGCTATATAAATAAAGTTTAGTTAAGTTTAGTTAAAAATGCACTCAGCACTTGCATCCGTGTGATTCTGTGTGTGTCTGTGTGTCTGTTGGAAACGCAAAAACCTACATTTCAAGACTGCAAGACAGCAATACAAAAATATTCACTCCTTATTGCCACTCAGACGTTTCAGGTTTCCTTACTTTTCAGCAACAATTGGCAAAACAGTTAAGTCTATTGATTCCTATTAGTTAGACAAGTGACACAATAACTCATCACACTGACACCCTCCACCTTCTATCTGTGTCTCAATAAAAAGTAAGAATATAACAAACAGCAAGGTGCTAGGTATGAAAATAATGTATCTGTAAATGAAAATGCCATTACACATTTTAGAGGGCTTTAATTTAAAAATTCAACATCAGAATGTCCTGTCTGAGTCAAACTCTTAGGTGGTCTGCTATCATTCCGAAGTTAAATTGTTCTGTGGAAACAGGACGTTTCCTTTTATTTGTAATCTGAATTTAGAGGGAACATAGCTCATATGACATTTTCGAGGGCTTTAATTTTGAAATTCCACATCAGACTGCCCTGATACTGTTTGAGTGACACTCTGAGGTGGTCTGTTTACTTGCGCATCTGATCACCGCGTCATTGCTTGTGTGTGTGTGGGTGGGAAAGTGGATGATCTTGTCATTATGAAAACTCTTTGTAGGTGAGTCAATCTATGCTCTCAATCTTATTCAACGTCTTAAAATGCACATATTTAGATTAGGGAAATCAATGCCCCCAAACCCCCTTAGCAAACTCTGTTTTTGGACCTCGGTATTTCTAAAACCCTGCGTACGGCTCTGTTCTGAAGTAATATTGGAGTGTGGAAACAGGAAGTTTCACAATGACACTGAGGTGGTGTACTGTCATTTTGAAGTCAGATTGGTCTTTGGAAATGTATTCTTTATTATTTAGTTTGACAAATTATTCACACAATTGAAATGACAAAGCGTCAACTTTCAAAGCATCATTTTTTTTTCTGAAATACAGTTTGCAGGTGGTTATTTTTTATTATTTAATATTCATTTTGTTTTATTTATTTATTTATTATTGAGACTGACTGGCTGACTTTATTGACTGAATGTGAAAATCACGTTCACGTGAACGTTGCTTTTATTTTGAAATCACACCCTCTTACCGTAATGCCTAGTATATACACGCAAGGGCCGGCAAAACAACGTGCGGGCCAGTGTAACCGAGGGTTTCGGAGTGGAGGCTGGCTGCAGCTTCCTCAGGGAGTGGCTTTTAGCTTTTAGGACGAACCCAGAAAGGCGTAATGAAGATCACCACCCGGTATAATCGTTTTTTTTTTCCTGCAACAAGCTTTTCGTGGGCCTTCCACATTCAGACCTTGTTTCTAATATAAAAACGCCCAAAACATTAATGAAACAAAGATTGACTTCAACTATACATTTACGGTACGTTAAAACGTTCACTGTCTGATAATGGTCGAAACCAAGGTCGAGAGGCATGTCTCCTAACTTTTCATAAGAAAGCATAGACCAATCGTCGAGTTATTGCAGTTAACATAACGTATAGATATAACATAACGTTTATAACATAATGTAGCCTATGGAAAGCAATCATTCCTGCTCTCTATACGTTAGCTCCGCGGTGAGGAACCAGCGGCTCCTTCTCCTCAGGTTCCCCGGTTTGGCAGCCAGAGGACGGGCAGCTCCCCTCCCAGCGCTCGCTCCTCACCGCGGGGGTTTAAATACGGATCATCAATACATTACTGTTTGAATGACACAAAACCATTGTTATTTTCAATACCTCCGTGCTGACTTGCTCATATTAGTGAACATTATGATTAAAATGGTTTACTAAATGTGTAATTAATTCATTTTACATAATTATTTGAATAGAAAATAATGGGTTTTTTTAATAGCTCCCATGTCATGTGACCCAATGACTCCATATTACTACATTGAACATATAGGACACCTATTTGCATTTGATTTTAGTGCTTATTCTATTTTATATGAATATTTGAATGGGAAATTCTTTTTTTTTTTTAATAGCTCCCATGTCATGTGACCCAGTGACTCCAAATCAGTACATAATTGTATTACTACGCTGGGCAAATAATACAGACCTCTTTTTATTTGATTTTAGTGCTTATTCAATTTGTTATGAATATTTTTTTAATGGAAAATTGAGCATTTACCAGTATTTTTCAATAGCTTCCATGTCATTTTTTATGAATATTTTGATTTCAGAGAAACACTATCTGCACAAGAAGAGGCATTCCCAGTTTGCTTTCTTGGCATTCTTGTGTTTTGTGTTGTCAATTGCTAGACACTGGGCATGCAACCATCTTCCACAATCGTCACACTGGATCTGTTGAAGTGACAAACTAATGATTGATTTAATGTCACATTGTACCACTTGATGCCTCTATGATTTGGAGAGCTAGATCTCTCCTCTCCCTCTGTCCTTTTTTGATGCGTCAAATTCAGATCAGAGGAAAGGCCTTCATCGGTGCTTTTGCCATCTAAACAAACAATACTCCTGTTACAGGGGTTGTTTCTTCTTCATTGTTCATCCATAAAAATGTTCATATAAAGTAGCGTAAGCACTAAAATCAAATAAAAAGAGGCATATACAATATATGTTGTTGATTTGGAGTCACTGGGTCACATGACATGGGAGCCATTGAAAAAAATGGATGAATTTTCCATTGAAATATTCATATAAAATAGAAAAAGCACTAAAATTAAATTCAAATAGTTGTCCTATTTGTTCAATGTAGTAATAGGCCTAATATATGTTATTGATTTGGAGTCACTGGGTAACATGACATGGAAGCTATTGAAAAAACGCAAATATTTTGTATTCAAATATTTATGTAAAGTGAATTAATTACATATTAGACAATTAAAATAGGTATGCTACATGAGGCCAATTTAATAAAAAAATGTCATCATTTTCACTCAAGTTAAACCCCCGCTGTTAAGAGCGAGCGCTCGGAGGGTGAAACTGAGCAAGAACAAGCCACTGGGTCCAGAGTGAGTGTCTGTCGAATATCCAACTTAAAACTAACTTTCCTGCGGTTACGTTAAATCATTTACCTCACATTTACCTCAACAGTTTGTGTAGCACATACGGGCAGAAGACTGACCCTAATCTAAAGGTTGGGATAATAAACGTGACTTTTCATTACATTTATTTCATTATGTTACATTTATAGAAAATGACACACCGCGTGATCAGCATGATGAATGATGTGCAGCTATTTAAGGCCAGGGGTGGACTGGGACTGAAAAACTTAAAGGGACACTAAGTAGTTTTTTAGTAATTTATTACCTCAAATCAACGTCTTCATTCATAAATAAGTCCCCATTGGTGTACAATTATCTATGTCAACAATCTCACTTATCCTCCTGAGCGAAGAATCACTTATCAGAATTTACATAGGACGGGCAAACTCTATGGAGGCTGCCATGTCTTTCTGGTCTATGGACTCCCGAGAGGGACAAAAAGCACTACGTGGTACAGGTAAGGCTAAACGCGTTTTCACTCAGAGCCAGCGTGACTGTGGAACAGAGAAGGAGCTTAGCGAGACGCGCTTGTCACTTAAAAAACGATATAAACATGAGAACATAATTCACTATCTTGCTCGAGGAGTAATTACTCATACATGCTCACACTAATGATTCAATGCAGTTTGAAGTTTGAAATAACGTACCCAGTGCTCGAAGTGGGCCGGTACGCAGCGGTACTTCTACATTTTACCCTTTAGCGTACCGGCACTTTTTCTTGCGTACCGGCACTTGTCACAGGCTGCGGTCGTAGGTCCGCGGTGGGTTAATATCATAGACATATATACATAGACGCCTCATGACGTGATGGAACGTAAACCCAGCGTCGCCGCCATATTGGTAGGGAGTCCTCAATCTAGTCTAGCATAGGAGTCAACGGGAGAGCAAGCTATGCAGTATGTTGTGCAGCTTACGGCGCAGTATTGACACCAGATCGTGTGGGATTACCTTTAACAAGTAAGATTGAACAATAATTCTTATTATTTAAAAAAAAAAAAAAAAAAATTCGTCCTGTATCATAAATAAATCTCTGCCATTTGTAACAAACCAAACCGTGTGAAAATCCGGTAAAAATTCGGGGAGTTATGCTTATTATTGTAGTTGGGGATACACCTTCCTCCATAGAAATGAATGCACTGGGGGCGCACTGGGTCCCCTGCCAAGATGGCGGCCGCGCTGCTACGTCAGCTCTAACGGGCAGCGTCAGTCTATGAGGCGTCTATGTATATATGTCTATGGTTAATATCCCCCCCCCCCCCCCCGTCGGTCGTAGGTCCGGGGTGGGTTAATATCGCGCACATCCCCCCCCCCCCCCCCCCCCCGTCGCTTATATGTGAAAAAGGGAGTACCGTACCGGCACTCATGTTTTTCCACTTTGAGCACTGAACGTACCTCATCATCCGAAACAAAACTTGATGAAGTGGTGTTTGAAGACATGTTGTTATCATGTTGTCATAGCTTCTTGAATCTTGACTAATACCGCTTGCCGTAGTTCGAAAACGCGAGGCGCTAGAGAGCATACATTCGTTTGAATGCAAAATAAAATTTGACCACTAGATGGGGGAAAAAACTACTTAGTGTCCCTTTAATAAAAATGACACACAACTATCTCCACTTGCTTCATCAACAAACAATGTATTTTTGTATGACCATTCATTTCTGGATTATGCATGTTTTCATGATGTTCTGCAGCTGCGGTCTGGTCTTCTTCGTCTCTTATCTCCCAACTGATTGCCGTCACAATGTTGAGAAGGGGGGTTATCACCCAGAGCCTCTGTAAGAATATCACTCTGTACCTCAACCAAGCTGGGCTGTCGCCAGCCTCTAATAACACCCGGACCCCTGCAGACCTGCTACACACCAGGCCCCTGCTTCTGATGCTCCCCTGGCTGGGCTCGCGACCCCAAGCCGTGGACAAGTACTGTGAACGCTACTTCAGCTCAGGCTTTGACGTGCTCATGGTGCAGAGCAATGTAAGAAACACAAAACCATGTTTTCTTTCGCACGCATACTGCAGGCTGTTCCTGTAGAAGCCATGATTTGATTTGAATTTAAATACTTAATAAAATACAGAAAGTAAGTTACTTTATTGGGCCTTCCTAACCCCAGACAGATAATGTGGGTGTTGCAGCAGACTCCTACATGCAGACTCCATAATCCATACACTTGAGGTTAAGTCCTTATGTTTAAGGACAGTGTGTCTATGGACAGTGTCTATGGATTTACCCCTTATCAATATTTGCTCTCTCTCTCTCTCTCTCTCTCTCTCTCTAGGTAACAGATTTCCTCTGGCCACGTTGGGGATTGGAAAACGCAGAGAGGCTATTGGGGCTGCTTCATAGTGATCGCTTTGTGTCACGCCCACTGCTCGTGCACGCCTTCTCCATTGGCTGCTACACATTCAGTCAGATACTGGTGCACGTGTCCCAAGATCCAGATAAATACAAGGCATTCACCAGCAGGATTAAAGGTCATGTTTATGACAGTGCTGTGGTGGGGTCAATAGACAAGATGGCTGATGGTTAGTGCAATAGAAAACGAATGACAAATTAATGATGAAATAATTGTTTTATTGGTCAAATAGTTTTACTTATAAGGGAATCGTCAAGCATGGCTATTTTCTGATAGAAGAGTGAACTGCTTCACCATTGGAACATTGACATCATTGGTCCGCAATTTGCGTTCTCTTAGGCTTCTCTTAGTTTTTTCAGATCACTCGTATGAAGCAGTACTCTCTTATTGTAGAAAACAGCCGAGCTTGATGGTTTGAGTTTGATCCTTTTTCCTTTTTATTATTCCTTGAGTCTGATTCCTTTTTCTTGTTTCTTTTTGCCATCTCTCTCCAGGTGTAGGTAAAACAGTATTCCCCCGCTTTGAGAGAGTGGTAAAACAAGCTAGCCTTTTATACTTCAGCACCTTCAAACACCAAACGGTAGATCACTTCAACAGGAGTATCGATGTGTTTCGTAACACGCCCATCTGTGCTCCTGTTCTGTTCTTCTTCTGTGAAAACGATCCGCTGAGTGACCACTTGGCCGTGGAGGAAATACTAGGCTTGTGGCGTAAACGTGGCATAGATGTGACGGGCAAGTGTTGGGCGGATTCCACACATGCAGGCCACATCAGGAGGCATCCTCAGGAATACCGGGTGACGCTGGACAATTTCCTCCATTCTCTCAAACTCGGCCCTCTTAAATCCAAGATGTAGTTCATTATGTTGAGACGAATGGAGCTCCGACAGGATGCCGCCCATCTTTTTGTCCCAATATATCACACACATCTATGAAGGAATGTTCTTAAAATAAAAATATAATAAAAATATAAGCACTTGCTTGTAAATGACTCCATGGATATTGTTAGTGGTAACCATACTGTATATAAAGACTTTATATTCAATTTCTTGTAATACATAATACAATAACACTTTGTTTTTATTTACTTACTCTTGGCATTTTAACAGAGAAATGACAGGACCTGTTTTAAGGAACCGCTCCCCCTGACAGCAGAGGAATTTGATTTCCTACTGGAACGGGTAGCACAACTCATTACCAAGGAAGACACCACATTTCGGAAGGCCATTAGTGCAAGGGAACGGTTGTCTGTGACACTATGATTTTTGGCCACAGGTGTGTAACCCCATGGGAGCAATTAACACTGCTGTTGTATGCAGGTCAACACCTCCCTCCTTCCTTGACTTTCATTCCCTCAATCACTCACTCAGTTCACATGGTAAATTTGACCCGGTGGTTCTGAATGGTCAAATTTGGAGTGCAAGATCACAGTGGAGATCAAGTTTATACCCTGGCTGCCACATAGACAAATATATGATTTGCATTCACATAGACAAATATATGATTTGCAACAGCCAGTAATATCACAGAGAAGCGGCCTTTGTAATTCCAGAAGGTGCTGCTGATACTTCCACTTCTCATAGAAATCCTTAGCTTTTGCTCTCCAGCCAGCCTTTAGATGTTGGTCTCTAAAGGAAAATGGCATGATACAAATACACAGTACAATTTATTAATGACACACACGCATATTTTTGTCTGTTACCTGATTTCAATGTTTTAACAAATATTAACTTTACAAACTATTGCATTTATTGTATGCAGTAGTTTCACCAATATGTTTTCATTTCATACAGTGACAGGGACCCCAAAAGAGGACCAGGGGGAGTGAGAGGGAGCGTGAACTTGATAGGCGGCTTTTAGAAGTTGTAACGGGGCCTCCCCCACCTCCGCCCTCAGATATTGACCTTTTCCTCAGAAGCCTGGTTCTGTCCCTTAAAATATTGTCTCCCCAGCAGAAATAATTTTATATTTCAGATTCACAATTCACTGCGGTGCTCAATTTGGAAATATTGGAGCAGTGTAATAGGTTTACTGGAGTGACAATCTTCTAGGGGTAGAGAGGAGGGGAGAACGTAACATGCCGTGCATGCATGTAATGCCAGGAACTGCCGGTGTTGTTGCAGTGCAAGACAAACTACTAGGACGACTGGATAGTGTGCCTAACGCTTTTATTGACACACCAAACAATAATAACAAGCCATGAGGGGACATAGGGGGGGGAGACTAAAGGGAGGACGCTAGATCGTGGCCAAAGCAATGTTATACACCCACACACAACTACCTAAAGTAACAATACACAATATTTAACTAACCATCTTTCTGTCCTTCCTAACTTAACCCAAAAATACAAGAGGTGGCACCTGCCTGGAGAATCTAACCTAATGTATTATGACAGAGCCAACCAGGGTGATGGAAGTGTAAACCACATCTTACCTGCCTACCTTACCCTCCCCTGGGGCTAACTACAGGTATAACGACAAACACAGTGGTAGGTAGGAACAAAAGACTTCCAGTCAAACCAGTATAGCATGTACAACGTGACACAAACAGCAGCCAGTCAACAAAAGCCACATCAGCGAGAGCAAAAGAGGGAGCGTGAGGTTTATTTGGAGACGCTCGCCCCTTTGATTGGATGACAGGGCCAGGCACAGGTGGGCCAGGGCCAGGCACAGGTGACCACAAGAAACCATAAACACCGTTGACGAACACCTGGGGGAGACAAAACACACATACACACACACACACACAAATAAACTGTTTCAATGAGTTGGAACTGATCAAGGCACGGCATTTATTTCATGTTATTTACGCAACTCTATGGGTTACTTTGGGTAAATCTATTCGTCCCGGCGTGTACCATCCCCAGACGGACGGGCTGGTGGAAAGGTTTAATAAGACGTTAAAGTCCATGCTGCGAAAGTTTGTGCATAAAGATAGTCAGACTTGGGACAAAACCCATGACAATCTCCCGATGGTCAGACCAGCTTGCCCAGTATACGTTCAAAACGGAGTTTCGCCCAGGAAAGTCAGTGTTGCTGACACCCTGTCGAGACTTGTGCCACAAGATGATGGTACAGAGACGTCTTACTTTGACAAGGAAGAAGATGAGCTCTTCATACAACAGACCTTCATTGATGAGCTTCAAGCAGCCATCAGTCCTGAAGTGCTCGCAAGAGAAACACTGCAAAATCCAGTACTAAGGGAAGTGCTGGGCTACATGAAAATAGGATGGAAAGGCCCACCAAGAGACATACTACTCAGCCCATACTACATGGTAAGCTGGAAAACATCATGTGTGGGAAGAGGAGACCGTACCATTGTGCCAGTCACACTCAGACACTCTGAGTCCTCACCCAAGCACATGAAGGACATCCAGGAACAAGGAAGATGAAACCGTTCCTTCGCAGCAAAGTATGGTGGCCGAAGATGGATGGATCACGTCTCCGACTTTGTAAAAAACGGTGTGCCCTGTGCACTGAGTGAAAAGTCACTTGTGCCTGAGAAACTACCGCTACATCCAACACCATGGCCTAAAGGACCTTGGGAGAAGATTCAAGTGGACATCTTCGGAGAACTACAAGCAGCTCCAGCTCATCAGAAATATATGGTCGTTGTGATAGGCCTGTACAGCAAATGGCCTGAAGTCCTAGCTACAAGCAATGTAACTACTGCAACAGTAATTAAAGGCCATGGTGCAGGTTTAATTTAAACGAATTTGCGCATTTGCTTGTTGGTAATAAACATTTAAACTGTTATTCATTGTATTTGATGTTGTTGGGTATCACAAAACGTAATATAATACAAAAAAGTACGTACTATTTTAGCAGTTTATGATTGATTCTCATTTCCCCCACAATGCATTGCATTTCGTCATGTCGGGGAGACGACAGACCAAAGCCCGCCTTGAGACCATTGAGAGAGACGAGTAGAGAGAGACTAGTAAGAGATTGTTCAGCAGATTATAGATAGATATACAGATTGACAGATAGATATACAGATAGCACAGATCAATAGATACATCGATAGATAAATAGATACATAGAGAGAGATAGCCACATAGCATAGCATAGCATATATAGCTAGATAGATACAGGCCCAGGGTGGGTAATCGGGAGAATCGGGAGAGTTCCCGGTGGGCCGCTTCACTTTTGGGCCGGTCGATTATTTTTTTTTATTTATTTTTTTTTTGACATTTTTCAAGTTAGTCCATCTTCTCTTAAAGAACGCTACACACGTTCTGCATTCTGACACCGCAGCCTCAGCATGGGTTGTACCAGAGAATGTCTAATAAGGAGAGAAGTTCCACTCTCGGTTTACTTCCGGGTTCTGAACTGTTGCAGTTCCCCTCTGGTTCCATGTGAGGGCGCTCACATGGTGAGTGCAGAATGAATGGCGGTCTATGGAGCTATACCCCTCAAACTCCACTTTTCTCAGGATATAATTTTTTGTCTAGTAATTTGAATGTTGCTTTCGAAAGGGGACGCAAAGAAATTACACATTGCTGGGTGTTAGATTTTTTAGAGTCACTTATTTGCTTTAAAAAAGTATTTTAAAATGTCAATGACGTCATACTCATCTTACGACCAGAGATACTGCTTTACGGCAAGCCTCTCCCTTTCCCTCAAGGCATCGATAACACAGCAGTACAAACATAACGATACGCAGATAAAAGTGCCAGCAACCAAAAGAAGTTGCTGTGTTAAAAAAAGAAGAACTTGGGCGAAATTGTCCACCATAACATTGTGGTCCCGCTTCGGATGCCAAGATGCCATCAAGCAGATCTCTGGTCGTAATCAGTCCTTCACTGACCAATCAGCGTTCATTAGCAGAATGCTAGCGTGTTATGGGCAACAACAACTCGTCCTGTAAGAAATCGAAAGGACATAAGTACTCGTTCATTCAACTTTCGATCTATAACCTATGTTGAACTTGTAAGAACTACAATCAAATCGGAGTTTTTTCAATGAGAATCAGGTGAAAGAGACACATTTAGCCGTGTAGCTCCATCTGCTCCCATTCATTCTGCACTCACAGGCGATCGCCCCCAGTGGAGCTCTGGTGGAACTGCAACCAGAATTCGGTACAATGGGACTTAATAGGGAGTGGACAGGCTCTCCGTAGACGGGCTCTGGTTGTACCATGAGAGGGAGGTCTCCCCTCTCAAATAAAGTTGGTTGGGTCCATAGCCGTCTTTCCAAAACGTTTTCTCAGGTAGGCTACCGATAGCTGGGCCAGCCCTCAACTTTACACGTCGGGGAGGATGGATGGGAGGAAGAGGCCAGGAGGGGCTGAAAAAGCCAGATTGAAGAAAAGAAAGGCATTGGAGGAGGATGCTGCCAAATGTGCCAAGCTTACCGATATATTTTCGAGAGGACAAACACAAGTGGCAACTGGTAAAGAGAGACATAGGCTTAATGCAACGTAACTGTTCGGCTAACGTTGTAATGACAAATGACACAAAAACGTAATGAAATTATTCTCAATTTTGGCATGGCAGTCATTTATCTTACTTGTAACCTTACTGACATTGACTTACTATGGATCATATCGTTTTAATATCGTTGACTTTTGTGCTGTAGTTTTAACATTATCAACGTAACAAGATAGCAATTCAGGTAGTCTGATAGAGCACTAGCACCAGATTGTTACCAGCACCATAGTAACGCCAACTTACGGCGATTCATAGACTTTGCAAATATTATGCAAATATTGATAACAAAACTCAAACTTGATCTGTGTAGGCTATGCAGTGAAATTATTTTTTCTTTGTAGCTTCTGAACAGCAGATAAGCCAGTCTCCTGCTGAAAACGATGAGCCCGAAATGTGCAATGAGGAGGCCATGACTACAGGGACAGGTAGAGAAGATAACAGAGTAAACAATATGAATTAAAGTTATTTAATGTAAGAAAGAGCAGTATATGACAGTCCATGATGAACCAATATGCATTATTTGCTCAGATGTGGGCGCAGTAAAGGAGTTAGTGTTGGACGGTATACCGATACTTGAAAGGTATCATGATACCCTAACGCAAAAAACGATGCGATACGTTCTTTTTTTAGTATCGATACTTCTCTTAAAGTAACGTTCTGTGTCTGTGCAGCGAGCTGCGCCAAATCGGTCATTCTCTGGTCACACTCCATGCACGCAGGGCTAGTGGGCGTGCCTAACTTGCTTTCCTCCTCAGCTCGCGCACTCAGCCACACGCAACAGCAGGTCAGCAGTGAGAGAGGGAGCTTAGTAACGAATACGATAGAGATGGCGACAAGCTCGGAAGCTCCTGCCGACCGTCCCCGGCTTGTTAAGGTGAACAGTACTGAGTTTAGAAAACTCCGCCGCGCAACGTGGCCGCATTATACATACTGGTGGTAGGGTATGGGTTCTACTGAGTGCATTCAGGTAGCCTATTATACCTAGAAATATTTAATAACAAAACGGCATATATGCCATGACATTACCAGAACTAATAGAATATTAAATAGCGTTTGCAAGTTATGCTTAAGTTAGGGTGACCAGACGTCCCGGTTTTACCGGGACAGTCCCGATTTTGAGTTGCGTGTCCCGAGTCCCGACAAAAGCCTGTCCCGGTTTCCACCAAACGTTCCAACCGAAACGTTCCGCCAGCACCCCCCCCCCCCCCCTGGACCATTATTCATCTTTTTTCCAGATTTTTTAGATTTTCGCCGTGGTATCGGTTCAGTATCGAGTATCGAGGTATTTATGGCAGGTATCGTATCGAAGTCAAAATGTTGGTATCGGAACAACACTAAAAGGAGTAAACCACCATAATATAATGCCCATGCAGAAAAATGATAATGACCATGACGGCCCCCATGAGGTCTCATTCCAACAAATCTGGCCTACTGCCTAATCTAAAAATATTTTTTGTTAAATTCTCAGCTTAAGTGGATTATTTTTTATTATTATATTTATTATTTATTTATTATTATTTAACCTTTATATTATCTGTTGAACCATTTTATTAATAAAAAAAAACTACAGGATAGTAAGAGCTGAACTGTTGCTTCATTTATCCAATTTCCACTACCATGGAAAAAGTGGGCCGGTCTTGGGCCTGAAATTCCCAGGCTGAAAAGTGGCCCCACTCCGGCCCTGCCAGAACCTGATCTCTTAGGAACTGCCATAGTTTGTCAAACCGGTTACGTGGGTTGACGTTGCTGGTCACGTCGCACCGGTGCAAAAGCCACCTTTCTTTCATACTGTCCGGCAGCTTACTTTCAAGTGACCGGATCACCAACTGTTTTTTTATGGCGTCCTCACAACCCAAATCCATTAGGTCCAACAGCACCCTTTCCACTGCTTGGATCAACTGCAATGACTCCCTTGGTTGGTTGTTGTGCACAGCTGGTAAGTCCTGTATCTCCAGTACGATGTCGTCCGCTATTTGCGACATGTCCCCATAACAGTCCTCCAAAACCCGGAAGACCTCGTCCGCAGTACGGCAATGAGACAGCCTGAGTTCGCGTTTCACCGTATAAACAATGCTGTCCAGCAGGTGAAAGAGCCTACACTCCGGGGAGCCTGTGGGTTCAGCTAATGGCTGAAGGGTCCCCCAGTTACCCTTCCATCGCCAATAGCTTCTCCTGTCCCCAGAGAACTTTGGTAGGCTTAGGGGTGCGAGCGCAATCCTGGGCCCAAATAACCCCGAGAGGTGGTAGACTCGCTCCGTCTTGCTCCAACACTACCCGGTAGTACAGAGTGCGCTCCATACTCCTGCTGCGGTGTGCTAGAGAAGCCGGGTTCAAATGTTGAGCTCATGGACCACTGTGGGGGAGGTCTCTGTGGTGGCGCTTGGGGAGACCACGACAGGGCGCCTGTGCCTTGTGCTCCACCAGGACGGTCCACCTTACCATCCAGCGCACTGCCAGTCACTGCAGCTGTTGGGCTGGTGGCCGGGCCTGCACCTGTCCTCTGTACACCATCATGTGCCATGCCACTGTCCCCATCACTGTCCGAAGGCCCATGTGGTTTATCAGCGGTGGTCGTTCCTCCACTGTTTACACCGCCGTCTCCGCCGTCAATGTCCCCCTCTTCCTCTCCACCGCTTGCCAGGACACCCAGGTCACCATGGTTTCCGCTTTGGCGCATGTAGTTATCCAGTGCAACTATAGTTATTCTTCTCTTCTCCTTGTAGTTTTTGAGGCAGGCCCGCATGACATCCACCTCCTTTTCCGGGACGTAGTGGTCCCAGCCCCGCACAAACTCATCCAGTGCTTCGACTCTGCTCTCTAATGCTGTGAGCACCAAATCATTCTGCTCATGGGACTTGGGACCTGACTGTAGCGCTTCAGCCTGATCAAATACATTCTTGAGGTCAGTCTTGAGACTGCCAAATTGACCTGATGCACAGCGGGACCACAATGTCTTTTTTACCCTCATCTCCGTGTCCTGATACTTTGTGCGGCACTCGTGCAGCATTTTCCTCACATCAGCTACATCCAGCTCGAATCCACTTGCATCTCTTTCTTTCATAACAGCAATGTAATCAAAACTGGTATTACAGATGTCTTCATAACTGCCCTTGAGTGCCCTCAGTTCAAGTATGAGGTCATGTTCAGTTAAAAGATCCAAGTTAAAATCAATGGTATTTGCCCTCCTGGTAAAAACCCCTTGTGCATAGGATCGCTTCTTTTTTAACTCTCCATAGTCCACCATGCTGACTCCAAGATGGCGGCGACCCACTTCCGTAACACAGTCAATTTGCAATGATCGGCTTATCTTATACCGACGCGCTAAACAGTCCACCTTAATCACTCAAACACAGTCACAGACCAAGCGGTCTCTTTTGCTGAGGGCTTGGTCCGCGTCCGAAGCGCCGTCGATCGGCCGGGACTCTCCACCGGGTCTCGTCTCCACGCCAGCCCCCGTTGTTGTTGACACTGTCCGGCCTCCGCTTCTCCGTCATGGGGCTGGCTTAGTGTTAATTACTGTACGGTTTTATTAAACTAACTACATTAATCCAATACTCCCACCGTAAAGGATGTTTTAAAACTGATGAAATAGTGTCGCACTCAAGCTCGGACAGCCGATTACAGTCTTTTCACGTGTTTATTTTACACATGCGTTCTTCTTTTACACATGCTTTCGACCAGGTAATTAACTGAAACGACACATATCAACAAAAGCACAAAATTAATGACACGGACATATCCACTATATAATCCGCATACATGAACATATTTATGGTTTTCAACACAAGTTGTAATCACTTTGTATACATCGTAACCCACCAGCTCAGCTTCAAAACAACGACATCAATACAAAAGAAGATCCGGCCGGTAAATACATCCGCCCCAGACACACACAAGGGGAACTGCTACCACTAGAGGTTGCTATAAACACAACAAATGTGGTCGAACTTCACACAATGTATAATTTAAAAGTCATATAAAGTGTAAAATATGCATATACATCAATATTTTACCCAATCAAATCTCTTTGTCTAACCCTACATAAATATATTTTCTTTAAAGGCTTTCTTGTGAAACCAATTTAATCCAATTATAGATGATCCACTCTTTGACCATTTTTTTTATTGTGGATGTTGAACTAAATGGACTTTAATTATTCCTATGCTATTACACCCTAATTTAGGACTATTAGATTATATTTGTCTAAATTGTGTAAATTACCGTTTGCATATAAGTAAACGGTACAACCCAGTTTATTATGTCTCACTCTAGGCCTACTCTCACCAACACCATACATCTTCAAACCGGATAGTCTATCAAAGTGCAGTGCAATATTAAAGGTGCGCTATGCAACTCGGTTATTCCTCCGCTGTTTCTGGGTTTTCGCCGGAATTGGGCTCGCATTTCTCACTATAGAGCTCCCCCTGCAGCTTCGGAATAGGCCTACAACACTGTCGTAAAAACTCATTGACAACGCCCCCCACCCCCCACTTCGATAAATAAATAGTAAACACAACGAGAACCTGGATTCGGACCGCAAACAAACATGTGTGGTAGCAAGTCACTGCTAGGATAAACCCTCACTAGCTAGCAAGCTAGCCATGAAGCAACCAAGCTAAACACATACAGGGCTCACAATAAAACGGTCGAGCAAAACACATTGTTCAACAGACTCTCAAACCACATTACAAAAACGAAGTTCACCCAAGGGTAGGCTACTTACAATTTCAGCAGCAAGACAGCCAAGTCGGCGTCCGTTTTGCATTCTTCCGAGTCTCTCAGTTGACGCCATTCCGCATAAGCTCGCCCTATGTTCACTCGTGTCTGGTTTCTTTGTTTATCATAATCCTTTCTCTTATTCTTCGATTCCTCCGACCTTCCCCTCTTGGGTCTTGATGGATCCATAGTGGATTTGTCGATTGATCCAGAATTGCCTTGCAACTGACTCTTTATATTCAGCCGGACCCATGTTTGGCACCCCCGCCCAGGTCTACCGTAAAGCAGTGAAACTACAATCTGACTACATTTTCGAGGCGCGATTGGATACTTCCGCTGAGTCACATCCGTAAGTGGCCGGGACGGCCACATGAAGTTGCATGTTCTGTTTTTCCGCGGGGAATCAACAGGGGGAGATGAAACACCCACCAAACAACCCAGAAAGTGTTGTAGAACGATCAGAACGACTCTCAACCTGCATGGTTAAGGTTATTTTTGATAAACGAGTTGCATAGTGCTTCTTTAACAGTACTGATACTTGAATGAGGAGCCAGATGAGGTGGCTCGGGCATCTAGTTAGGATGCCTCCCGGACGCCTCCCTGGTGAGGTGTTCAGGGCACGTCCCACTGGTAGGAGACCCCGGGGAAGACCCAGGACACGCTGAAGAGACTATGTCTCTCGGCTGGCCTGGGAACACCTCGGGATCCCCCAGGAAGAGCTGGACGAAGTGGCTGGGGAAAGGGAAGTCTGGGCTTCCCTGCTTAGGCTGCTGCCCCCGCGACCCGACCACGGATAAGCGGCAAGAAGATGGATGGATGGATGGATGATACTTGAACCCATCGCCCTGCTGACTGCCTGCCGAGGGTTATATTTACCTTTCTCTGTACACACACACAGTGTTTCTTATTTAAATGACCAACAGAGGGAGCCACATTCCAACTGTCCACACATATAGCCTGCACACAAACACACACAAACACACACACACCACAGCACACACACAGACACACACACACACACACTCTTTGCTTATCAATACACACACACAGGGTCCTGTTGATTGTATCTCATTGGTGGTTAACTGAACTAAATAGAGGCCAGCTCCCCACGGCTACTTGTGGACAGTGGGTGTGAAGCGGCAGTAATGTGGCCATGTTGTGTAGCCCGCTGAGATCATGTGTTTGGCCTGTCATTGTTATAGTCCAGGCCCTTTACTTCCAGTTGGGTTTGTTCCTTCCTGTCATTGGGCAGCGGTGTTAACCCAACCGCTAGTCAATCTCCTGTCATCACCATGATCGACTGATCTGATAAATGAGATGGCCATCCCTCCTCCTTCTCTCTCCTAGCTTTTATCAGGGCTGATGTGATTGGACGATGTTCAGAGACTGGTGTGCCTTGTCAGCAGAAGCTAGTGCTGAAGCTGGGATGAGAGGAAAAGGCTGTTTTCTTATCCATCGTCATTTAATAGATTAGTTGTCACATGAGACAAAGCTATGGATATAGGCCTATCAGAGAATCTGTCATTATTATTGGAGTTATCGAAAGAGTGTGCAGCAAAGATGACCGGCAGCAACAAACCAAAGTGCATCATGCAATGTTTACTTTATTTACTTTTAATATCTTGAAAAGGATTCCTTATATGCTCAAAATCATACCACACAACATCTGTTAAGAGTCTAAATGCATGCTGCTGAGGTATGTGGAGCAGTGACTATTTTAGAAACGTCCAGGAATCTAATTAGTCCATTAAGCTGCTGGATGTTCCCCCTCAGAGAAAAGCAGTCTATGTGAACTGATAACATTAAAGACACAACTACAGAGAGAAGAGAGTGAGCGACTGTAGTACCGGCGGCCTGTTCAAACATACTCCAGCCATGTTCAAGCTGAAATATTACTACAGAACTGGTAACAACACTACTACAGACCTGTTCAAAACATTGCCAAATCCATGTTAAAATGTCACACCAGCCCTGTTAAAAATGTTTTAAAGAACAACCAACCCCAACCACCACTTGTAGATTGGTTTGCATTAGATGACTCCCTCTAGAGGTTGAACACATGCAATTGCATGCTTAACCTCTTATTGGCTGATTGGTTTTCCTTTAATGAGTAAGAAAAAAGTGAATCAATGTAACATCAATGTTATTTCAGTCCTCTTAAGAAATATTACCACAGCACTAAAGTCCTGGTATTTTTTACATGCCTGCAGTTCACGGATATCTCTGGTAATGATAGGCTATGTAAGCCTATATGCACATATGTGGCATTTTTAACAAAACATGAGGGATTTTGTGAAAACGTATAGGTATGTAAACACTGTACTTCACCATTCACCATGGAATCTAGGAAGTGAGAGGAAGGGAATAGTCATTGTGGATGTAGAGCAGAGGCACAACCACTGTAAATCACACCCAACACCCAATATTGATCTGGTGTAGTGGCTGGGGCAAAGTACTGGCTGTCCATGGGAACTGGGTCTGCATCGTGCAGTTGATGGGCTTTGTATTTGTGTTTCTTTTGTATTCTCTGTAGCTGTGGAATTTGTGTTTACCCCCTGAGTGGATTCTGACTACACTACATTTCCTCCATGTTCTCCATGTGTGTGTGTGTGTGTGTGTGTGTGTGTGTGTGTGTGTGTGTGTGTGTGTGTGTGTGTGTGTGTGTGTGTGTGTGTGTGTGTGTGTGTGTGAGAGAGAAGAGAGAGAGAGAGAGAGTGTGTGGGTGTAAACTAGAAACATGAAGAAGAAAGAACATAAGATGTTACTGGAGATACCTGTAGGACCCTCAGCCAGGTGGTGTCCTGCACCAGTTGTCAGCAGCACTAGCTGGCAGACTGACATCTATGTGCAGTGAGGGGCCGAGTGTGGGACAGAGGGGGGGCGGGGTTAACAGAGGCACGAAAGGGGGCGGGGTTAGTCCCATGTGTCGGCTGTCTGGAGGGGAGAGAGAGGCAGTGCACAGTGAATATGAACAGTCCCAGATAGCTACGCAGAGAGGAAGAGGGGGGGAGAGAGAGAGTGAGAGAGAGCAGGCATGCTGCATACTGTATGTGTTGTACAGAGAGAGAGAGAAAGAGAGTGTGAGAGAGGCTGCAGCAAGGAGCTATTTATAAGGTAAGAGAGCATCCTCCTTACGAGAAATTAAATCACACAGGGAGACATTATGAACACACACAGAATGCAAAGGAATCTGACGCTGTTTGAGTAGAGATAGCTGGCGAGCCGTGTGTGTGTGTGTGTGTTTCTGTGTAAAATGTGAATTAGTTGTATCATAAGGAATGAAAACAGGTTTGACATTTTCAAAAGACTATTTTTAATGCATGACTACTGAAAGGCTTTCAGATGACTTCAAACTAATGTCCTCATCGTATCCACAGGTGTGTGAAGCAGGTGATCTCCGGAGACTTTGAGGTCACCAACTAGTCCACAATGTGATTGGGCGAGTGTCTTCAAAGGCCGTAGACAGCATGTGACTTCACGGAGGAATGTTCCAGACTTCCACCATGCTTCCGCTGGGTACTACTATCTACCTTCTCCTGTCCCTGAATGCGGTGTCCTTGACTACAGAGGACGTCAATGAAAAGCCACAGACGGGGGACGCGGCGTCTCCCATCTGGATCCCATCTATGTCTATGCCTCCAGAGCCAGGAAACCCACTAGACCCTGTGCCTCTAACCTCTGGGGAGGTTGACCCCATCCATCCCATGGTGGTACCTCTGACTAGGCATTGGCTACCCTCTGAGGACACTGAGGGACATGCAGTGATTGGGGAATATGATGATATGCACGACAGCGCTAAGGGGATTTCTCTGTCAGACAACAGCGACTTGAGTCCTCCAGACGGAAGTGTTCAAGAGGTTACTTCTTCCAGGGAGGAGGAGGAGGACGGGCTAAAAGGGATCGGCACAGGGGAGCGAGGACCAGAGTCTACCCAGGGGCCGACAGCTCAACATTGGCTAGAGGAGGCCAGTGGCTGGGGGGTGTACCACCACGCCACACAGGCTGAAGAGAATGAGCCTCCTGCCGAGCAGAACAAGAGTACTGTGGACCGGTCGGTTGGGTCTGTACCTTGGCCCGGCTCAGGGCCAACACACACCTCAGCCCTGGACCTGGCACCTCCAACTCAGGACAAAAACCTGACAAAATCTGTCACAGCACAGGACAGGCCCCAAGAGAGCCAGAAGACTGAGCCAATGATGAAAGATGAAGGTTTAACAGGTAGCCCATTAGATAGAGGAAACAACAGCAGACAACAGAGGGAGGAAGGTGAGATCGTCAAGTAGCCATTATTGTATATGTTATTAAAGACCGTGTAAAGCAAATTTCTGAGATTTGTTTCTATACACATTACACACGTTAGAAAGTCATTGCTGAGAACATGTGAAAAGACTGTATAACCATTTAATGTTGAATTGTGGAGTTAGACCATTATTCTATTTTTCACCATTTTCGCATTCAGGATTTTATGGGCGGGGCTTAAAGAGTACATGATGACGTAATGCGCTACCCCTTAGCATTGCCCCGCCCCTAACAACCAGAGTGCAGTTGCGTCACTGCTTGTCACGCTGAATCACGAGTTTGACAGTTATTATTTTGACAGTTGAGAGAGGCTCCACCCCCCCACCCTTGTGCAAATGGGCGTGGTTTTAGATGCCCCCAGTGTCTCAGAGCTGAGAATAATGCTTATTTATTCACAATTTTGAATCTTAATTTGATATACTTGCCGACTTTTTTAATCATTCAAATTTGGCTGGGTGGTTAATAACACATTTTCTTTAATGTAACAAACTCTAAACACATATTTACTTTTGGTTTACATGGACATTAAGACTAAATGTAATCTCGAGATCAACAGTTTATGATCTTCAATTCTTTGACATTCTGTTCTGCTTGTTTGACAACTATTAATATGGCATTTGTGTTTGATATAGGAATCACAATCTACTTTACATATGGCTCAAAGCTAAAAGACTGCTAATGAATCATTCACTGCAGAATGGGCGTTATGTATTCTGCAGGCAAACATACTAGTTTTGCATTCAGTGTGCTTTTTGTATCCAGTCTGTATGTGCTTTTCATTGGTTTACTCAAACACTCAAAAACATATTTACACTTTCCTCCTAAATCTTGCTCTCTTTCATCTCTGTCTAACCAACTTTTCGTCGTATATCATGTGCTGGTGACCCTAAAATGAAATGTATTTGAAAGTATTGCAAAAACACATTCATGGACACAAATTATGTGCATGAAATTGTGGCAACTAAATGTGTGTCATGTCCTGGAGCATGTCAAGCTCTCATTCGTCGTCTACCTATCTGATAGTTTGTCAGACAAAATGTCTGACAAATTATAGATGGGGTAGATTCAGTAGATCCAGATTTAATAGGCCAAGACCCAAAACAAGTGGAGTAATTTTAGAATAGCCCCTTAAACATTAACAAGCCCAAGGGAATGTGTTTCAAACATAGTTTTAAGTAGGCCTGTGGAACAGTTGTTGACATTGATGGCAGTGTAAGTAGAAGTAGAAGTACCTTAAAAATATGACACTTGCATTATTTATTGGTAAAGCAATATAATTATAATATAGATGCATTAAAAACTATACACAGGACCTTTGCATGATTATAAAAAGACAATGAGGTCAATATTATTACCTTATCACCACATTTCTCTCTCTCTCTCTCTCTCTCTCTCTTTTTCTGTCTCTCTCTCTCTCTCTCTCTCTCTCTCTCTCTCTCTCTCTCTCTCTCTCTCTATATATATATATATATATATATATATATATATATCTGTTTCCATCTCTGGCTCTGCCTGTGTGTATGTCAACGACACATACACACACACACGTACTTTTGCTCTTCCTCTGTGTGACCTAGTTAAAGTCTCCCAGTTGCAGGCCTGGTCTATTTTATTATGGATTAACTCATTGCACACATTGCATATTTCCTATTGTTCTACTTGTTCCAGGCTAGTTAAAGCCATGGGCAATATTCTTCTTCTTCTTCTTCTTCTTCTTCTTCTTCTTCTTCTTCTTCTTCTTCTTCTTCTTCTTCTTCTTCTTCTTCTTCATTGAATATAATTGAGTAAATTATTGTTTAAGAATGTGAAATGGTACGTTCAACCCTGTTATGATGGGAATTGACTCAACAACTCAAGACCCAGAATCGTAAACATGTTGTCTCATGTTTTGGCAGATTCTCGTGATGAAAACCAGGACCCGGACACCAGTGCTACATTGCCTAATCCAGATTGTAACACCGACCCTACAGATACATCACACTTCAAAACCATAAACCAATCCTGCCCTCCCATCTACCCAGATGACTTCAAATCTGACCAATCACCACACCCCTTTCTTTTCCTGAGCCCGCCTCTTCTTGTCCCTCTGTATTCTGATTGGAATTCTGCATTGGCTACGTGGGGCGTGGCTTGGGAAGCACACATATACGGTGTGGGATCAATTTTCGCCATGTCCAGCCTCATATCTGTTGTGTGTTTGTTAGGCCTACCCCTGCGTTGTCCCATGGGAAGCCCCTATTTCACTTTGCTGCATCTGCTCCTCCTGGTGTTTGGAGGGATCCGAGGCTTCTCTCTGCTCTACGATGCCTACGGTCACCAAGAGCGTCTCGCTCCCCTGGCTTCCCTCCTCCTCTCTGAGCTTTCCTTCCCCTGCCTGGCTTCAGCCTTCTCCCTCGCCTTCATCCTCCTCTCCCTGCATTTGCGCATGCACTCATCCCTCCGTCGATCCCTCTTCCCCGTCTCCTTCCCGGGCTCACCCTCGCCCTGCCTGCTCCTTTGTCTGTCCTTCTTTCACGGGATGGTCTCACTAGGTTGTGTGGGTCTCCTTCAGCTCCTGCCCTCCTTCTCTGCCCTGCTCCTCCTGCCTCGAGGCCTGTTTGTGTGCCTCTCCGTTCTGCTCCCATGCTCCTACCTGATCTTCTACTGTGTGGCCAGAGCCCAAACCAAACACATCTACAGACTGGGTGACAACGCAGAGGGAGGGGGGTCTCCGGAGGTTCTGCATGCTACAAAGTGCCCATTTGTTGAGGTGGAAGACTGGGGCAGGGCGGCCGGTGCCGGCATCATGGCGTCACTGTGTCTGCTGGCTTGCGGATGTCTCCAGCTCTATGGCCTCCTGCACTTCCTGGGTGTGGGCGGAGTGAGCTCCTATGCCTTCCAGGCCTGGCCTTGGTGGGGCTACCAGCTGAGCTGCAGGCTGTGTGAGGTGGCTGTGTGTGTGGGCCTGTCACTCATCGGTGCATACCCACTGTTCTGTCGCACCCGCTCTTCCGTCAAGTCAACCACTCCACTTCGGCCGGGATCCTGGTCACAACTGCCCTGCAACCCACCCTCAGGAGGCCCAACAGTCCTGGCATCTCTAGGAGCAGTCAAGTCTCCCATCCTCTCGCCTCACTTCTCCTGGTCCCAGGAAAAA
>JAOPHQ010003417.1:10000-461866 GCA_030340625.1 Merluccius polli | reverse complement strand
TATTCTGTATAATGCCTGAATACAATAGGATCATAGCATGCATTTAGTTATGTTCCCATTCTCAAGAACAATTCTCGACATGCCCTGTTTTCTTGCACACCTACTGTATCTGGGCTGTGGGCTCTTGACTCGGAGGTATCGACGTGTATAGATCACTGATTTATATGTTCTTACCTGTGGTGCTTTCAGCATTGTCTCAGAGACAATTGTGTGGAAATGTGTATATGACCAATGTATATGTCCAACATTACACTGGAGTTTGAATATATGAATCAAAGATTTGCAATAAATGGTGCTCTTTTCTCACCAAAGAAGAAAATAGATTGTATTTGTATTTTGTTTGAATTGTAATGTAGTCATTCATTACATTTACATTTTACATTTAGCGCATTTAGCAGACGATTTTGTCCAAAGCGACTTACAATGAGTACATTTGTTAGAGCCATTTATTTTACTCTTCCTCACAATTTTGCATGTGGTTTTCTTCTCAATGTCCCCGTAATGTTACCAGAAGGGTTGTCCAATGGCAGAAGCACCTGCAAGGAATTACATGAGAGAGGCATAAGTTGTATTCTTGTTTGTTCGCTATCTACCTGTTATTGTTGCTGTTGTTTTGAATTTGGCTTACTTCGTCCTTGTTCATCAGGCCGATTTTGGTCATGTCGATGGTAAAGTAATGCTGGTTAGGCATGACGATCTCTATCTCCTCCACCTGAAAAACAGTTTTGATGGTGACAGCCACGCTTCCTAGAGATTGCTGCATGCTTACTTGCATTGATTGAATGACACTGACAGGGGGAGTGGTTTTTGGTTTTCACTTCTTATAGATGCTGTAGTTATAATTAGCAGAAAAAACCAGCGACAAATGATTATGGTTATGAGAAGTCGAACTGACATTGTGAAGGAATGGTGTGTTGAAGTCCCTCATATGTGAACCTACCTCGGGAAGTCTTTCCAGGACCAAATGCTGTGAGTCATACAAGGTCTTCTGCACAGAGGGGGAATATTCTCCCTCATCATATGGGCCAGCAAACTTCTCAATTATAGTCTCCTTTACAGATTTCCTGCAAGTATAATAATTATATATATATATAAATGTTATGATTTCAGTAGACACATTTCATTAAGTTTTTAATTGATTTTTTGTTTCTCCTTTCAAAGTGACTGGCTTTATTGCTGATTTGTGAAGTATAGTAAAGTATAATCACATCCCTACCAGCTCTCTCTCTCTTAATGTCAGTAAGGTTGCAATTTACCATGTTCCATCAAAGTTGACATTTGCAACTTTGTTATAGCGCCACCTGGCGTAGACGGAGGTGCAGAAACACCTGTCCTTGGCCGCTTGGAGGGTGGTGAAACGGTCTTTGTGGAAACCCTCGAAGCCTGACTGAGTGGTCTTCAACACCTTCATGTCCTTCAGCCCGCTGTGGACCACCGGAAGATCTGTCAAATGGTGAGTGGACAATCACAGTCTGGATGATGATGATGATGATGATGATGATGATGATGATGATGATGATGATGATGATTAATCAGTATGTAATGCATTATTATTATTATTATTATTATTATTATTAGGATGTGAGTTGTTAGGGGGAAATATCTGGTCGTTTGTGTCAAGTGTGTGTCAAGTGTGTGTTTACCGGCTCGATTTTGTTCAACGTCACAGAAACGGACGGTTTCCATACTGAAGATAAATGCGTGTGCGTGCTCAACTCCATTCTTGGGAAAAACAAATAAATGCATTACTAATTTCATATTCCCTATCATCACACTCAAATGTCTTGATATTACACAGTTGAAGTATTTCAGCTATCTTGAACTACACCAGTCTCAGCCAGTTTCAGTACTGGTAAATATCGTAATTAACTATGCACGTTCCTAGATGTTAGACAGACACTGTATCAAAATCACAGTGACACAATAGTCATATCAATCCTACATTTAGATTATACAAACCTAGCATGCATCAAGTCAAGAGGGGGGGGGGGATTTCCTTATCAGAGCTCACCATGAAAATAAAGAGTCATCTGTCTGTGCATTGGGCACCTATTGCACCCCTAAGCATCCCTGGATGGTGAGTGATTTCTCCACTGTGTTCTTTCTCAAGCGTTCTTCACTCTGGGTCTGTTGCTCATCGATGTTGAACACAGCTGCTTGTGTTTTGTTTACCTTCTCTAGCCTCCTCCAGGGCACCTCCTCCATGTACACTCTGGCCCTGGTCACGTGGTTGAAGGAGGTCAGGAAATGCTGACAGAGGTCCAGGGAGAACTGCTCGATGGTCTCCACCTGGAGAGACCCCAAACACAGACCCCATCCGAAACAAAATCACACCTGGGTGAGTCTTTTTACTCCAGACACCACAGACACAAATGTTAAATGTTAAACACGTACCTGTGTGTTATACGTTTACACTATTTTAGGGGGCTATGCAAAATTAATTACTGGGGCTATAATATTTAAATCTTTTAGCAATGGCTTACCATTGAAACATTAAAATGCTGTGCAAACAAAGCCTGTACTTGTATTTTTGCTGATTTTTATCATGTTATTTGATGAGCTATGTAAAACAAATTAATGATTATGAATAAATAGGGCATAATATTGCAATCTACATGCAAAGGCAAACAATTACAACATTAAACAAAGGTTAAACAAAGCATGCGTGTGTTATAGTTGAAATGTTCATGTTATTTCATGAGCTATGCTAAACAAATTACACGATGGGAATATTTGAATTTTATTGTGAGAAAGGCTTACCCCCTTGATTTTAGCCAGGGCGTGAACTGTGTTCTTGATGGTATCTGTGGGGATGACATCAGAGTTGCCCCCTGTGATATACTCCTTACGGGAACTCAGTGAGAGTTCCACATCGGCTCTCAGTTCGATGATAGAGTGGTGTCTGCCTTGTCTTCTGATGTACAGCACTTTGACCATGTTTTTGCCATATCCCGTTCTCACAAACTCCACATTCTGCACACACACACGATATCAGAGTGGTTGTACCGTGTCCAGAGAGGGAAGAGGTTCACACAGCTGGATGTGATTCAAAATAGTATAAAATGTACACTTGTAATTCATTGTGAGAAAGAGAGAGAGCGTGAGAGAGAGAGAGAGAGAGAGAGAGAGAGAGAGAATATTATCTTTGTATCAGTGGGTAATGCATTTCAATATTGAAGAATTTAAATGTGAACACGGCAGAAAAATTGCTAAAACTGAATCTTCAATGCAGAAGCGTAGAAATTGAATTTCACACCATGTGAAGGGGCATGAGAATAAAATAGAAAAGTAACAAAAAAGGAAAGGTAGCATGGAGCTAAAACAAATATACAAAAAAATGCAACTTTCCCTTAACTTGGCCAAAAAAGTGTAACCACCGATTGTATTAGCAATTGTGAACTTTGCGCGTTCCAAAATAAAATTACTTGAAATTTCACCCCAATCACACCGCCACCAACTAAGTTGTTAGGAAAGCATTGGGAAGGTAGCAGGAAAGAGCACTGATACTCTCTACAATACACAAGGTAGGACATGCTTGTCATTATGGTCCTTTAGTATATTCTTTTGGGGGTTCAAATGGGTCAAGTGGGTTTTCTAGTTGACTCGATTGGTGGGTGGCAAACCAGGCTGAGAGGCTGCTGTGGTCTGAACTGGATTTAGAGTGGCAGTAGGCCTAGTAGAAAGGCTTTGAGCATAGTCTTCAAGAATAATGCATTGATAACTTAAGAAATCGTGTAGTCCCAGAGGCTGGTAGGCATGTTGTGTGGATTGTTTTCTATGGCGATGGGATTGTTTTTTAAACTGTTCTGGCTGTCGTCTTATAGACATGGTGATATCGTGGGGAATTATGGGAATTATGATGGAGTATGACTCATTGCTCATTGTTTGCCAGCAGATGAAGAGAGACATACCTCTTGATTTGTTTTAAAGATTATGATATGGTTCAATGGTTCAATGAAAATACATTTTGATGAAACTATATTGCTGATATGCCAATTTTATCATTGATATGCCAAATAATCTTAATTAGTTCAACAGAGCTCAGCATTAAAATATACAATGATAGAAATTATATAAGAGCGTACCTGAGCTGAGGAAGTTGCCATGGTGCTTCTACTTATTATTTACTCCTTCCCAAACGTCGCTGCAGTTGGTTCCCAGTGGTTACCTGTCTTCCAGACAGAGAGAGACGTGGGTATCCTCAGGTGAAAGTCAAACCTCTAGTGAGGGGCGGAACAAACCTGCATCACTTTAAATGAAACCTTGTCCTCTCAAATCCTAGTCGCAAATTATTATCTACTATCAGTCGATGTTGCGAAAAAGTCAACAAGTGCACCAAGTTCAGATTGTTAGCCAGGGTACAATTGTGTCTGTTTACCTGAGCGGAGAGATCTACCAGTCAATGAATTGTTTTAATATGTAACCCTGCCAAATGGTCTAATCCATCAGCCATTGGCTGGTGGCAGGTAAAAATTGTGGACGCTGTCAGCAATGAGAACATTTGCAGATTCTAGCTAAACTTGTTTGGCAAAAAATCTAGTTGAGCTAGTTTCATGGCGTGAGTAGACAAGGTTAGACTCTTAGTCATAAACAGTAAGCATGCAGTCCAAATTAGTTACCTTAACCTGGAATAAATATATTCATTCAATTTCACTTTTCACACCACAGGACTACTGTGTATATGCTTTCCTGTCATGAGGCCATGGCTTAAAACTTCCCCTTTTGAATCTATTCAGCTGTGCATGATTGTTGCCTCAAACAGAAATCTATGGATTTCACATCCCCTTTTAGTTAGTCTCACTGCAGACCACTGGTGAGGATGGTGCCGTGTGGCGTACAGTGCAAACTTATAATGGTGTTTTTATGTTTTACAGCTTGTAGGACAGACATAAGCTGCAGAAATGAGGCCGGGGAACCTGTAGACTGGTAAGCTGACAGACATGGAATATTTCAATGCGTTAAAAGTCACAGGATAATACCATACCATTTGTAAGACAGAGATTTCCAAATGTCACTTTCTTTATCGTGAACACGTAACTGAAAACTGTGACGTTCCTAATATTACAGCCAGTTTTACTGCCAAATTGTGAGAATTGTAAAGATGGAAATGAATGTGTCTTGTCGTTACAGGTTTGTGGTCTACAAGTTGCCCATTCATAGGATTGGACAGAATGGTAGTGGGGTGGAGTACCTGTACATAGACTCCGCTGTAGAAACATGGCAGATAAGTAAATTCACTGTTGACACCAGTGATGGGGCCATAGGGCTCACTCTAAACCAACTGTACTTAGGACAGGCCTACAGGGTGAGTACGATAGTGTGTGTGTGTGTGTGTGTGTGTGTGTGTGTGTGTGTGTGTGTGTGTGTGTGTGTGTGTGTGTGTGTGTGTGTGTGTGTGTGTGTGTATATGTGTGTGTGTACAGTTCAATGATATCATATTATTGCATAAAACCGATAAGAAAACGTATTACTGGAATGCCCTCCTGGACAATTTCAAGACGGGCCTGAAGCCCTTCATATAGTGTCCACAGGAAGGCATTAGTTAGTTTAGGTTAGTTTTTAGTTAGGGTTTTATTGTTTTAGCTCTACTTGAATGTTCTGCTTTAGACTTTCACATGTAAATGAACATCTGTTACATTCAGTGTGTTGCCAAATTAGTTCACATAATGCTGATCAAGCCTAACCACGCCAGATACATCTCTCTGTATTTCACAATATACAGAGTTTTTAAAATCTAGTATCTATGGGCAGACCACTCCTCAGTTAGCCCCCTTCTAACATCAATGTAGATACAATCATTTAATCGTGCGACTTTCCAAATGTTATCGGACCGAATGGATCAAATTCTGATAGGGAAACGAGTGATTTCGCAGGGGTTGTGTGACACTAAAAAAAAATGGCGTCCACAGGCTCTCTCTGCGGAGAACAGCCTGTTGAGTTTGTGATCCGGTCTAGAGCCCGCCTACTCCCAAACTGTATCCGGTACTGTATCCGGTTTATGCTGCAGCGTTATCATTACATTCTTTAAATTAGCAATAGCTTTAGCAGCTTGTTTTTTTTTTGCTCCAAATTGCTTTACTTTCATTTGATTTTCGCATCGCGGGTTTATGGGTAGGCCTGGTCTCCGAGCCGAATTGTTTTTTTTGGAGCACAGACCGTTTCTGTATCCGCTTTAGACCGAAACACAGACTAGTAGCCTAGCAGCAGACTAGTAGACCCAGACTAGTAGACCCAGACTAGTAGACCCAGACTAGTGGCCTACTATATGACGTAAGCATGTGTCAGCAGTGTTTTTGTAATTATTCTCACTGCCAGAAGGGGGAGAAAAAACGGTCTGCACTGTAGCTTTAAATGAGAAATGTTTAAATGTATTATTATAAATTAATATGAACAAAAATGTCATGTACATAACACAACTATTGTTCCCCTCAGTCTAACAGCACAGTTTATGCCATATACAATGATGGACCCCCCGACATGGTTTACCTCCAAGGATATGGCCACACAAAAGGTAATTACATACGTTATTTTCCATGTCTTGGTGACAATGCTGGTGAGTGAAACATTTATTGAAAGTAGTCCCTGTTTACAATGTAATTATTACTATTTAAGATTTGCTTCAATATTGATGAATTGTCCCATGTAATGCTTCAGTTCTTGCTCCATTTCAATGCTATTTTTTGACAACGAATGCAATTGCCTGATTTGTATGAGCCTGTATCAATGTGACTTGACAATCTGCTGTGTGTGAAAATCGCTCATAACATGCTTGTAATAACTTGTTACATTGTTCCTAATGTTGCCCTACAACTTAATTGGTGTGCTTGTCACGGCTTGCTCAGGGAGGTGAACCTAAATGCAGAGATTAGACATGGGGTAGAAACAAACAAGGAACCGACAAACTGGGGCAGGAATTAAGAAGCCTAAATGCATTTACATTTAGCATTTACCAGACGCTTTTGTCCAAAGTGACTTACAGTAAATACATTTGTCAGAGGAAAGTGCAACAGTATATCGCTATTGGTAAGTAAGGATTTCACAAGAACGTTTCAAGCATGCCCAATTGTTAAGTTAAACCCATGGCTAGTATACAACAGAGATAAGTACTCAGATACTATGTGCAAAATACTAAATGTAAGTGCCAGGACATACAAACCTTGTAGGTCAGTACCATTGTCTTGAATCTGATGTGAGCTGCAACAGGGAGCCTATGGAGGTCGCTGAAGAGAGGGGTCACATGGGAGAACTTTGGTCGATTGAACACGAGTCGTGCTGCCATGTTCTGGAGTCATTATATTTACATGGAAATTTAGATCAAACCAGCCCAACTTTGTCCCAAAGTAAACAAGCAACAGAGTTGAAGATTTCGATTAAAGAGCATGTGATGTCACCTTCATAAAGTCATGAATAGCATTTGAAACGTACACGCATTGACCTGTCTACGTGTGTGGAAGGTCATCCGTCTCTTTGTATGGGGTAAAGGTCAATGTTTTAGCAAACTGAAGCTTACCAATATGATGCTGCTGCTGAAGGGGAGGAAATGGGTCAAAGGTCATCGGCCATCTCTCTCTGGCGACTGTTGACTTTGGATCATTTCCTGGTCTATGTTAGGGGAGCCCATCACCGTGTCTTTGAATGAATGTGTGTGTGTGTGTGTGTGTGTGTGTGTGTGTGCATGTGTATGTGTGTGTGTGCATGTGTTTGTGTGTGTGCGTGTGTGTGTGTGTGTGTGTGTGTGTGTGTGTGTGTGTGTGTGTGTGTGTGCGTGTGTGTGCGTGTGTGTGTGTGTGTGTGCATGTGTATGAGTGTGTGTGCATGTGTGTGTGTGTGAGAAGAATGTTTTGCGTGTGCGTACGAGTGCTTGCCTACAGATGTGTATGTAATTTATACGCTGAACTGCAGTTGTTTTTGTGCATGGTGCAGGGACGCTGCTCTTTGACCACTCTCAAGGCTTCTGGCTATCCCACAGTGTCCCTCACTTCCCCTCCTTCCCAGAGCATGGTTACATGTACCCCTCCTCCGGGAAGGTCAATGGCCAAACGTTTCTCTGTGTAACCTACAAGTACGGGCAATTCCCCATAATAGGTGAGTAAAATGACACACCCCTGCCGCGCGTCACGTATTTCACACTGCTTTGTAAGGGTTACAGTATTGGTCATCTCGACTCCAGCAGTTTTTATTTAGCGAATGCAAAGTCCGTAAGCCAAGCAGTTGCCTCCTGGTCTGCTGTATGGAGGGTAACTAATCCTCCTTTCAGTCTTTGGAGAGGACAAACTTCTATGATGTGTTCCATGGTTTGCTCCTCTCCACAAGCACACAGTGGGGTGGGGCTACTGCCCCATTTGTGAAGGCTGGCCAAGCAGGGGCCATGTCCAGTCCTGAATCGATTGAGTGTAGACCACTGTCTCCTTGGGAGGTTGGTGCCAGAGACCTGTAGGTTGGGGTCTAGCACCAGATGTTTGTTTGGAATCTCCTTGGACTCCCATTCCGTTTTCCAAGCCAATTGAATGGTGAAGTCAGCTGGTGGGGTGAGAATCACAGATGGGAAACTCTTATATAAATAAACCTTAGATGTTTAGTGCCCCTAATATAGTTAGATTCTCAGGGTCAGGGGCGGACTGGGAACAAAAATCGGCCCTGTCGATTGTTGGGGGGGGGGGGGGGGGGGGGGGGGTGGAGAGCCAGGGCACGGGCACGTCAAGGACTTCATTCCTATCCTGTGCCATTATCATGTCTTATCATGAACGACACATCCGGTTGTTGTTTCCAAAAACAGAAACGGCCTAGCTCACACGAGCGGCGTTCATTTCAGTATTATTCAGTCGTTTAATATTAGATATATCATTATAAATGTAATGCTGAGAAGAAAGACATGTCATATGTATGTATGTTTGGCCAGTCTCCATGTGGTAATGTTATATCTGTTTGTCTGTTGTTGAATATGTCTCACCCTCCAGCACGGCAGCTGGTCTACCTCATCCCACGTGTGTACAACTGTTCAGTGCCCTCGTCATTCTTGGATGACTTGCCGGATTTGGCCCAGTTGTGCAAAGGCTCCCAACCTCCCCTCCCCTCGTCCAGTAAAAACATAGACAGTCTCTTCTCGGCGAAAGGGGAAAAGTTTGTTAGTTTTGTCAAGTCAGAAGACTTTGTTGATGGTAAGCAATGTCTTTCTTTCTGTCTGTCTGTCTCTGTCTGTCTTTCTTTCTTTCTTCCCCTATCTCTATCATCTTTGTGTGCAGTATTTGTTCACTGCAGAGTACTTTATTATTAAATGTTAATTTGAGTCCAATCTAATATAGTCCAATGTAGGCCTGATAATATAATTGTAACACTAGGCCAGTGCAGTAGAGTCCTCTGCATGAATAACACCGTGTTTCAAAATGGAGCACAGTCACTAACACGTCCGTTCTCCCCCTCTTCATGCCCCAGACATGTATGCGGGGTGGGTGGCCCAGGAGCTGGCGACAGACCTTCTGGCGGAGACGTGGCAGAGGTCCGAACACGAGCTGCCCTCCAACTGCTCCTTGGCCCACCATGCCATGAACGTCAAGAGGGTGGTTCTCCCAGGGCCCACCCTCTTCATGTCCAGGAACGACCACTCCAAGTGGTGCGTGTCCCAGAGGCTGGAGGACCAGTGGGCCTGCGTGGGAGACCTGAACAGGGAGAGGGCTCAGGCGTGGAGGGCAGGGGGGCTGCTGTGCTCCCGCAATCCCTTCATATACAAGGCCTTCAGACAGGCGGTGAGCTGGTACATCGGCTGCTAGCTGAGAGAGAGAGAGAGAGAGAGAGAGAGACAGAGAGAGAGAGAGACAGAGAGAGAGAGAGAGAGAGAGAGAGAGAGAGAGAGAGTTGTAGAAAGAGATTGGAGAGTTGAATTGAAAATGGGTAAATGGTTATTTGTGTTTGACAAACCAAATAGAGATTTGTGTATATATTTGTATTTAGATACATGTTATTTCTATATTTCTATGCATTTTTATATGAGCTCTGGTCGTATACCATTGTTTGCAAAACTCAATTATGGTTTGCAATTATGGTCCATTGTTAGAAGCACTCTTGAGCCATCTCCAATTGTTATAAAGGTACAGCTATATAGCTATAGCTATATGGACGACTGAATGTAAAAGCAGCTCATTAGTTTAGTTTGGGGCGGCAGTAGCTCTGTCCGTAGAGACTTGGCTTGGGAACCGGAGGGTCGCCGGTTCAAGTCCAGCAGGGACCACAGGACGGAGTGTGGACTGGTGGCTGGAGAGGTGTCAGTTCACCTCCCGGGTGCAGTAAAGTCTGTGGTTGTACTGGGCAGCTTCCAGGTGTGAGTGTGAATGTGATCAGGGCGTTCCTGTAAAAGAGAGCCTCGCTCTCAGTGAACCTACCCTGAATAAATAAAGGTTAAAAAAAAAGATTAAGGCACAGCACAGCAATGTATTTTATCAATGTACTGCTATCATCAACGTGTATAATCGATATGAAATGCCTAAATGAAGATGTGCACTGTACACTGAATCAACTTATCTCCCTTATTCTGCTTTCTATTAAGTTAGTATTCATTTGATTCTTAAACTGTTGTTTTTGGATTGTATACATACTGTATATATATATATATATATATATATATATATATATATATATATATATATATATATATATATATATATATATATATATATCCATTGGCAGTGTGGGCGGGATAAACGGTTGTCTTTCAAATTCCCTCTGCACGCAATAGGATAGCGCTACAACCAATCAGAGCAACGAGGAAGGTGACGTAGTCAGAGCGACGGAAATGAGTCCATGGGGAAGTGTTCCGTATGGGGGATTGTGGAAGAATAGTGAAATAAAATGTTAACTTCAAGTCTTGAAGAGTCGCGGCCAAAGCCGAGTCGAAAGACAGCCGTTCGCCAGCAGCAGCAGCCATTGTTTCTCTCTAACACGGAACCGTCGCAACTCTGTCGTCATGGTAGCCCGGCTTCCGACTCCGCCCCTCACGCTGTGATTGGTCAGACAGATTTTGTGTTTCCAGCACAAAAAGCCGACGGAGCCGTGCTAGACACAGAGCTATAGGGGGGAAAAAAGTGTACTCTATAGAGTGTAACAGTGACCGCCCCCTTTTTAACAGCTCCGGTGCCGGAAGTAAATTTCCCATGCATTTATCTCGTCCACTTTTCGTAGAATCCTTATAAAAAGAGTATTAAGCCTTTAACCAAGCCAATCGTTCGTTATGGTAGTCGTGACCATATTATGTTTGATTCGGGATGAGTAGTTCCTCACTCGGTCAACAAAATAATGTACACAATCTTGTACCTTTGCCTTTTCTTCCGTTTTCCAAATTCTTTTTATGCCCGAATCAAACATAATATGGTCACGACTACCATAACGAACGATTGGCTTGGTTAAAGGCTTAATACTCTTTTTATAAGGATTCTACGAAAAGTGGACGAGATAAATGCATGGGAAATTTACTTCCGGCACCGGAGCTGTTAAAAAGGGGCGGTCACTGTTACGCTCTATAGCTCTGGCTAGACCACCTGGCTGCCAAATAAATGTGCTGCCGCTAGGGGCGTCTAGATTTCTAGGAGGCTATAACATTGCATTAATGCCCCATGAATGTCACCTTGTCGTTTGCTCATCCACGCCGCTAGATGGCGCATGTTTTAAATGCCGACCAAACTAAATTCAAACTCAACCCTTGGCCCCGGAACTGATCGCTACGTCACATCCCACACGTGAAAAAAGGGAGAAACAACGCTGTAGTTGACAACATGGATATCGTAGAAGTCCCCCAAAAGCAAGCTAAAGGCAAGAAAAAGGGCAACAAAATGCAAAAGAAAAAGAGCGCTCCTCAACGGGAAAATGGCAACCATAGCGATGTGGAGGTGGTGGAGACTAAAGCTGATATCAAACCACAAGAAGTATCCCTTCCTCCCACATTCAGCCTTTCTGAAATTAAGAATAAGCAGCGCCGACATCAGATGTTCATGAAACTTAAACAGGAGAAACGAAAGGTAAGAATGACCAGATGTGTGGAAAATGTGTGTATGGTTGATGATGCCAAAGTAAATATGCCCCATGTGATGCCGTGTGTGTGTGTGTGTGTGTGTGTGTGTGTGTGTGTGTGTGTGTGTTTTCAGCAAAAGATGCAAGTGAGGAAAACGAGGAAGAAGGAGAGGGATGCTTTGGGTGACAAGGTGAGCCTCATTATTGTCGTTATTGGTGTCAGTTAGTTTTGTTTCCACGATCACATGACAGCAATTACAGCAAGTATGCCACCTTAACCGGTTTTACATCAAAGTATGTAACCTAACACATTGAACATAAATGACGATTAACTCTTTTATTTTTGTTTTTACAGGCACCACCAAAAGAAGTCCCTAAGACTATAGAAAACCAGAGGGTGTACGACGAAACGACCGTTGACCCAGACGATGAAGAGGTAAAGCGGTGGTGTTAATACGTACATTTGCTCTTCTTTCTCTCACAGTGTTCCTCTGCCGCGTGTCGTTTATTGTCATCTCAACACTCATTTACAGGTAGCGTTCGACGAGGGAACCGATGAGTTCTCCGCCTACTTCAACCGACTGACCAACCCCAAAGTACTCATCACAACATCGGACAGACCCAGGGGGGTGAGGGGCCGCTCGGCGCTTTCTTCATCCTTGTGTGTCTTGCCAAACTCAGTGGCGATTCTGTCAAATGTATCGTCGTTGATGATCATCAGTTATTTCAATAAACCATCCCAATTTTACGAGGTAGTTCCTTTCTGCTAAATTCGGAGCAAAGGAACAGTAGCGGATACATTTTTTTGAAGTCAAAATGAAGATTGCCATGGGAAATCATGAATGTACCTAGTTCACTAGACGGAAGAGGTCAACTTCAAACTGTCATCAGTGGATTCAAATAGTACTTGAACCTTCCTTGAACCGCTCAGTATTAACAGAGCTGCTCAACACTGGGCCCGTTGGAGTCACCCTCTGCCTTTTGGTTTTTCTTTCAGAGGACAGTTCGGTTCTGCGAGCAGCTGGCCACGGTGATCCCCGACGCCCACGTGTACTACAGGCGAGGCCTGGCCCTGAAGAGGGTCATCCCCCAGTGCGTCGCCAGGGGCTTCACGTACCTCATGGTCATCAACGAGGACCGCAAAGTGCCCAGTATCCTTTAAGACTGTTCTGCTATAGGAGTTACTACTCTACTATAGCAGACGCTTTCCACCACTTACAGCGATGATGATGCATGTCATTCATTGAAGAGCAGGGAGGCGGGGGTCGGGTGACTTGGTCAAGGATGCCTACAGGTAAGGCTGTGGACATTGGGAATTGAACCAAGTACCTTTTGGCTAGGAGACGGACACCCTAAGCCACTATATGTATTTTTACTCTAGTTTCTATGAATGGAGTAAAAAATGGAAAGAGCAAATGATTCTCTTTAGATTCAAGTGCACTTCTGGCTCCTTGGCCAACATGATTATGCTCTCTGTGGATTGGTATTGTGGCTTCATCACGTTTTTTCTCCTTCACTGCAATACTAAGATGGCATGGTTCTTTGTCACCTCCCTGATGGACCGACTGCTCACTTCAAAGTTAGCAGTGTCCGGCTACGCAAGGAGATGAAGGCGAGTAATGTTCAAGCATTAATCCCAATGTCTTCCTTCCAGAAAATGTTGACACATTTAGTATTGTATAATACATTTTTGCATTCCAAAGCTACTTGCATTTGAATTTGTCGCATGTTATTTAGAGACAGGTAGGGTTGGACCATCCAGCTGCCTACAAGTACTGTGCAGACATTTAGGGAATGAACCCAGTGACTCAACATGAATAATGCAGTCTATCACGTATGTTATAAGACAGTGCCATAAACACTGTGTCTACTGTCCTCAGCGGCGAGGCAAAGACCCTACAGAACACACCCCGGA
Organism: Merluccius polli; assembly: GCA_030340625.1. Lineage (NCBI taxonomy): Eukaryota > Metazoa > Chordata > Actinopteri > Gadiformes > Merlucciidae > Merluccius > Merluccius polli. The sequence goes on along the minus strand of JAOPHQ010003417.1, from coordinate 447,954 downwards.
AGTGATCCTGAACAACTTCAGCACACGCCTGGGTCACAGCATCGGCCGTCTGTTCGCCGCCCTCTTCCCACACGACCCCCAGTTTGTGGGTCGGCAGGTCGCAACCTTCCACAACCAGAGAGACTTCGTATTTTTCAGGTTTCACAGGTAGGTCTTGACTCTTTTTCGCTGATTCATATCTATATTTCTAAATGGATCTAGCTATATAAGCACATTTTGTTCGTTTTTGCTTGTCTTATGTCGAACATTTTGTAACGCTTGTTTTAAAAGGTGCTATATAAATATAAAAGTTAACTTTTGCCATAGTTGTCATTATGGACATTCACTAAACTACAACCAACTCCCTGCTCACTAGGTATATTTTCAAGAATGAGAAGAGAGTCGGCATCCAAGAACTGGGGCCGCGCTTCACCCTCAAACTGCGCTCGCTACAGAAGGGCACCTTTGATTCGAAGTTTGGAGAGTACGAGTGGGTTCTCAAGGTAACTATTGAGGCCGGTTGCTTTGTCGTTTTAACTTGAACACTGGCTGATACATTTCCTTTATGGAGTCGTTTATATTAAAAATGAATTTAATTCTAAATTATCCCCCCCCCCCCTTCATCATTTGTCTAAATTTGCCTGGATATCTTTAACGTTTGTGCTGTTATTACCATGGTGACTTGTACATTGTCATGTAAGCAAATACACTAAATGAAGTCTTCCATTATTGTTTTGCTTTCCAGCGCCATGAGGTGGATGCCTGCAGAAGGAAGTTCGTCCTTTGAATGCGTTGCTACAACCTTCCTCTGTCACACGAGCGGTGTCCTGTCTGCTATCCAACTGCTCCCACTGGTTTTGCAAGGATGAACTTTGACCATGTCACAACCAGTAGTTGCGTCTTTGGACTTGTTACGTGCTTCCCTGTCTGTCCTTTTGTAGGATTGCATCCAGGCTCTGTATAATTTTGATTGGCATGTCGCACCCTGAAACATGGGCAGGATCAATGTACACCATTTATACCAATACATACGTCTAGTGGATGGCAATGGTACAGAAACAAGCATATTTTTGCCTGTATGTAAATCAACATGGGGAAATCAGATAACGGATGTGTGGTCACATCTAGTGCATACATGTTAACTGCCCATGAGTAACTTTTAATAAATAAGTGTTATGACACCTAACCTGTTTGTAAATACGGTTTCGTATGGAAAAAAATAATTGTACATATGGGAGTTGGAATGTATTTTATTCACAAACATATGGGGGGAAAAAGCACACTTGGGAAAACACATTTTATATTCATGTTATTAGTTGCTACTAAGTGAATGAAGTCAGTTCTCATAAAGCACCTTGAGACATTTAGGTATTATGTAAAAAAACAAACAAAAGGGAGTTATAGTCGGCTGTCCCCAAACCCCCTGGCACTCATAACAACCCAGTCCACAGGGCAGGTTCTGGTGAACTAGACGTCAAGGCACCCTGGAGTCAGAAACCTACAACAACAAAAAAGGTGGTCGGTGTTTGGTTTTAATAAATGTCATAAAGATAAGTAACGCACTTTATGAATCCCAGATGGAGAACGACCGTCAACAGCAACAAGTACAGCACGGTAATGGGATGTTTTTAAAAATACAAAATATATAGGGAAATGACGCACAATAGGAGAAGTAGAAAGGTGAGGTAGACACTACACTACTGGTAATACCTGAGATGTGTCCCACCGCAACATTCAAGCAACAAAGACACACACACACACATACACATATATATATACACACACACACACACACACACACACACACACACACACACACACACACACACACACACACACACACACACACACACACACACACACACACACACACACACACACACACACACACACACACACACGGGTACTCACAAAAAAAGGCAGTCATCGTGGGCTATAAAAAGGAGCAGACTTTCTGTGGTCTGAAGGGGTTGGTGCTGGAGGACATGCCCGTCAGCAGGGGGTCCTGCTGGGCGTTCTGCAGGCAGAACTGCGTCAAGTCCGCCGCCGCCTGGGACACCTGTGGAAACCACACGCACACACACACACACACATTCATCGAGGTCTATCTATACTGGCTTGAAGGGGGTCCACCGGTGTGTGGTCATGGACCTGGGTTAGACCCCTCTATATAGGGAATAGCCACAGGTCGCCATGGTTTGACTTTGTAAGAGGAAATAAAAACACGCCCTTTTGGTTTTGGACAACCCTACCTTGACTCTGTTTATGCTGGCCTCGAAGCGCAGCTGTTGCACGACCTTCTTCATGGCCATGGTGTTGGATGATCCCGACATGGTTGGAAATAACGGAAATAACAACAAACAAACAAAAAAAAGTGTCAGACTATCATACGGAGGAAAAACTTTTGTTCAATTCGTTTGTTCCTCGGCGCTGCGCTTCCCCCTTCCTCAATGTTGCGTTTCCGGTCATTTTTATTTGGGATGCATAAAGTCCGTGTGCAGATCGCAACTGCGCCCCCTGGCGGAGCAAGGGCGCTTAACCACATGCCATGTGTGAGGATATTTGTATTTATTATTAAGAGACCCTGCCTGGTGTTTCTTTTTTTCTTTCTTTCTTTTTTTTTTAGATTAGGGACCACATATTCACCATTAACTAGTTGCTAAGATCGTAATTTATGTACAACAACGTCCTTACTTATTATCAATAAGCAGTAATTAGGAGGTTATAGAGGGAAAAGTCTAATATTAAAGTTAATGGTCTAGTAGTTGTAGAATATGGTCATGCAAAATAATGCATTAATAAGTGCTTTATAATGACTAATAAAGAGCTAATATGCGTGCTTATAAGCAACTAGTTAATGGTGAATATGTGGTCCCTAATCTAAAGTGTTAGGCTACCTTTTTTTTTACGTTTGAGAACTTCAAACTAAAACGACATTTTGCAGTAGGATAAAAAAATAAAAATAAACTGTTTTTTTTTTAAAAGCAATACAAGTTTCAGGCTATTTCAGCGAAAGTGGTGTGAGATGTTGGCCAATGCCCGCACTGGACTGGTGGCGGACCCCAAGGCAACACGGGGCTGAGCTCATTAAGCACAGCCCCTTAGTGGGGACAGCACACGGACCCACACACTGTTACACTTTTCTTTTTGTTTGTTTGTTTGTTTGTTTGTTTGTTTTTAAATGACACATGATTTTATTTTTTTTATTTGGTTATGTGCCGAATCGAGTCCATGATGATGGAGTTGCCGTGTGAGTCCGTGAGATATCTGGAGGAGAGGAGACCAAAGAGCAGCAAGGTATGTGGACGCAGACACGTTTATTATTACAAGGTTTCTCATAAGCTTCAGCAAATTAAGACGAAGACATTGATTTGCGTTAATTAAAAAAATACATCAAAAATAATGCATTTTATATGTTTTAATAGGCTATTAACCCAGCGCCAAAAGTTGTATGGATATGAACGGTGATTGAATTATCAAAAATTATATATATATATATATATATATATATATATATATTTTTTTTTTTTTTTTTTTTTTTGATAATTCAATCACCGTTTATATCCATAAATATAACTTTTGGCGCTGGGGTACAGGGTTAGACGTTAACTGGGTGTGTTTCCCACGTGTAGCTGGTGGAGCTGCATGTGCTGTATGTGCCTGATGACCAGTGGGATAGGAAGCTCAATAAAGTGCCCGCAGAAGCCATTGAAAGTTTCATATCTGCGGGTTTTATCCGGTAAGAAATCACACATTTCAGTATAACTGGCAAATCAGAACAATGCACAGGCATATATTTCCATCATTGCAGTTTGCACTGTAGTGAGAATAAAACCATATAACCTTCAGTGTTGTCTTTGCTCCAGGGTGTATCCAGATATGACCCTGGAGACTCTGAGAGGGGAGCTTGGCATTTCCCTGGGAGCAGACATCAGGGCAGACCGGTTGTCCTTCCTGAAATGTGTCGGTCGCAGTTTAGCAGTGGTGAGTGTCATTGTGCTTCTGAGGAGGGTCTAATGTGTGGCCTGCAGTAATAAAAGAGATGTAGGGCCTGCTCGTGTCACAGCTGTATGCTCTTGTGTTTTACAGGTCAAACACGAACAAGAGAGGGATCTAAAAGTGAAAACATTTGCTCCGCCATATGTAGGTATTTTATTTATCTTGGACAAACTGATGTGGGCCAAGGTCATGTCAAGTCCTTTCCTTTATTGGAGTGTTAAAATGTATCCTTACTTACCTTACTTCTTACATTGTATCCTCCTATCATTAGGCCTACATAAACATTAATACATTCGTAGCAGATCATTTTAGACAAACAAACATAAAATAAACAATTAACAAATATTAAAATATTCCAAAATCAAAAAAAATGTTTGAATGGGAATTAATTAATTATAGTGTCCTAATATACTCAATCGTGTTTTTGTTTTTACAACTTTAATTTTAAACATTACATTATGTTAACAATTTCATAATTCACATAGGCCTACTGACGCTTGTACAGTTGCAGTGATTAAGAATAAACTCAAACTGAAACATAGTTTCAATGAAACGGTGAACAGCAGAAAGGTCGGTAGAGGAGGTCTATGGCAGGCGGGCGTGAGCCCAGATCCAAACATTGCTACTGCTGCTAATCATATTGTGTTGGCCTACATAGATAAAGGTTCTGTATTTATTGTAGTTTTATTTAGCTACATTTCTTTTTGTATCTCTATTTATTATCCTTATTTATTACCCTTACTTATTATCCTGATCCTTATATATTATTATTTTATTTTATTATTATCCTGTACTCTTCATGTACTTACATTTCCCATCTGGGATTCATTAGGTTCCATTTGATCTTCTAGCCTATAAAAAAGCCTAAATCCTAAATTTGATGTAAAGCAAACGTATCGTCTCTGCAGGCCGCTCAACCGGAGCTGTACCTTCTGCCCGTGGGGGAGAACAATAGCAGTGTCTGCTCCCAGTCGCTCACCCTGGACACGCGCAGCAGCTCCCCGGACCACCAGGCCTACTGCCCCCACAAGCCCTGCAGGGGGCCCGCCACCGGGACTCCCAAGGGACCCCCCGTCAAGTTCCCCCTGATCCCCCAGGGTTCCCGGCACTCACCCCCGACCCCCAGCGCCGCGGACGAAGAGGAGCAGCGGGGGGAGGAGGACGAGGAGGAGGAGGGAGATGAGGAGGAGGAGGAGGTGGTGGGGGAGGTGGAGGAGGAGGACAGTTGCTGCTCCACAGAGGGAGAGAACGACGGGGAGGGGGGCTCCTCTCTTAAGGCTGACTGGACAGAGGAGAGGAGTCAGAAGAGGAGGTGCAAGACCCTGATGAGATCATCGCATGATACACAAAGTCAAGGTGAAAAATCTATACCCGTGATCAGATCTGCATGTATCTAACGTTGTTAAGTAAACCAAGTTTTTCCTGAATATTGTTTCTCTCCAAATATAATATTGGGTATAATTTAGCAATTCAAAAAGATCCAATGATTTGAATCGGAACCTGTCATGTAATTGACTTGATAGCACATGTTTGCAAAGTGCAGGACAAACAACAAGCAAATGCGTCCATACGCTATTTAACACATTGTTGCGATCTACATTTGAACGCCTGACAAGACGTTGATCCAGCCCAGACGAAGGGCCTCCCTGGGAGAGAAGAGACGACAGGCTGGAAGAAAGACAAGCTGACCTCCAGACCGGCCAGAGCGGCCAGAGACTCAGGCCTACCGGAGACCCTGGAAGACAGACAGTCGGGCTTCTTCTCAGACAGGTACTGTTCACAGACGGTTCTAGCGTTTATGCCTATAAGCCAATCCAACCACAGCCATTACGGCGTTCATAATCCTACATCGACATTAAACTTCTGCTATAGTACACTTAATTGTAAAACTACAGTTTCTAACCGCTTAATAATAGATGTCTAATTATTACAGGCTCAGACCATCAAAAGATGTACAGACAAAGACGCTGGCGGGGAAGAAGCCCAAACAAATGGTACGAGATGTCCTCTTTTATTTGACATCAGCAACGTGGTTTAAAGTTTAGTCTATTAAATAAGCAGAGTTGCCTACGACAACACCAGACACAAGAGTTTTAACAAGCGCTCCGGACTCTTGTAAAGTCCAGGCCTTTATGATAGGGCTTTGTACCATGTTCCCCTGTCAGCCAGGTGGTTTACATCGAATGTATCTGTGGTCAAACAAACAAAAGACAAGACGTCTCCATGACAAAAAACGAAGCACTGTCAACTCAAATGTCGCATCACTTTGTGTGTTGTGTCTTTTCATAATTTGAGGTTCCAGGGAGTCGGGGGTTGTCCTCAAGGCCTATGATACAATACGGTTCCCAACCACCAGCCTCTAACGGGACCCTCGCCACAAACGCCACCGCTGGCTCGCCGCTATTTCAGAATAACAGTAAGACAGTGTCTCGGCTCACATCCTGGATCAACAATGATTGCCAGTTTAAAGGGCTGCTATTTTACCACCAGGTGGGATGTTGATTAGCAATTATGATCAATATGATCACGTATGATAGATTAACCTACCAGCCTACTGAGTGGGCTGTAACAACAGCTGATCTACTGCCAGGTGTGATGTCACTACAGGGCTTGTAATGGCTGATCAACATCACGCCTGGTGGAAAAATAGGGGCCCTCTAACACCATTGACGTAGTTGACATGGGTTGTATCTCTCTGTCTGAAGGAGATGAACTTATTGAGGAGATCAAGCTGGTGAGGGAAGAGAGGAAGCAGCTTGAGTGGACAAGACAGGAACTGCTGAGGAAGGGGAAGGACTTATTGGCTCAAAACAGGAACCGTAGGAATCAAGGTTGGTTGAAGATGCCAGACACCATTTTGTTGCATGTTTTGTGTTTTTCTACATAACTTTAGAGAAAAACAAATAAAGACAATTTTTAGAGAAAAATCAATAACTTGAGTTAATGTGTGCGGAAAATAATCCCTCAAAAACCAGATTAAAGTTGGGACTGTTATAGCAAGGATTATAGCAAGATTTGATCCAAAAAGAAGACATCAACAATATAAAAGTGTTTATTTTTGTATTCCTTTTTAACTGCAAACACGAGTACAGCTCGTGACAGTTGGAAAAAGAAGTATTTTGAGACCAAGAAAGCTGCGGCACCACTGGAAGAGACCTTGAGAAACTTGCGTCAGGAACTGGAGACATTTTACAATAAACTCCTGCACCAGTTACAGGCCAGGGACGGCAGAGGCAGAGCTAGACATCACGGGAGGTCATCCACAAAGGTCTGTTGATGAAGTCTTTCTTACTTCACTTTATACACATTATTATCCTAGATATCCCTTAATCAGTGAGAGAAGAGAAATTCTAAAAGTTTAATGTTTTTCTCCCAATAAAAAAATGGTCAATAATCAAATAATAATTTGAATTGACGATTATCAAATTAATTTTAATTAGATCATTGATAATTCATTGTCTTACCTGAAGTTATTATACACTGAAAGTGACTCATCATATTTGTATCATACCTTTTATTAGTATTTATTAATACTTGCATGTTGTGATGTCTTTAACCTCACTAACCATAATCACATCTGTTAGAATGAGTTCATCATTCAGATCATGACTGAGAGCCATGAAATTGACAACCTGAGAAGACAAGTAGAAGATGCCAAGATGAAACTTATCACAGAGATAAGGGTACATCAATGATCTTTTATTTGAATTAATCATAATATATCTACACCTAATGGTACAAAATGTGCATTGAATCAGCAAAAAGGTAAAACCGATTAATACTCCCAACCAATTGATACAAATGAAAAGTTAGGCAATTGTGCTTTTTGTAACCACATACATATACAGTACACCCTAGATTAATAATGTACTACTTACCATTGACAATACTATAAAACAAATGTAAACAGTGGTTGACATTGTCTCCTGTCTGGCTCTCTCTAGTTGAGGAAACAGGCGGCCACCGAGCTAAGGGCGCTGAAGGCCGAACTGGCTCAGAAAAAGAGCCAATCGTCTCACACTGGACCTATGACCTCACAACCCTTCGGGCCAATCCCATGGAACAGACCATTCGCCCAGAAAACTGGAAGCTAATTCAATGTTTAGTTTAGGAAATTGTATACATTTTAGCTGTACAAAGAAATAAATGAGATGCCAAATTTAGTGCGAGTATTTTGAAAGTTAAAATGTATAAGCAGCTGCATCTTTCTTAAACAATTTTGTATTTCTATATGCACTGTGTACAGGAGTTGACATTAAGTTAAATTGCACTCTGTTCATGTTGGATATTTTATCTGATCATTTAAAATCTTAATTATCTAAAAGATAAACTTAAAAGTTTTAAGTTTCTTCATTACATCAATCATGAATTCCAATTTTTTTTAACAGCAAGTCTTTATTCATAAAATACTTCAGTACAAGTCAAATACATGAATGTTTCTTTGCATAGCAAAATTTTAAAAAGTTGATTCTGTGTTTCCAAGAAGCTGATTCAAGTGGGACACCTGACATGAAACACTGCAATCCAAAACAGCAATAAAACAGAATAAACTTTGAAGTGCAAACATATATTTCTGAAACAAACAGTGAAAGCAAATCCCTGGGCCTCCCAACCTCACAAAAGATTATACTGACTTGGCAACGGATGCCACTAGATTCATGGCGGGTGTAAATTTCTCCCGGTTAGTATTCCAGTTAGCATTGCACAAGAGCATTCCACATCATTGTAGTCTGTTGCTGGGCAGCCTCATCAATGTAGTTGAGGATATTGCCGTTCCACATGCCAATACCCCTCAGGCCTTTGGTTTTCACCAAGTTTGCCTTGAGGCAGATGCTGTCTGGATCATCATACCATACCTGGTGGATCTGTCCTTTCTGGTCCTGGGAAAATGTACATGAAAATATATATATATTCTTTAAAAAAGCTAAGTAACAGCATTGTATGTGAGCTGCCAAACACTAACAACGGCAATGTTTTGTGATGTTAATGAGACTAGAAAATGCTACTACTCGCGGGGGAATTCAATAGGACCGTTTTTATTGCATCTGTAAAGCGTAAAGTGTTCTCTTGTGGTGCCATTGTAGAAGGTCACCGGCCCTCTAGACTAAAAACCGTCACCAGAGAAGGCAGCAGGTTTTGTTCCAATGTTATTTATTCAGACTAAGTGGAGAACACACTCACAACTTTGCAGGACAAAAAAAAAATCCAGTGCTGGACAACCTCTTCTGCTAAAACGATGACCGCAGTGAACCCAAACCTTCCATCCAATGGAGAGTGCTCAAAGGCTAAGGTCAGGGCTAAACATAGCATCATAAACATTGAGAGCATCGAGACTCATCTCCCAGGGGGGGCGTCTTTACAAGTCCTACCTCGTAGTTAAAGTATGGAGCTTGCTGCTGCTGGTCCCACAGCCGGCCAGTCATGGAGCTGTTGACCTGCTTCATGATCCAGTTGTAGGTCTTCTGTTTGCCCGCTGCGTCGCTGCATGGAGCTCCACGGAACGGGACCTTCTCTATGGAGCACACGCCTTCCTAGTACAGGGCATGATGCCACCAGCCCATGTTACGTTTATTTACTTGCTAACCATGCACAATGCTAACTGTGCACAATGTTAACTATGCACAAGTGCTCACTATTGACAAACTATGCACAACGTGACGGATAGCTATACGATACAGAATACTCCATGACTATGGTTTCTCTGTAGGGATGTCTAATTTCGTGTTAAATGGAAAATGTCTTACCTGAGATAGGCTGAGGCATGGATAATCATAACCATACCAGGGTACTCCCATCACTAGCTTTTTGGGGTCTATCTTTAGATCCAAATACTGGTAGTAGCCTAGAAAAACCATCACACAAAGTTACCAGTTGAATGAAGAACTGATTTGGCTTCAGCAACTAAAAGCACATACATATATGGAGGAAACCTACCTTTAATGGTTTGAGACACTGGGGCGTTGGCCATTGCAATACAATCCCCCAGGATCTGACTCTGCTCATCGTAGGACATCACGAACAGCAGGTCACACAACTCGGCAATAGCCACGTAGTCATAGCAACGCTTGTCTATGCAGTTCGGTGACCAGGCAACGTCGAATGACACCTAAAGAAAGACCAGAAAATAAAAAGACCCTAAAGCGACTTGCAGTGAATTCATATACAGGTAGGGGTTAGGGCATCTTACTCAAGGATGCCTCGAGACATTGTGGACATTGGGGATCGAACCCCGAAACCTTTCGGTTGGGAGTCAAACACCCTATAGCCACCACACTAGCCTAGAACATAAGCAGATGTAAATGCTTTGAGCCAAAAAGAAATAGACATGAAGATAGATTCCTTGTTTACTATGCGCCCAACGCTTTCATTGGATGATCGCTGATTGGGGATTAACGTATTGCCACCACCTCCTCCTCCTCCTCCTCCTAACCTGTGAGCCGGGGATCTCCCTATGGAAGGCTTCGGTGCTCTCCTTCACCAGGGCTGTGAGCGCGTGGTACTCTGGAGAACCAGCCTCCACTGCTTGCTCAATGTCTATGTTGAGTCCATCCATGAACTGAGTCTTGGCCTGGTTCACCTTCACCGTGATCCAGGCCGTTCTGTTCCCCGGGTCCACGATTTGGGCAAGGGACACATCACCTTGTAAAGTAAGGAGAATATTATGGGGTGTGTGTGTGTGATGACATTAAAGGATAAGAGTTGATTGTTCTTCTTTCTTGTTGTTGTTGTCCATAAATGAATGCATCGGCCTAATTTAGGTCAAAGGTAATGTGGGTTTGAGAGCAGAATGGAGACTAACAGATCAACCTTGAAAACATAAAAAGGCAATAAAGGTTTTTTTCTTATCATCAGTCATTGTATTGTATTACTTGGCAGTGGTCGAATAAATAACTAAAATAAAAAAGACTTTCCGAATGGATGTTGATGGTGGGGCTACCTTTGAGCACAACACGTGCACCTTTTGAATGTGCGTAACACATGAGGTCAGGGTCGTATTTTCCAAACGCTGCCACTGTGGTCACAATGCTCCAGTTGTAAGACCTCCATGCGTTTCCACCCACGTCAAACACAAACACCTACAAACAAAATGAGGAAACGCATATCCCAGTTCACTGCAGGCACATGCAAATGAAGGGGGAACCATCAGCAGCCGGCCCTAGCAACGCTGCTTGACAACGCTAACTTCCACTTTTCAAAAGCGCCGATACTCGTGATACTTTGTAAAGTTACAAATCCCAACGGATAAACAGGCTATTTTTGTTATATTGTAATAACAATGAAATAAAAACAATACATCTACAAATAGGCTAATAAATAAAAGTCATGCAGTGTTTTAATGTAACCGTTTAATCACTGTACACAGACGACCATTGTAACCCGTGTGGGCGGTGCTTTATATTGTTGATATAATGTTTTTATTGTCGAAGTGCAGCCAACCTCAAAGTCTCTTTCCTGTTGAATTGGCTGGCACAGCTCCGCGTCGTCACACGGACACACATCGGCCGTGGCAGAGAGGCATATTGTTGAAATGAACATGAACAGAAACATGTTTAAATCAGCCATTCCCGAGGACGGAGAGGAACTGTCACGCGCCTCCCGCCTCGGGGGAATCAGGAAGCTACGTCACGTGATCAATCAAAGTACGGAGCACGACGTTGGACAGTTTTAGCCTCACAAATAATCAGACTGGCAGACGAGTGCAAGAAACATCTGTAGAGATATTAACAAATACTTGACTTCACTGAACGTGGAATCATTTTTTAATTTAATTGAATGTAATTTATCATTGGTGTCATTATTTGCTTGTCATCATTTATTTGAGTGATATTCATTAACTAATATTTTTGGCAAAAAAAGATACCATCCACCGGTCCACCAGTCTCTGTATTGGCAATACCAATAATACACCCCACACACACACACACACACACACACACACACACACACACACACACACACACACACACACACACACACAATGCAACGAGTAGTTGCAAATGAACACATTGCTCATTCCATAAACACACTGGCTAGTTAGCATGTCATAGTCTATTCATTACTGCCACCTATTGGACGATATAGGCAACTTATTAATGACGTTATAAATAGGAAATACCCAACATTTTTATCTTTATACAGTCTGATCAGTATGATTTTAATTAGTAATAACGAAATGGGGCTGCATTATAACATGTGATTTCACACACATTTTAATGTCACAAGCTGAAATGAAATAAATATAGGCAGACTTTTAGCATGATTGTATGCATACGTTTTCCCCTGATGTTGCCCATAGGCTATATATCTTCTTTTCCTCGGTCACCCTGTCCCCATACCCCAGCAAATGAACCATCCCCACTCCCTACCAAAGAAGGTGAGCAGTATTATGCTGAATTTCACTGCTATAATTTAATCGCACAGATGGTCTGACTGAAACTAATCAAATATTGGACAGTACAAATTGTACTACAAGAGAGCTCAAAGCCAAAAAGTGTAGTTATTTTAAACGTCAGATTAATTTGGATCTAGCGAGGTGTGGTTACATAAAATGTGCTGTGTTGAGGTACTGTGGTCCAATTATATATGTTATCATGGGGCCCCAAATCTCTGGCATAACTTGACACAGGGGAACTTAATTAAGAGCTAACTAGAACAACCGCAATGTGATTGGCTGTGAGCGAGAAGCTTGAGAAGAACGAGGAACCACTCAAATGGTCATTGGATTGCATACAATGTTAACATTAACATTGCTGAAACATTTGATGAACATATAGGCCTAGGCTTAATATAAATCATTATGATGGATTTCCTTCCCATTAGTATTGGTGATATTCGTCTCCTTGGCTGTCATATCCACTGCCTATCTCTTCCATGTATTAGGCTGTCAATCAATCTCCGTCTTCAACAAAACCTTCCTCCAAGAACCTTAATTCCTATTCATCATTAGGCCTATAGCATGATGCATATTGCCACATCATGGGCTGCAAATTCTATGCACTAAAAATACAGAGACAACATAAAACATCCCATTGCCTGTATATGATGTCTTATCTTTGCCCTTAGATAAATGTTTTAGGTGGCAACTTGACAAGACATTGGAGAGTGCACACAAGTTCGGACACAATGACATTTTATTAACAGGCTGTGACATTAAATGGGTTGCCAATGTCACCGCGATGTTGCCAGTTGTCAGCCACCTGCCACATCCATGTGTACAATTGAGAAAATAACTAAATAATATTAGGCCTACGTTTTAATTTAAATTAAAACATAATTGGGCCTATGTTTTAATTTCCTATATTGGAATTTTGAATGGAAATTTGGAAATTCGAACATGTGTGTAGGCCTATTTGTGGGTAACACTTTATAACTTTAATTCACAAATAACTTTTATATATATAAGAATATATATGTCTGAAACCAAACACAATTGCTAGTCAATCATGTGTAGGTCTACAGGAGTAAATAGGCCCTAAGTCACTAATTGTATTGCAAAAGGTGCTTAATGATGTGCTTAAATGTGCTTAAAGGTGCTCAATGATGATGATCAAATAAGATTCAAATAGTTATGATACAATGTTTATTTTATTATAATTTCAAACTATTATTGGTCAAAACATGCACAGATCTTAAGCGCACTGTGCGGAGCAGCGGCAGGCCAGGTGGGCATCGGTGGTCTCCTGCAGGTCCTCGCTCTTCTCATAGATGCTGTTCAGACCCTGAGCACGACTCATGTTGGAATCTACAGGGACGATGGAGAAGCAAGCAGTTAAGACTACTACACTATTTAGTAATTTAGCAGACACTTTCATTGAAAGCGACTTCTAGTGAATTTAGTAGCTGGTAGGGGGTTAGGCAGCTTGCACAAGGATGCCTACAAGTGGACTGTGGATATTGGGGTTTGAACCCCGGACCTTCCGGCTTGGGAGTTAAATACCCGAACCACTAGACTATACTGCCCCCCCAAGGCATAACATGAAGAAGAGTTCATTGTTTATAGGGGCGTGCGAAGCAGTGGTTGGTTTTTTTTTAAGAAGTGGTTTTGACTTACCGGCTGGCAGACAGTGGAAACCAACGGTGACAGGGATGGTCCTTACTGGAATGCACCCAGTCAGGCAGCGCAACACAGGCTCAACAGAGTAGCATTTGGACGCCTCTCCGTGGAGGATAATTTGCTTCTCCAGCTTCACAGATTCATGCTTCATGTAACACTCTGAAGGAGAAGGAAAATAAATCACAGAAATTACTCAAGTTAGGACTTGATCCTCAGTGATCGTGTATTTGTCCATGGCCTCCCTACACATTCAAGCTAAAGCACATTTTGCAGCTGTTTACTAAGCTAATAAACTCAACCAAGCCAAAGTCATAGCATCTATTTGGTCTTACTTGAGGTGTCGCGGCAGCTCTCAGCGGGGATCACCCAGGATTGGGCGTAGCTGACTGAGTTTGAGGCAAGACGTCCATTGGGGGTCTGGTACTCCTGTCTAACCTCTCCGTCGGCCTTTCCACAGAGTCCACAGGTCTGTCCCCTCATCCAGTCCACCACCTTGACCTGTGAGAAGAATAATCCACTATTAAGGAACCGTCCTTTGCATCATATAATAGGATAATGTAGCATTTCATAGCCTAGTATTTTCTTCATACCTTCAATGTGTTGGTGTCCAAGGAGACCTCTTGAAGACCATGGCTTGGAGCATGGAGCGCAATGCCCTCACCCAGCTTCTTGATCTGGATTTTGTCTAAAATAATCACAAGTATAAATGTAATTTATACAATATATGACTCATTTATAATTAATTGGACAGTAGTTCCAGTTCACAGTGTAACATATGTACTTGTAGGATGCTGGTATGGGAGGTTGGCAATGGGCAATATGATTCCATTGATCTTCACCATGATGTCATTGTTCAGGGTGAACAGGTCAACATCACTGTTGGGGAAAATAAATAGTGAGTGATCTTGATAGATACTGACACAATGTCTTGCGGGAAGGAATTTACTCACATGTCAGCAATTTGCACATTGATTTGTTTCTTGTTGAGTGCCGGATCCTTCTTCAGAAGAACAATGAATTTCAGATCTGAAGTGCAGTCCTGTGCCAAAACTTGATAGCAAGACTCGGGCATCTGGTTCTTGTAGATGCGCTGGTTGAATGTGGTCAACTTGTCATTGACCAAAGTGCACTCAGCTAAAATGATACAGATCAATCAAATTCCGTGGATTTGTTTGAATTATTTAGTAGAAAGTAAATAAAATGGAATGTGTTTTCTTTTAAATCAAGGCACACCTGCATGAGCTTTGGTGAGCACATAGGAAATCTTATCAGCTAGATTGTTCTGATAGACTACCAGCTCAGCGGCTGTATTTCCAAAAGGGAGATAGACTGGAAGTCCCACACCCAGTTTGTAGATGGTCATCTGTATAGCAATAGTAATATTTTGTTATTGATCACCATGAATTAAAGGAACAGCATAACAATGATCTTCGCAAATATTTGTAAGTATTTTTTCAAACGATTATATTGTAGGAGAACCCTACCTTTGGTGTCTCCAGCACAATATTCAGGGATTTCTCAGATGCGAAAGCCACAGTCAGTTTCAATTGTTTGTGAGCATTCTTGGCCTTTGACATTGTCATGCCTGCCAATTGTGCAGCATCTCTGAGGTAGTCTGACAGCCTAAATCAAAAATCATCATATGAAAATCATATATTATACATTCAGCTATTTGTTAGTTTAATGAATAAGCGCCAATTGCTATGTTTAGTTTGGTATGATTTGTGGCTGTACATTTCGGCATTGCGCTTCATGGAAGTTGGAAGCTTGTCCCAGGTGAACTTCAGGCGCATCGCATGGTCTTTGCCGACAAGTCCAGTTTCAGCAAAGAGCTGGGTCTCGTATTCCTTGCAGTCAATTCCCCAAGCAATCTTGGCCTAATTGGAAATATTGAATATCACATTCAAGCGAAAAAAAACACAGAGAACAATGACAGCTGATAGTTTGGGCTGTTGCTGAAGAAGGTCTCACCATAACTTTCTCGTAGCTGAGCAGCACGGCATCAGCGCAGATCCTCCAGTGGTCATTCTCCACCAGGTTAGCGAGGATCAGCTGGACTCTGGAAGTGGTCTTGTCCCAGTACGCGGCGGCCTGGTATCCCTGGACCTTGTGGTCAGCTCTCACAGCACGGAAGAGGATTGTCACAACGGGAGGGATGGCAAGGTATTTGGCCTGGCGATTCAAACCGAAGGAATAGGGTAAGCACCAGCAACCATTGAGTGTTTAGTGTTACCCATCGGAATGCATTGGTTCTCTCTAATGACCGCACCTTGTTGTAGATGGCCTTGAAGCTGGAGGCGCTGCTTCTGCTTGATGCTCTCGCTGTGGAAACGGAATGCTGAAAGCATAAAATAAATTAGTGATTTAAATGAATACATGAACAATACAACAGCCATTATACATCACTACTGGTATAATTCATTTTTTCAAAGAGAAATGCCAAATAACACACCTGGTGCACGTGGTTCTTCGAAAATTTCAAGCCGTAGAATTCTTGCTGAAATTAACAAAACAAGAAGACGCTTTAACACACTTTTAATTCAAACATGGACATCTATAACACAACAACAGGCCTCACCTTTGACATGCGTGAGCTGGAGCGAGAGGAGCTGGAGCTAGAGGAGCTGGAGCTAGAGGAGCTGGAAGAGAGCACTCTGGACTTGGCACTGGCTCGGTGGCTGAGAGGGGCATTGATGTCCACCAACTTGCTCCTACGGCGAGAAGAGGAGCTGGATGACTTGGATGACTTGGATGAGGCGGAGGAGGAGGAGGAGGAGGAGGAGGAGCGGAGCTTGGAGCTGCTGCTAGAGCGGGATTTGAGGGAACGAGAGCTGCTGGAGGAAGAGGAAGATCTGGTGGCATTCTTCAGACCGGGAACCAGGATCTTCCGCAGTTTCAGCAAGACGTTCTTCTCCACGGTTTCTTCCTCCTGGCTCATGGTGATCACCTTGATGATCTTCTCTGCTGCCTTCTCGCCAACTTGAATCTCAATCTCAATCTTCTCAATCACTGGTCCAGTGGCTGCAAGCAAATGATATTAGTTATTTGACTGAAATATTTCTATTTAATCCAATGTCATAATTGTAATGTAAATAATTGTTATTAATTTTCAATTGTTTTACTTGCCTGGTGCAACCTCGACAATGAGGACATGTTTTCCAATAATAGCATAGAGTGGGCTGTCTTTGATGAAGGCGGCATTCCAAGATTCAATCTCAGTGCATGCCTTGATTCCGAATGTTTCCAATTCACCGCACATTTTCTTAGCAAAGGCAGCGTTGAGGTTTATCTTTTTGATGATGTTCTCGGGCAGATCAACGGGAATGATTTCTGATGATGTTGACTGCAAAATCGAAATAGCACAAAATGAAATTCTGACTTTATTTCTAAAACTATGAAACTATAAATATTGCATTTGTGTTTTCCAAAGAGCAGGTCCCAAACTCACCAATCCACCACCCAGAGAAGATGCAAAGGAAGCCAACTTGGAATTGATCTTAGAAGTAAATGTTTCATGGGACAATGTGGTGGACTTCATTGGAATCATTGGAGTCAACTTTGCGGCTGCAAGATCTTCTACATTTCTTGCAATGGCAAAAGTCTCCACGCTGCAAGAGAAGAGAGAACATTTTGCTTTTTTTTTCAAGAACAAGTAAATGATTGACATTGAGGAGCAAAGAGAGAAAAAACATTTACATTGCAGTTGCGATCTTATCGACACCCTGGACAGGCAAAGCTTGAATCTTGAAGTTGCCCTTGATGAAGTCAATTCTGGCTTCTATCTTTGCAGGAACAATTGTGTGGATTCTGGCTCTTGACATGATGGCAGCCTGGATCCAGGCGGTGTTCACACCCATGACAGCGTAAGTATACATGGAAACACTGAGGGACAGAAAGGGATGCAACATGGATGAAATAGCGATAATGGATATATTCATGATTATTTAATGAAATGCAACATATGATCATGTATACTGTACATACAAACAACACTCTCTAGCTGAAGCATGTCATCAAACTGGAATGAAACACAATCTGTGTTTTTTGTTGTTGTTCTTTTTTTGTACCTTGGAGTAACTGCGGTCCTGATCTCAATGTCGGATTTAAGAAGCTGAGCAGCAGCGAAGTTCTCAGGCAGAGGAGGTGTCACAGTGGTCTGGACTGTAATTCACAGAGAACATCAGTAAAAAAGGATTTTCATTTTTGGCAATGCCATTTTTCGCTTGTTTTAGGTTTTATATCTGGAGCTTACAGTCAACAGTGGCAGCAGCCACAGCGGCGGTGTAGAAGCTGAGCTCCATGGGCAGACCGACAGTGGTGGGCATGATGCGACGCACCTCAGCAATCAGCATGGGTTTAGCATAGTGGAACGAGAAGCCAGAGAGCAGAGCCTCCAAGGCCTTCCTTCCATAAGTGCCAACACTAGGTCCGGTGGCAACCTGTGAGGAAAACAAGCCTTGCTTAAAATGCTGTGATGCTTCTAATTGAATGTGTTACTTATTATTTTATTTAAATAGTGGACTGGCAGGATGTAAATTGTTTTATGCAACTGTACACATTACCTGGATAAGCTGATCAATGACAGCTTTGTCAATGCTGGCAAAACCGATTTCCTGTCCGAAGAATTTCACGTACACTGAAGCCAGTGGCTGGGTCACAGGGGAGGCCCTCCAGTTAGAAATCTGTGTAAAGGAGACCATTGTCATTTAACAGTGATACTTGATGTGTTTGGAACTAATACTTTGGTGTTGAGGTGATGACTGAAACCTACAGCCTTGATGTAGTGCTTAATCTTTGTGATCCTGTCGGCGTTTGCAGGAGCCTCAGGCATCTTCAAGATGGCCTCCTGGATTCCCTCAGTTCTCACACCAAGCTGAAAAAAATATGAACATATTACAAATTAAAAGATCAGTTCAAAATCCCAGAGGAAATTATTAAAAACTGATGTGTTATTTCATCACAAATATAAAGTTATGAAGAAGGTTCAGGTTGCATATTTGCTGTTATAATATTATGCATAACCTTTTATAAAGAAATCTGACCTCAAGAACATCAGCATAAGCTCCGGCGAAGTATGTACGGGCCTTGGCCACAACAGCCTTGGGCATCACAGTGGCGGCATCATTAATATAGAATGCACTGGCAGCAGCACCAATCATCCAGGGGTCTACAGACAACACAGGACACGAGTCAAGCTGCAGGTGTGAGTGGGATGACATGTCTAAAGGAAAACCCCTGTCATTATTATTCACTTACTGTGGTAGGCATCCAAGTAGAGAGACCTGCTGAAGCGGAGGCTCAGCCTGTCGAATTTGGGGCTCAGCATCCTCACCGCAACCGCACATGCTGTGGCACTGGAAGATAAATATCATCCACTTTTTCATTTCTTTTCATTTCTTTTTTTTTCATTTCATTCATAAAAGCCAACAGAGAATAGATGAATCATCATTGTAGTTAATTCCTCTTACACTGATGCGTAATCGGGGGCGGTGTTCTTGGTCATGGCCTTCATGTAAGAGTAGACAAAGCTTGCAACCTGCAGATTGCTTTCCTTCAGGACTGCGTCAGCGAGGGAAGTCACCAGACCCATGGGGAGTCTGGTCTCAAACAGTACAAGAGCAGCAGCCATGCGGATCTCAGCATTGAGAGCCTTGTCCATGAACAACGCAACAGCCGCATTCTGGATCTAACGACCAGAGGTGAATGGTTAGAACCAAACCAGCAGTAACATGTGTTAAAGAACTGTCAGGGATTGTGAGAAAGTCCTACCAGCTTGGGCTCCTTCTTTGCGATGTTCCTCAGGGCAAAGATGGCCTCGATGTGAATATTCATGGGTAGGGCTGCAGCACCAGTGGATAATCCAGGCAGTATTTTCATGATGGGTTTAAGACTGGCAGGATGGCCAGCATTACCAAGAACTTTGAGAGCAATAATAGCTTCGTCAATGTCACGCCTGGCAACAGACTGGATCAGCAGGTCGTGTATGGGCTGTAAAAGGTAGAGAAAAGGTAAGATGGGATTGGAAGGGTTTTCATTCTTTTTAACGTAGCTCACAAATTGAACAAAAGACACATACCTTCACTAAGTCAGCTGGGCATGCTGGCATTTCAGCGCAGTATTTGTTAACCATTGTGCCGAAGCCCAACATAACAACTTCACGAAGAACAGCATTGGCCTGGATTTTGTGGTGGGAAATCATGGACTGTGGAGTGATGAAAAGAAATGATTGTTGAGGTTTCTTCATTTCCAAATCATCATAAAAACAAACAAACACAAAATCTATTTGACAGATTAACCTACCTTGAACAACCTGATAGCCTCCAGGTCAGCTGTCACCATGTGGACGGAGCCAATTAGAGCCTGAGCAGCTTCAACGACACTGATGTCGTTGCTGTGGAACTTCTCCAGTATGAACCTCAGAGCCACATGAGTTCCAATGGCAGGTACAGCATTCAGGATCCAATGCCTGCAAAACACAAACATAGATTCATAATTTATCTCTGACCCTTTTGGACATTTTCTTTGCTGTTCAAGAAGCAGTTTTCATGATCCATAGATAGAAACTATTGGCCTGGTTCCAGCCCCTGAATCCCAGCTCACTTTCCAGGGTCTGTTGTCGGTTGCTCAAGTGATACTCAGCTTGGCATTTTCACTGAACCAATCAGTGTCTTTTAGGCAGGACTTGAAAAAAATATGCTGACAAAATCCGTGTGACCATAGCGTGCAACAGAAAGCAACACGTTGACTCCCTTCGCTAAATATTTCAGACTGAAAGTTCAGACTGAATTATGAAGTAAAAGGAAATAGAAATTCAGGATGAAATGAAATTATAATCAACTGACCTGTAAGCTGGCTTGGCCTTGTACTGAGTCCAGAGGGCCTCGATCCTTTCGAAGCTGGCCATGCGCAGGAGCTGGATGAGCTCAACAAACTTGAGAGGAGCGTCTTCATGGACCTTGACCACATTGTAGGTCACCAAGTGGTTCAGTACTTCAACGATCTGTCAAGACAGGCGATTTAACCGAGGTTATGTTATGATGAGCTCAACGCAGTGCAAGGGGAGCATTGTTGTGTTGGTTGGGTGTGGTTTTGTCAGGCTCAGCACCTGTGCCTCTGTGTTGGTGATTCTCAGGAGCTGAATTGGAGTCTGGAGAAGCTCACTGGCAAACTCATACTGCAGAGATCCACGGGGAATATAAGCTGCAGAAATGGGGGCAACTGGACTCATTGAAATACCAGCATAGGACAAGATTTGCCTGTGGAAAAGAACACGACAACATAAATCTCTGTTCTTGTGGTACAGACGTAACACAAGTTTGAATATCAAATCTACCTTGTGTTTTAAAGATCTCAGATACATACTTGGCCTCCATCTGGGCAGCTCCATTCATGATGTTGAAGGGGGAGAACTGGACGAGCTCAGTGGAGGTTGCCTCCAAGATCAAAGCACCAGTGGCTGCTGGCTTCATGATGTAATTTAATGCAACAGCTCCCTTCATGGCCTTACCTTGCTGTTGAGACAAGACACAAGACAATCGTGACACCCGTGTGGCTGAGAAATGTTTTGCGCATGCAAGTAGTAAGGTGCAAAGGTTCAAAGAAAACCAACAGCTTCACAAACATACAGCTTCACACTGAGCACATTTCTCTGCGTAGGCCAAGCCGATGTCCTTGAGGATTCTCTCCTGGCAGTGGTCCAGGTCCTTGGTCTTGGTCAAATGAATACGTTCAGTCTTTACATCCTCACTGATCACATAGTTGGTCCTGCACACGCCCTGAGCCCCAGCCTAAAGATCACAAACAAATGACAACATTGTGGCACTGACATACTCAGGTAATTAGTGGGTGAAGTCATCAAAGAAACAAAAATACAAAAATGTCCAATACACTAAACAATCTCCAACCTCTTGCAGTTCATAGACATTCTGTGTTTTCTTGATGTTCAGCTGAAGGAGGTTCAGGATTCCTCTGAAGATATTCAACACTGTGGTAGAGACACCGGCAGGTGCGAACACCTTACCCACCACCCCATTAGAATACTGGAACTTGATTGGCATCAGTAGCTGAGCTGCCAGGGCTGTGGTTAGCTTAGTTGCTGGAAAAAAGGGGTCGTTGGGCCAGATGCCACTGTACTCAAAGAGCTTTGGATCGACAAGCTGCAAGGAAAAGTGGAAACATTAATAACTTCCATTTAACATTCACACATTTCTATATATACATATTATTATTATTATTATTATTATTATTATTATTTGTTCCTATTCCTATTAATCATGTCCTTAGTATGGTACTATGGGATATAGTGCTAGTATGTACAATATATTAACAATGCAAAATGATTTACCTTGAGTAAGTAGGTGTCAGGAGCCTCAGCACTGATGAGAATCTTGCTGCTCAGTTTGACTCCAGCCCTGGCCAGGCCGGCTTCAGGCAGACCTCCCATGAGAACTGCCTCATAGTTGTACATGTAGGTCTTTCCTACAGCAAACTCTGGGGCTGGAAGCAGGGGTAACATGGTCATCAGTATATGGTAGATTGTTTGTCAAGCTTTGTTGATAGACAACAATTGATTGTTATTTATTTGTGGAAAACAAATCATGTAGTTATTTGTACATGTTTTTTACATGTTTTCACATCCAACAAGGTATTCCTCATACACTTATCACTGTTATGCCTATATTGGACCTGATAGTTTTACTGCTACAGTTAATCAGTTTATTGGTCCATTTCACCCATATATCAATTCTACCGCTAAGAATCTTGGTATCATCTTTGATCAGCATATGACGTTTAAGCTTGTCCAGTCCTGTTTTCTTCAGCTTAGAAATATTGCAAAAATCTGATGTATCCTGTCTTCTACAACAAAACAAAACTTCTACTTCTAAAAACACATTCTCATAAAAGCCTTTCTGTAGGTCTCCATCCCTGTCGTATATTTTGGTTTGTTTTAGTTTAGTCTGTCTCTCATTGTGCTGTGTTTTATTGTTGCATTATATTGTTCATTTTTTAATATTGTTTTTGTACATTTTAATATGGTTTTTACCTCAATGCTTACTTATAATATACTTGCAGATATAAAAGTAATAAATAATAGCTTGAACTATGTAATGTTGCAATTGCATGTGTGATATGACTAATTTACTTACCATAGTTGAGTTCAGTGGCAGCTGCAAAATACAAAAAAATAGTGAGCAAAATCCAAAGAGGTACAAGGACATATGTGCCAGCATATGTAAAATATGCAGAACTGGATAGGACATGATTATGACAAAACATTATTTCAACCCCAGCTATAATTATTACAAAAATCAAGAGTTCTAGTAAGCATGCTAAAGTATACTAAAACCCTAACACCATAAAATCATATGATTCCAAAAATGAAGCGGACTCACGCTGCTTTAGCATGATTTACAGTGTCAACTGAACAACCTATTCGAAAAACAATTCTATTGTGTCGAAGACTGTCAATTTCTAACATTATTGTTTCTGTTCAAAATTCAGCAAAATTAAACCTTCACGTCATAATTATATTCTGGTGCTCTGAAAGATTTACTTAAAATGCACCTACCCAATTATAAAATGCATCAACTCAATTACTAATTATGTTATAGTAATTTTTGGACAACTTACCCACAAGAGCCACACTCAGGGCTAGCACAAGTACATTCATGATTGATTGAATGTGAATCCTGTCTTTGGGACAGGTCTCTTTTAAAGGCAATTATTTTGGCTGCATTTCAAAAAGATACACAAGTAATACTGGTCTTTATTTGCTCAATGCTAGGTTGCCCTAATGAATGACATTACAGATTTCAGTACAAAGGTTAAGTTAACCTGACTCTTTCCCACAGTCCAAATCCTTGTTTAATATGGACTGCACTTCCTCTTTATTAAAGTGCCAATTTAGAAGATTTTCGTTTAGTTCTCTTTGGTAACACCTATGGCAATAAATAATTGCAGGTCATAAAATTCATAATACTGCAACTGCAAGGGCTTTCATCAGGTTTTTGCTGAAAATAACATACCCAAACTGAATAGACTATATCTAGACTAATAAACCATCGCAATTGCACCATACAGACACCAGAGCCACCTGCAGAGACTAGGCAGTTACACACATACGCATGCATCACCAGTTTGGCGTGTGCATAAACTGAACTTTCCGGTTTCACTATTTGCTTAAAAATAAAAGATCTTAAATGAAGGATCTGATATGCGGCACAACATAAATGATACGGTATCATATTACAGTACTAGGGGCATCTAATTGAAACATGTTATGTAAATATATATGTAAATTGGATACAAAAGAGATTACAATAGGCATTACGATGAAGGCATTTCAAGTTCAACTTTATTTGTCCATAGCTGCCAACAACTGTAGTATCTAGTAGCTGCCAAAAGTATTATAATAATAATAATAATAATAATATGTATAATAAATGCATAGTTAAATGCTAATTAATGCATAATAAAGTATTAATCTTAAAGCAACACAAAACGCTTAGTTGTTAATAAGTGCATAGTTAACTGCTAATAAATGCATAATGAAGTATGTATTAATCTTAATAAAGTTTTTTTTTAAACTTAGTAAAGGTTTAACAGTGACATAATAGTTAAGTTAGTCAACTCAATAAACATAATAATGTTAATAAGCATATTATAAGGACTTATAAGGGCCTTTACCTATTAACTAATGCTTATTAAGGGCATTATTACCTAATAAATAATGCTTATTACAAGGACCTCTATATAAAGCGTTACCAAAAATACATATATAGGTAAACATTTGCGGTAAGGTCACAGTGTTTATCTTCAGTAGTCAGCCACTAGCAACACTTCCACTAGTGGATGAGGAGGATGCATTCATACTGTTGCTTTCGCTGCATCTTTCCAACATGTGGTTGTGATTTTGCAGCAAATATTATTTGGGCTTCATGTGTCTCAACTTCAGTCAGTGAGATTGGCAGTTACTTGCACACATACGCAACATGCTAGCCTGGAAGCATAAACCTTTTAGCACAACAATTATTTTCAGATTTTATTTTGTAGCGAGTAACAATGAGTCCCCTGCAAATGTATTTGAGTCAAAGTAAAAAAAAATTGTTTAGTGAAGTAAAAGTCGACAGAAATATAAACACTGTGTACAGATACTCCAAAACACTACTAACGTACTGTAGGGGAGAGTGGGGTAAAGTGAGACATTTTTTACATTTGTTCCCCTCCAAGCGAGCTGAAATGATATATCAGTTCAATTTACACATTTCCCATTAATTCAGGATGTTTTCTTGCAATGGAAATTATTAGAATGTATTCAGGATGAAGGGCAGTGAAAATATGATGTTTTTAAAAAAAAGTGGTCTTGTGTCTCACTTTACCCCAGTTTAGGTAAAGTGAGACAGACCAGAAAAGTCAATGGGGTAAAGTGAACCAGCTTGGGGTAAACTGATCCACTTACTTTTTCCACTCTGAAACTACCATAACAACATATGTTTCAACAGTTAGAATCCTGACAACTAGCTTGACAACCTCACATTCCAGAACAAATGTTGGACAAGTAACAGAATCATGGGGATTGGTCAATGTGGCAGGGTTCGTCCTCACCACACGCCACCTAAGTGGCTTTCTTTCGGGGCCCTCCGACACAGGACACGGGTAGATGTAGTTCAAGGTGTTTATTGGAGTTTCAGGCAAGATGTTATTCGCCGAGCTGATGGTACTTCTTGTCATGACAGTGCTCCTCCTGGAGTGTGTGTGCTGATGGCTGGTTTATCCTGGGTGCCATGATTGCTCATGCACCACAGGTGTGCAGCCCCACCCAGCCAGAGTCCAATCAGACTGACTCAGGCCAGGTGAGGCTGTAAACCAGCCATCAACACACACACTCCACATACACCTCCACAGTCAATTAAGCACATTTTTTCCTAAGCACTTGAAAGTAATTCTAAACGAAATCAAATACAACATAATGTAATTCAAAATGTTTAATTAACATTCAAATGAGATAGAAATCACCTTGTTGCAAATGAGATAGAAATCACCTTGTAGTGTTGAACTCATACACTACAAAATATTCATTTTGTATATGTACTGTATATAAAAGCCTTAATATAAAAATACCAGTAGCCTATGTACAATTGAACACAGCCCACACACACACACACACACTTAAAATAAAAATAATAATAATAATAATACAATAAAAACAATTTCAGCAAACAGAACACAGTCTGGGGGTCAGAACACAGGACCCTTACAGCCAGCTAGAACAGCCTGGGAGTCAACAGGACTAGATCCACAATTAGAGCATCAGTCATTCCAGCCCTGAAGACTGCAGGGGAAGACGAAGAGCTGCTCTCTACGTGTGGTCCCTCCAGGCGTCTTGGGTTGAGGCAGCTTCCTTACTGTAATTATTAATTACATTAAAAATATGTTTAAAACTAAAAAGTGAGACACTGGGTAAAGTGAGACACTGTATCACTTTACCCCACAGCATTTGTCTCACTTTACCCCATCTCCACCATTTTAGAAAAAATGACCTTTCTTAGCAATTCAGGCTAACCTTCAGCTAACATCATGACATGATTTTATATGTTGGTAGTTCATCAACAGGTATGATATAAGTTTTTCTACCTGAATCAATTTGCTTTGGCACAACAGCTGATTAAGTTGACAGCAAGAAAATTTACTTTTACATGCAAAAAAAATGTTTTTGGAAAAAAACATGCTTACCTTAGCAAAATGAGCTTCTCTCCTTTATGGGCAAGGGTAAATGGGAGGAGCTTGAAAACAAAATGGTCACATGGGCACAAATGTGTTCTGTTGCCTAGATACAGGGCGTGTCTCACATAATTACCCAGTGTCTCACATTACCCCACTCTCCCCTATCAAAGTATTTATACTTCATTACTTTACACCATGAGTAGGCCTATTCCTTGTGGTTAGCTCAAGTAATATAGAAATTGTGATTTACTTTTTGGATTTCTGATCAAATTAAGTTTGATAAAATCTGTTAAAGCTGCTCATAAAAAAGTAACTTTTATATGGTCAAATATACCAAAATCGTCCCCATACTCTGTCAGGTATGAGTGAGTCAAGTAGTCTGTGAGAATATCTTGAGCTGGTGTCTGTCTCTGCCTCTGTAGGTGGCTAAATAGGAGATAAACGTTATTTTTTATTTGCCGCTCCCTGTAGCCTGTGACCAATCAGGCAAGCTCTGAGGCCACTACTCCCTGTTTGTGTAGATTGTGGTGTAATATTCTATATGCTATGCTTGGCTATGCTATATAGGGATAGAAATTAGGTTCCTCAACAGTAAATCATTGTCCTTTCAGGTCAAGGTTGTGGACTGGATGAAATTAGTAGGGGTAGCCCAGGTGTGGCACACAATTGGTGTTTTTTCATACACGTGCTGGCTTGGTTTGACTTGGTTTGACTTGGCGCATCAGCCCCACACGGCAGTAATTTACATCTCTGTTACAATAGGGCTTCCTAGTTGAAGGTCTGTCTCTAACTGATGATGAGCGCAACTTGAGTGGTCTGCTCCATACCCATCTGACTTCACCACAACCCACTTGGAGGCGGGTCCGGCGCGCTATCCCAATTCCAGTGGTAGTCCATCTTGGGCATGACTTGTTTAAACTGGTAATGGAAACGCAAATCAGTGTGGCATGGTTTAACTCGGTGCAGCCAAAAGTGCCAATGGAAAAACGGCAAATATCACAGTGGGCAGCGGCCCACAACAGTGTAACTTAACACTCAACTTGACAAATATCACAGCCACAATATGACACATATCACATCCACAATATGACGGATTTAGTTGGGGTGTCACTTGTGGTGACCAATCACATTTGACATTTGTTTCTTGGGGGTTGACCTCTTACTCCGCCACCATTTTTGTCCACACTCTCCAAACTCAAATATTCGATATGTGGAAAGGAGGGCGTCTCACATGGAAACACCAAACATGGTATTTGCTGCAGGTGAGACACAGAACAATTTCAACTTCACAACTTTTTCTGAACTTTTTTCAGAAAAAGTATAGATTTCAGTTAATAAAGACATCTTTTGTTTACATTTGTAAATGCCTTTGCCATTGAATGTTTGTAAGACTGTCAGCAGTAGCAGAAATGGTGAAAGAACATGGCAATAATAATGACCATATAATGAACAGATAAAGAAGGTAAATAATCAAAGTCACTGTGCCCGCAGTGTGAACTTTGATTTGATGTTGTCCAGATGAGGGAATTAAAATAGGCAATTCAAACAGATTTTAAAGGCCATTAGATATGATTCATGGCTGATTGTAATATAGTGATTGAAAAAATATATATATCAACCCCAACCCATACAATATAATAACTTTGGTTGGTCTGGTAACCATTGTGTCTTTGTTGTAAAGGTCAGGTGGCCCTAACCTCCATTGCATTGATGCACACCAACTCTGCTACTACAACAACCAAAAAGGGGAGGTTGTTTAACTTCATAAGATAAAACTAAAATGTGTCCCCAAATGAGCAAATTCAATGTCATGTGTCCAGGTTGGCCTGACATTGTGATTTGACCATAGGTCAGCAGAAAAATCCCCCCCGTTATAAGGCTGCTTGGGCTTGCAGGAATCCACAATCCCATCAGCAATGAAGGTGGTTGTGTTAGCTCTGGCTCTGGCCGTCGCGGGTGAGTCTTCGATGAGTTCCCCCTGATTAAAATTCTCATTTTTGTGTATTTATATAATTATTTGATAATATTCATATATGTCACATTTTATATACTAGTAGTTTTTTTATGTTTTTTTTTTGTTTATATATATATATATATATATATATATATATATATATATATATATATATATATATATATAGTCTAAATTTAAAATATGTGTCTTATTTTAATTTTTTTTAAACTGGACTTGGAATAATACATTCCCTATTCTACTAGTATGCCATTACCATTCAGAATTCATGAAAAGCTTTGAAAATGTGTAATTATTATTATTATTTATTTTATAATTTCAGCTGGACAACATCTAAACTTTGGTAAGTGCAGTGCTACTCAGGAGGGAACATTTGATATGTTTCCAGAATAACTCCATGGTATCAGGTAATTGCTGTTGAATTAGTACTCAGAAGTTAAATGGTATTGTGTTTGCAGCTCCTGACTTCACCAGCAGCAAGACCTATGTGTACAAGTATGAGGCTGTGCTCATGGGGGGGCTCCCCGAGGAGGGTCTGGTGAGGGCTGGGTTGAAAGTCAGCAGCAAAATTCTAATCAGTGCCATTGCTGAGAATACTTTTCTGCTTAAGGTAAACACCACACCAAGACCACCACCCAAATCTAATATCACTCCCAAACAGCCAAACAGGAATCAACTGTTGTAGTTTAATAAGGATATTATCTCCATCCTAGCTTGCCGATCCTGAGCTCTTTGAGTACAGTGGCATCTGGCCCAAGGATGCTTACATCCCAGCCAACAAGCTGAAAGCAGCCCTGGCCTCTGAGCTTGTGACTCCCATCAAGTTTGAGTACGCCAACGGTGTTGTGGGGAAACTCTTTGCCCCAGAAGGCATTTCCCCCACTGTGCTGAACATCTTCAGAGGTGTCCTGAACGTCTTGCAGCTCAACATCAAGAAGACACAGAACATCTACGAGTTGCAGGAGGTTTGTTACAATATACAAATCCATTTCGGTGGAGAATTTTAACTCTATACTGAGTTTTACTGTGTGTGTGTGTGTGTGTTGTGTCTTGCAGGCTGGTGCTCAGGGCATTTGCAAAACGCTCTACGCCATCACTGAAGACGAAAAGGCTGAGCGCATTCTGTTGACCAAGACCAGGGATCTCAATAACTGCCAGGAGAAAATTGTCAAGGATTTGGGTCTGGCTTACACTGAGAAATGTGCAGAATGCCAGAAGGTAAACTCAGGCTCCTTTTGTGTAGTCTGAAATGTTATAGACAGTGTAGAGAAGCAGAGAATCCCACAGATAAATTCCACTGAGAGCTATGAGGATGAATAACAGTAATACATGAGTTACAGTAAATAACGAATAATAATAATAATAATAATAATAATAATAATAATAATAATAATAATAATAATGACAATAATAATAATAATAATAATAATAATAATAATAATAACAATAATAATAACAAGATAGTAAGCACAACATTAATCTCATGTACATTTGTGAAGTTAAATTTAAAGAAAATAAGTAAATGTAAATCACTGTGCCATAAGTATGCTATATATGTCTGTCTGTGTATATGTATGCCTCATCTCTACAGGATGCCAAGAACCTGAGGGGAGCTGCAGCATACAACTACATCCTGAAGCCATTGGCGTCTGGAGTTCTGCTCTTGGAGGCCACTGTCAATGAGCTCATCCAGTTCTCTCCTTTCAACGAGCTGAACGGAGCTGCCCAGATGGACACAAAGTGCGTGGTATAACAACAGCAACCAGTGTCAATATTTTTTTTTTTGGTGGGGGATCATTAGTTAACCGTTTTTTTTATATACAGGCAGTCCTTGGTTTTCCTTGAGGTTCAGAAGACCCCCATTGCCCCTGTTAACGCTCAGTATCTCCACCGTGGCTCCATCAAGTATCAATTTGCCTCCGAGCTTCTGCAGACACCCATTCAGCTTATTAAGATCACCAACCCCCAAGCTCAGGTATTCCTTGAAGTTGTTGTCATATTACATGTATTAATAAAATAGATCATTTCATATGATGGTGTTTTATAACCTGCTATAATAAACTGTTCTGCTCTCTACCGCTAGATTGTGGCGCTCCTGAACCATCTTGTCAACAACAATGTGCAAATGGTCCACGAAGATGCCCCTATGAAGTTCCTGGAACTGGTCCAGGTGCTCCGTAAATCCCACATCATGGACATTGAACAGATCTGGAATCAGTTCAGGAGCAAACCAGACTACAGGTGATTTGGATGATAGCATCATGATACATTTTTTAAAAACCTAGAGGAAACTGTTGAGTTGAGCTCATTTGTCTTTCTTTGGACTCTTAAGACAGTGGATCCTGGATGCCCTTCCCACCATCGGAACTTCAACCACTCTGAGGTTCATCCAAGAGAAGTTCCTGGCTAGAGATATCAGCGCTTATGAGGCGTCTCAGGCTCTGGTAGCTTCGATGCACATGGTGACAGCTGATCTGGAGGCCATCAAGATTGTGGAAGTGGGTATCATTTTTAAAAGCAGCCGTTTATTTGATGGCAGTTGTTTATACAATTTATAGGTAGTAACTTATTCAATTTGTCCAGGCCCTGACCCACGACAACTTAATTGTGGCGAACCCTGCTCTGCGTCAAATCGTAATGCTCGGCTATGGTACCATGGTTGCGAAGCACTGTGCTGAGAAGATCACCTGCCCTGCCGAGCTCATCAAGGTAAAAAATAAGTTTTCATATTCATTATTTTCACGTTTATCAACATTCAGTCAGGACATCTGAATGATTCTTGATTTCCCTTTGACAGCCCATCCACGATCGATTGGCCAGAGCTGTTGCTGAGCAGAACATCGAGGAGACCATTATGTTGCTGAAGGTTCTGGGTAACGCCGGACACCCAAACAGTCTTAAGCCAATCACAAAGGTCCTGCCCATATTTGGCACCACCGCTGCATCTCTGCCTGTGAGAGTCCACGTTGACGCCATTCTGGCCATGAGGAACATCGCCAAGAAGGAGCCCAGATTGGTTTGTTATATCTCAATGTCGAGGAAATGGTGACACCTTTGCCAACATCGGCAGAAGATTCCAAATTTTAGTTTGTTTGTTTTGTTTTTTCTATCCAAATATAGATCCAAGAGATGGTCGTGCAGATGTTCATGGACAAAGCCCTCCATGCTGAGCTTCGTATGCTTGCTTGCATTGTGCTGTTTGAGACAAGGCCTTCCATGGGTCTGGTAACTACTCTTGCCAACGTTCTGAAGACCGAAGAGAACCTGCAGGTGGCTAGCTTTACCTACTCCCACATGAAGTCCCTGACCAGAAGCACCATGGCCCACCAGGCCTCCCTGTAAGAGAATGCAGTTCTCTTTATACCTCATAACGTCCACATGATCTATAATTGTGGTTCACCAATAGTGCACAGAGGAGTTATGGTGGCTTTTTATTGCAGCGCTTCCGCATGCAATGTCGCCGTCAAGATCCTGAGCCCCAAGTTCGATCGTATGAGCTACCGTTTCAGCAAAGCTATTCACATGGATGCCTACAGCGGTAAGGACAACCAGGCAGAAACGTGTATGAGTCATTATCATTATCGTCAGGTGATTATCTAAATGTTGTTTGACGGTCCTCTTGGACAGACCCCTTGATGCTTGGTGCTGCAGCCAGTGCTTTCTACATCAACGATGCGGCTCGCATCCTTCCCAGGGCCATTGTGGCTAAAGCCCGTGGCTACCTCGCTGGAGCGGCAGCGGATGTTTTTGAGGTGTGTTTGCAGAGCCAACACACTCAACACTCATGTAGCCATCTGAAGTATGTTTAGCTTACCTAATCACTTACTTACTAACTTAATTAACAGAACAAAAAAATCCATTGGTACACATTTGAATGAGTTCATCTTCTTCTAAGGTTGGAGTGAGGACAGAGGGACTCCAGGAGGCTCTGCTGAAGAACCCTGATATGGAGAACGCTGACAGAATCACCAAGATGAGGCGTGTCCTCAAGGCTGTAAGCAACCAAATGGACAAGATCGCACACAGACAAACACGCACCATGCGGAATGTGATGATGTGCTGTTTGCTCTTTTCCATAGCTTACCCAGTGGAGGTCTCTGCCTTCCAGCCAGCCTCTTGCCTCAGTGTACTTCAAGTTCCTGGGCCAGGAAATCGCCTTTGCCAATATTGACAAAGTTTTGATTGATAAGGCCATTGCAGTAAGATTCACCTCAGCTCCAAAACAATTGTCAACATTGTTTTCAATTATAAAGTGTAAATATGGTGTCCATGTTAAGTAACGATGCATGTGATAATACAACACTGTTTTAAACCACGCTGTTAAATTATACTTTGCGTCTCCCGTTAGTTGGCCACTGCACCCCAGGTTCAGGAAATGGGAAAGAATGCTGTGAGGGGTTTGCTGTCTGGAATCATCGCCCACTACACTAAGCCCCTGCTGGCTGCCGAGGTCCGCCGCATCTTCCCCACCGCCGCAGGTTTCCCCATGGAGCTCAGTCTGTACACCTGTGCTGTTGCTAATGCCGCTGTCCAAAGTAAGTGACTTCACTCTACAGTAAATACACCTAGAAGAACTTGTTCCTGGGTTTTTCTGGACTGACATAATACGTAATTGGTAGTTATGATACGTGATATATAAAGAATACTACTTTCTAATGCTAGAAATGTGATAATAATCTACATTTAATAATCACAGGTGGATTTTTTGTATTTGCTTAGAGAGAAAGATAAGAGTCATTGCACCATGTGGATTTAAAAGTTTATTTTTTACAATAAGCGATATGTGTATTGTTTTTCCCTTTGTTTTGTTAGTCAAGGCAAGCACCACACCTGCTCTGCCAGAAAACTTCAATTTGGCTCATCTGCTGAAGGCCAACATGAACCTGGAGACTGAGATTAGGCCCAGGTAGGTGTGGTTGGTAGTCCTAAAATCTCTCTCTTTCTCTCTCTCTCTCTCTCTCTCTCTCTCTCTCTCTCTCTCTCTCTCTCTCTCTCTCTCTCTCCATTTTTCTGAAGATAAGATGATTCATGAAATTAATCAAATCCATTGTTTCTTCTAGTCTTGCTGTTCAGTCATTCGCTGTGATGGGCTTGAACACTGACCTGCTCCAGTCATCCGTGCTTGTCAGAGCCAAGGTCAACTCTATCCTTCCAGCTAAAATCACAGCCAAACTTGATATCACCGAAGGCAACTTCAAGCTACAGGCATTGCCTGTCGCCCTGCCCGAACATCTTGCAGCCATGCAGTAAACAAAACTCTTCCTTTAGACTATTGCGGCTATAAACAGAAATATGTCATTTGTAAACGTAAGATCCAGCCAGCCAGTCCTTGGTGTGGCTTCCACTCCCTTTCTCCTCTGGGCCCAGCCACTGCTGTTGTTCGGACAAATGGGCTCTCCAGTAGGTGGAGCTCCCTCATCCCAATGCGCTACCATGATTATAAGCAGCAAATCCAGCCTATGTTTGGTTAAATTCTTGAACATTTGAACCGATTTATTATTCTGTTCAAATATAATGCCTCGTCACAAGTTAGTGATTTCAATGTTTCTACAACTGTGGTATGGCTAACAGTAGCCTAAATAACTCAGGCTTTGTCTACTATTAGCCATTTAATATCCTAGCTTGTCATGCCAAAGTAGGCTGATTTAGAGCAGGCTGCCACATGAAATGGTTGACTAATACTATAACAGCTGATCATGAATACAAAATACATGAGCTTCTACATGGCTCAGTCTAGGTAGCTCAAAATAATGGGCGGGCATATTTTGTGTGAAAAACGTGTGAAAAATACTGCGTAGGTAGCCCACCCTAAGCAGGTATCTCAGTTTGTCAGAACACATTTCCCAAACCTGACCTGAATCTTTTTTTCTTTCTTTCTTTTTTTTTTACATTCAACAGTTACGAGAGTTTCGCAGTGTCCAGAAACATCGAGGATCTCGCTGCCGAGAGAATAGTGCCCATCATTCCTGCAGAGATCTTGGAGCCCCTCATGGGCAGGCAGTTCATCTCTAAGGCCGACTCCACTTTCTCGGAGAGTGCGGTGAGTTGTTTTCCATGACAACATTTCATTTGCATGCATGGCCACAGTGCACCACATAACCTACACTATAACCTACTTACTCTCCTCAGTCCTTTCTTTTTTTGTTTAGTCCAAATCCTCTGAGATCATCTCCGATGTGGTATCTGGAATGAAACCCATCATCAAGTCCAAGCTGGCCCGCTTTGAGAAGAAGTATTGCGCTAAACTAGCCGCCATGGGATTGAAGACCTGCGTCAAGCTTGAGTCTGAGGATGCTGCCTTCATCAGGAACACACCTCTCTACAAACTGGTTGGAAAGCACATTGTCGCTGTGAACATTAAACATGGCAAGTACTAAAAGAAATCAAGTCATATGATTCATGCAAAAATGCTATGTGCCTTAAATCAACAACACTAACTACTTGTGTGTGTGTGTGTTGTTTTTTTTCGCCAGTTGAGGGACGGGAGATCGAGAGACTGGAGATGGAGGTCCAAGTCGGACCAAAGGCCGCACAGACGATCATCAAGCAGATCAACCTGAGCCAGGAAGAACAAGAATACACCCAGAGCAAACCAGCTCTGACCAAACTCAAGAAGATCCTGGCTCCCGGGATGAAGAAGAACGGCACCAGATCTTCCTCTTCCTCCAGCAGCAGTGCTCTGTCCAGCTCCAGCTCGGCGTCGTCGTCATCGTCCTCCAGGGCTTCATCGAGAGTCAACCGAAAGGCGATCAACGCAGCCCAGCAGCCAGCCAAGCAAGCCCGTAGCAGCAGTAGCAGCAGCAGCCGTAGCAGCAGCAGCAGCAGCCGTAGCAGCAAACTAAGCGCCAGCAGTTCTTCTACCTCCTCCTCCTCCTCCTCCTCCTCCTCCTCTTCTTCTTCCTCCTCCTCCTCCTCCTCCTCCTCTAGGTCTAGCTCCATGTCTTCCTCCAGCTCTTCACGCTCTGCTAGGAGCCGTCTTTCCAAAGTAAGATTGCCATGTAAGGGATAATGAACAGCGGGTCAGTCATTATTATGATGACCGGCTCGCTGTACATTATCCCGCTTATTAGGCGGTTACTTACTAAAGAAATCAATAATTTTACACAAAAACAACAAAAACTGATTTTATTGATTTAAAAAAAAATATATTGAAAAATGAAATAGTCTGTTAGATTCTCAGTGGGAAAGAGCATCCATAGCAACGGTCTGTTATTCATAGCAGTGGTCTGCTTCAGAAATTCAGAAATAACTGACCGTAGAATGCCATAATTGACCAATCAGAATTGAGTATTCAACAAAGCCGTGTAATAACATGAGATATTTATGAAGATGATGCTTGATTTTGATGAACTGGCCGTGTATATACAGTGTATGTCTATAGTCGCTGAGATGTTTGATGATGAGAGTTTGTTCCATACAGACGGTTGTGTACCCACTGAAGTTCCAGAAGAACCACAAGAAGCAGGTAGACATGTCTCATATCTATGATTTGTACGGGATAGCGTTCCTAGGTTTCTATGTTTCTGTGTCTTCCATGATGACTAATTCGATATTGTACACCAAATGTACAGGCTATCGTCTCTCAGGCCACATCTGCAGCTGCAGCCTCCACTAGCAGAAGCAGCGCTTCAAGCTTCAAGGCCATCTACAACAAGGTGAGACTTATTGGGGAGCAAGATGCCTAACCTGCTCCTTAATGACATGTATCCGTAGTCACTAAAGGTCACTATTATTCCATGTTTTTTTTAACTCCACACAATTATTGTGTTGTCCATTTGTGATTGCAACTTTCTTCACAGAAAAAATATCTTGGTGCCACCGCTGCTCCTTCCTTCGCCGTTGTGTTCCGTGTGGTCAGGGCTGACCACGAAATGATGGGATACGAGGTCTCTGCGTTCCTTGACGAGCCCACCGCCAGGGTCCAGCTGATCATCGCAGCTTTGGCCAAGGATGACAACTGGAAGTTCTGTGCTGATGGAGTTTTGCTTAACAAGCACAAAGTAACTGTAAGTAACATTTACAGTTTATTTACAGCATTTACAGCAAAAAACTAAATAACAAAAGAAAAGTAAGCAAAAAACAAAAAACAAACCCAAACCTTTGTTTGATTCCTAAAAGCTAAGGACTTACATATTTGTAATTAATATTGCTTGTATGCATTGATTGTTCTCAGTCTCACCTGGAAGTAGCTTTGGATGAAAGCAACTGCTAAGAAAAAGATGTTATGTTGTATTGCACAATCTTGGCATGGATTATACTGTGATGCAGCATGTTCTTTTAAATAGGCCAAGGTTGCCTGGGGAGCTGAATGCAAGGAATACAGCACCATGCTCACAGCTGAGACTGGCCTGATGGACAAAAAGCCTGCGGCTCGTCTGAGACTTACCTGGGAAAATCTGCCATCTGCCTTCAAGAACTATGCTAAGATGTAGGGGCAACCCAGTCCATGCTGGCTGTACCGTGCTACTGTCATGTAATGCAGCCCATTTCAAATGTCTTACACTTGTATGTATTGCTCTTCCTCTTACAGCGCATACAAGTACATTCCTTCCTCTATCCTGGCCGGACTCGTTGAAGGAAAGGAGCTCAACAGCGAGAGGCAGCTTTCTCTCATCGTGGTTGCAACATCTGACAAGGACCTCGATGTGATCATGAAGTCACCAAAGGTATGTCGAATCGACCCTCCGTTCAGGATAAAGGACTCCGATATCCGCCACATTGAATAATAACAAACAATCCTTTTTGTTGTCGTTATTGTTGCAGCGCACCATCTACAAACTGGCCCTGCGACTTCCCATCGCCCTGCCTCTGGAAGGAATCGCCAGCCTGACTCCCTTTGACGACAACCTCATTGGCCTGATCACATACATCTTCACCCAGTCTAATGCAGGTAAAATGACTGTAGAGGCCAAGGTACTTACCATCCATTGACGTTGTGTTTTAGTTGTGGATCAGGAAATAGTTTTCATTTTTTCCCAGCTCAGTGTAGCTTCACCAAGAACACCCTGACCACGTTCAACAACAGGAGGTACAGGAACGAGATACCCATGTCTTGCAACCAGGTTCTGGCCCAGGATTGCTCCCAGGAGCTCAAATTCATTGTTCTGCTGAAGAAGGACAACACTGAACAGAACCACATCAATGTGAAGATTGCTGACATGTGAGTATTCGTCTGTGAAGAAATTTAGATATTTAGATAATAGATAATAGAGATTTGGTTGCCATGTGCATATGCATAACCAAATGCCTCTTTTATCTTTTCTTTTAGTGATATTGACCTGTACCCCCAGAACGACAACATAGCTGTGATGGTTAATGGCATGCAAATCCCCATCAACAACCTGCCCTACCAGCACCCCACAGGTTTCTTAAAAACATTCAATCTTCAACATCTTGTAATGCCACTACTACCTCAGCCTCATATCTTTCAGCTGTGGCAGCCAGTGTCATGTAATACATAATATGATTGCACCTATATACAATTTCATCTAAATGCTTTTCCACTTCCAAGATAAAATCCAGATCCGGGTAAAGGGCGAGGGCATCGCTATGTATGCTCCCAGCCATGGTCTTCATGAGGTCTACTATGACAAGCACTCATGGAAGGTAATACAGATATCAGATATTAAGAACCTTTGAACCTTAGATTAGAATAAGGACATTTAATGACATCCAAATTAAACTCTTAATATTTATTATCTTGACCTGGGGATGGTTGGGTGTATTTTCTGACAATTGCCAGCTGGAGTAATTGTGTGTTTGTTTTGTGTTGTTGTTATCTTAATTCCAAGAATTGTAGCAGGTGCCTAGACAAGACAGGCATAGATAGAGACATACAGTTGCCAGGTAATCTGACACAATGCAATGTGGACTCACAGGTCATGTTGGCGGACTGGATGAGGGGACAGGCCTGTGGACTCTGTGGAAAGGCCGATGGAGAGGTCAGACAGGAGCTCCGCACCCCCAACGGACACCTTGCCAAGGATGCCGTCAGCCACGCCCACTCATGGGTGATCCCCGCCGAGAGCTGCCGCGACACCTCCGGTAACACTGCTTTGACTTGACTCCACCTCGGCCGCAGTTGTAGTCCATCATACTCATCTGGAAGAGTCATATGTGGATATTTTTTTCCATTCCTAATTTGTATACGATGACATACAAAATAGACATACGAAGATGTCTATGTGCAAAATAAGAGTAGTAGAAATGTGTGGAAGTGTGGGAAACTTTAATTCGTAATAAAAACACCAAGCATAATACTGCCCTCCTCTTCTCCGCTACAGAGTGCCGTATGAGACAAGAGTCTGTGAAGCTGGAGAGGCAGATCGTGGTCCACGGACAGGAGTCGAAATGCTACTCAGTTGAGTCTGTGCTGCGCTGCCTCCCTGGCTGCTTCCCAGTTAAGACCGCCCCCGTCACCGTTGGCTTCCACTGCCTGCCTCTTGGTGAGCATCCTCACTACCACCTTATCACCTTTCCTTATTCCTCTACACTATCAACTTTTCACCTTTCCTTATTGTATATCAATACAATAGATAAAATGCAACCAGGCAGAATAGTCTAGTAGTGGTGTGTAGGGAGTTTGACCCCCCCCCCCAAATCGAAAGGGTTCTGGGTTCGAACCCCCAATGTCTGCAGTTTTCCTGTAGGGGTCCTTTAGCAAGGCGAATGAACACCCTGTATCTACTCCATTATATTATGACATGTATCTAAAGAAAAAGTCACTGTAAGTTGCTTTAGATCAAAGCGTTTGCTTTCATCCAAAACGACGGTTTGTTACTATTTACTACTTAATAGTAAATAGTAACACACACACACACACACACAATGCTGACCAACCTTCTACATAATTGTTATTTTCTCATCCTTCAGACGCTAAGAAGAAGCACTCTGAGGATCTGAACAGCATCCTGGACCAGAGTGTGGACCTAAGGGAGGCCACTGAAGCCCACTTGGCCTGCAGATGCACCGCTCACTGTGCTTAAGCTGACCTGTTCACAAGACCTACCTTCAACTACGTAGTATTTGTCATTTCACTGCTGTATTCTGAAAGTGTTAGAATATAAAGAGAAATATATCATGAAATGGAATCCCAAAACCAAAAACAACAATTGTGTTTTTTTCCTTTTTCTTCCTTTTGATTGGTTAGATCAGTGTTTCTCAAATGGGGCTACGTGTACCCCCAAGTGTACTTTGAAGCGTTGCAGGAGGTACTTGGACATTTTCTAAAATGATTCCACCTTAATAAAAACATTTATTTATATTCGTTTTCATTATTTTCCGTTTTGTGCTAGTGTGAAAGGGGTGCTTGGCTGAAAGAAATATCATGGCGGGGGTACACAGGGTTAGATAATGTAGTTCAATCGATGGAGTGAAAACTAACTGTGAGAACCAATGCTGATGAATGGGCATTTGTTCAGGTCCACTCATGGAAACGCAGATCGTATACCTGCTCCTTGAGATAGGAGAACAAACACAAAATAAATATTTGAGATTTTAATTATTAATTATTAATTATTATTAAAATAGTTAATTGGAAATGAGCTATGATAAATTCAGTTGTTACACTACTTCATTTAACAACACTTGTTAACACTGAACCAGCATTTCTTATTGCTTAGAAACCCTTTCTGAGCTCTAAAAATAAAAGCAATTCCTCTTTTTTTCGCTAATTGCGTTCATAAAACACATTCATCAAACTGATCACTGTTTGAAAAAACACTTTGTCAAGTTGTAAAAACATAGTTCACGTTTATTGCAAAAAACACAGCTTGGCAGCATTATTTGTCCAACCTTTCTTTCCATCCTTATAGATTGTAGTACATTTGAAAACAAAATTTAAGGACAAGAACACAAATTGGATATGGATTCTGTGTTTCCTTTTCATAAACATCCGCTGTGATATCCAGCTGATATTGATTGTCCATTTGTTACTTGGACAAAGTGGATGTAAAACAAAGATATTGTACTTGTAGCTTTAAAAGCTATTAGCACCTGCTCATAACGTCCACTCATAGCATCGAGTTCCATAAGGCCTGTTTAATAGAAAATAAAATTAGCGACTCAACCTTGATTAATTTCCAAGTGTTATAAACGTGTTATTATTGTTATATCGTATTATTATGGTTTTAACAGCAGCATTTTACTCTACATTCTACAGTATTTTGACAATTATTCATATGACATAAAACCAGAACACAACTTTCCCTAATGATTACCTGTTGTCAAACAACGTTCCACACAACACCTTGCTCCATGCAAACAATGAACTACTGCTCAGATGGAGTTGGGTGCAAGGGTTAGGGTTAGGGTGGTGTATAGCTCACGCACTGCCAACATAAGTACAAAAACATTCACACTACCTTAAAAAAAATTATAAAATACAAATGAAACTCAAGACGATCTAAAAACACCATGAAAACAAAAGGACAATAAGTTGATCCATTGCTATGAAGTGAACAACAGGGGTTAGGTTTGACTCTTTTCTTTGGCTCTTCAATTTATTGTCAATCGGGTTAGTTAGTCTGTTTAGAGCTACCTCTCAGATGTATCTCTGTGATTCAGATTTTTTTTTACTGATACTTTAAACTAATTTCTTGTTCTCACTCTCTCACTCATCTCTTGGTCTTGTTGAGCAATTTGTATTGCTGTTTTGCACGGAAAGCGCTATATAAATAAAGCTTGATTGATTGATGTCGACCAACTGCTTGAGGAATCTTCAAGTGCTGGCCTTTCCCATCCAGGTGAGCGACTATAATACCACACGGTATTCAGCATTATAAGCGGTGGTTACAAGCCCGATGATCCACACACATGGAGTCCTCATTCTCCGCATCACAAGTGGATTTCTTGTGAGTTAATTATTTATTTGTAATCTTCATTTCAGCTGGCCCACTGTTTGCGCATGGTGGCCATTTCCCCACTAGAACCAACAGGCGGTTCTCCTCCTAAGCAGCCGGTGATTCTGTTCGGTGCGGTCATGCTCTGGCTGGAAGAGAGATTTTTACATAGTCACTTTATTGTACAGTATCACTTGTAAATATTGTTTTACTTGTACACGTTTGTACCTCATATTTTATATTATACCTAGACTACCGCCTTTTTTCTTTATTATCACTAATAGTAATATACACACATCAACTGTGTGTATATTACCATTGCCATTGTCATTGCAAGAATGTCATTGTACGAATGTTAAACTGCACATTTGATAATAAAACACAAGTATATATGTATTTTTGTCGACTTCAGGACAGATAGCTGTGCCTTTACCGGTACCTGTTTTCCGGGGAGGGTTGAAGACTGCGAGAAAAGTCTGCTGTGGACTGGGTTTGGAGCGGCTGGCGTCTAGGTGAGGAAGAGGTCTCAGGGGACGGAGATCCATGCAAGCATTCTGGAGCGAACACTGATGCAGCCTCCAGCTTACCTGTGGAATAATTCATAATCGATCATCAATAATTGATCATTAATCATTCATAATTATAACATTCATATGACTTTATTGTCTTGGTGGTGGAAAGTTTCTGATAATATCAAATAAACAGTGCTAGTGATTTACAAGTTAGTCGTTACATATGATGAGGTTTATTAAAACATTTAAACTCACATATTGAAAGGGCACTTTTAGATTTTGTCATCTGGGGTTTGTTCTGGTCGGTGAATGGAGTCAAGTTTAGAAACTGGTGCTTGAGCCATGTGGCGCGGTCCTCTTCGAAGATCATCCGCTGCGAGTACAACAAGAAATATATTAAAAGGATTTATACATACATAGTCCAATAATGGTTCAAATCAGGTTGGAACAACAAGTATTTGGAGGAGTAACTATATGACTAAAACATGCTTGACTGAGTTTGTAGCTAACAACAATGCTGAACTCAAGGCATGTTGAATCATGGACGCCCGCTAAAAGCAGCATGACATTCCCATGATGTAAGAATTACAGAATTTGACAAACTCAACTTGTGATTAATAATAACAACAACAAACAACAATAAACACCCTTTTCCCACCAAAAGC
Source organism: Merluccius polli (assembly GCA_030340625.1). Classification (NCBI taxonomy): domain Eukaryota; kingdom Metazoa; phylum Chordata; class Actinopteri; order Gadiformes; family Merlucciidae; genus Merluccius; species Merluccius polli. Next base: position 405,211 of record JAOPHQ010003417.1, on the reverse strand, counting down.
ATTCCATTTGAGTCCATTTGTTCTTTATGTTTTTCGCCCACCTCGTGGCTCAACCTTATGGCAGCCTCGGTGTAGTTCCTCCTCTCCTTCTCAAAGTGGGTCCTCTGTTCCTCCAGTGTCTTCCACTCGTCCCCCAGCCTCCCCCTCCCCCCCGGCCTCCCTCTCTCCCCCAGCATGTGCCCACTGTGCGGTTGCGACGCCGCCTCCTCCTCACATGGGGAGCTCAGCCGCTGCTGTTAGGCCAAGGGACGAAGGTAACTGTAACTGATTACTAACGTACTAGAAGTAACTGTAACTGTTACCGGCTCAAGTTACATTAAAAAAGTTGATTGAGTGATTTAAAGGGATGCTGTGGGCTGCTGCCAAGGAAAGAATACGATGGGGAAGGAACTGACTGCAAATAAAAAAGGGACTGTTTTCATTTATATTTGAAAAAATTGTTAAACCTATGTCACTTTTCTAATGCATATATTTACTCTATTAAATCATATCTGAACTAGAAATTTTCTCAAGAATATGCCGTGCCCATCTACGAGTCAATCCATCCAGGGAATTTTTCTCTATAAATCGTTTTATACTAGTCCAACATGATTTAGCTGTAGCTACAACTCAATCAAAGAGGCTGCTAATGAGAAAACTAGTTAGTGCAGGTTTAATACTAGTTTTTTGAGAATGATGTGATTATTTATTTAAAATATTTATATTTGTACGAAGCATTTGCAAGAGAATGGGAGCCATTAAAACACATACAAACGTTATGTGACTAATTCATAGCAAAGTGCAATGAGTTATGTGTGTGAAGGTCAGACCTGCAGTAGCTGCTGCTGGCTGTGAATGAAGCCTCTGCACTGCTGGACCTCCAGCTTCAGCTGCTCCATCTCCTGCTCATGGGTTTCAAGAGGGATGACCTCATGCTGGGTACCCTCGCCTGCCTGCACTAAAGACGCTGAGCCGCCACACAATTACACAGCAGCCAATGAGTATGATTCACTGAGGCTTTAAATTGATGAACAAATGAAACAGTATTTATTCATTCAAATATATATTTTTGTATAATATTGTCAAATAAATCTTACATCTATTATAAAGAAATGTTTTAATATGCCATCTAAAAATAGCACTCATGGTTCTGGAGCTGTTAATACTATTTTCTTACCAATAGAGGTCTCTGTTGTTCTATAGCTGTTCAAAGTAGCTGTTAAGTCAGTTGAACAGAAACATGAAACCTTGGGAAATACTAAGTGCTCTATGCACACATAATGGGTACAAGCATTCTTATATTAAGTAACTTATTATATTATATATCAAGCCATGTCTAGCATTGCTACCAGGAGCTATATAGACAGCATACAGCTTTATAATTTAGGTTTAAAAAATAATACAAATAAAAATACTAAGGGTGGATGTTGAGTTGGCTTTGCAAAATACATCAAATTTCTTCTACTTCCACGGTGTCATGATGGCCTTCAGTTCAACTACCTTGGCTGCCCAGTCTCTCCATGTGGCTCTTGAGTTTCCTCCACTTCAGGTGAATACTGTTGGTCAGCTTCTCCCTGGCGTCCACGCAAGGCCCCTCCACTTCCTCTTTACTGGATTCAAACACCTCCTCCTCATCCTCCGAGTCTGCCTGTACAGTATAGATGTCATGTAATGACACTGGTGCATTTCAATGCATTTTAGGGCCAGCAAGCAGCTTGGGGGGGGGGGTCATTATAATGAATCTGATAATCTAATCTAGCAACCAATCTGGCAGATTTGTGTCTGTTTTTTGACGGTTTTACATTTGATTGGGCTGTCAAAAGCACCCTGCAGGATAAAAGCATGAGCGCCCAGCAGGATAATAATAATAATAATTCATTGCATTTATATAGCGCTTTTCAAGATACTCAAAGCGCTGACATAGTGTGTGTATTTCCTAACATTTTTCTCCATATGATTTGTTACAGTTTTACATGAGCCTGGTGAACCAGTGCCTCAACATCTTTTCCCGACCTGTGTTTGCGCGTCGTCAGGCTTCTCTCCTCTCCTGGCGGGCTTCGTGCTACGCAGCAGAGAGACCATGTCCCGCTTCATCTGCTGCAGAACTTTCCGCTGCTCCCCGTTCTCCAGCACCAGCTCCCTCTGGCGAGCATCGTAGTCGCTCAGCAGGGTCCGGTACATTTCGCCTTCGTGCCTTTTGGACAATAAATCACACATATATTTGGTAATGTAAAAGAGTTCAGAAGCCACTGAAAGATAGCAGTTTAGCAGTTTGAAAGTTAGCAGTTTAGCAGTTTGAAAGTTAGCAGTTTACAGAACACAAGAGTCTCAGTTGTGTCTTGAGCAATGATTTAAGCCGGTTCTTCTGTTATAAACGTTGACATCTGTACTAACAGAAAGTTTTGCCTCATAACAATATGCACCCAGATTCAATAATCTTTTAATTAATATGTAATAATGATGTAATAATATATTAGTGTGATAATGATGCTCCTTGAATCTAATTCATCTCATGAATTAGATTCCCCTTCAGTTCATTGAGTCATGTTGAAACCCACAAAACATACCTGGCCTCCGTCCTCACAGTTTTCCACAGGCTCCTTTTCCCATCAGCACGTCCAATATAGTTTAACACTTCCATGGCTGCGAGTAAAAAATACAAGTACACAAATAAGTCTCAGAATAGAAAGAAATTAGCCAAAATTGTTCATCGTCAATGTACTTTAATGTGTATGTCTAAAAGAAAAGCTGATATACACAGGCAACATATTGAACATTTTAGACCTTGTTTCTTTTCCTTTTTGTCGACCAGGAGCTGATTCAAGCGTTCTTTTAGCTTGCCAAACTCTCGTTCCTTCCTCTTCACATCATGATTGTACTGACTTGCCCGACTAGCAATTATGTTTTGGAGTCTTTGAACCTGACAAAACATAACACCAGCTGGTGAAATTCAACATATTTTCCCCCCTGAGAACCGGATCTGGTTTCACAATACATACTTGCCATGAAGTTTAACATATCATAATTAGTACCTCTTCTTTTTCATTTTTCAGGCAACTCTGTAAGTTCTTCACTTTCAGTTGTAGCCGACGCTCTCTCTCAAGCAGAGATGTGTTTTCTCTTTTAGAAAGTTCCAGCTGGGCCTGTTGGACAATAAGCAGCAGAAATACCGAGTTCAATGTTTCAAATTGATCTGCAGAACAAAAAGATCAACGCGTTTCAACAAAACCAGTACGGATACAAGCATCGGTGTTCACTTATCTAGCAGTAGTAAATAGTGAGATTTTATTACTGTCTTGTAATACTGTACAAAAAAAATCACATAAACCAAACAGAAGCTATTTCTGACTGGGAGAAGTCTATGGTGTTTCATGTACACAGTTGTTTTTCAGTTTTCTGTCGTCTGTGCATGCACTGCTGCTGTCTAGGGGGAGGGAGGGGTTTTTCGATCACCTTAAGGCGGGTGCCGCTGAGCCTCAGGAATTCTTCATTGCTGCACGAGCGCAGCCGCTCCACTTCCATGTCGTCCAGGGCGCGCAGGCCCCGGCGGTGCAGCTGGATCAGGTCGTACATGCTGTTGAGCACTGCCACCGCGTTGAGCTCCACAGCCCCGTCGGACTGAGTCCAGACGGCACGCAGGCCCAGAGACGACACCTCCTAGGGGGGAAGAACAGCATGAGGGAGACACAGGAGAGGACAATGTGTGATACATATCCACACAGTGACAGGCAATGCACGGATTATGAGCGTTTAGGGGCCCGGGGCACAGACTCATCACAAAGCCCCCCCCCCCCCCCCCCCCCCCCCCCCCCTCTCCTACCTAGACTTACTGGAAGAGTCAGATAAGGCCGGGCACAGGGCAACGTACACATTAGGAGGTGCAGCACACCTACATTCAACGTACTGTATCATAGCACGTGAAGGCTGGTGAAAAATGTCTGCACATGTGCACATCTCAGACGCCCAACACATCGTGAGCCACACGCACCTGGTTGACGTATGAGCGGCATTCTCGGATGTTTTCCTCCGTGCAGAACGACGCGAGCGCGGAGGGGCTTCTGATCCCAGACAGAGTTGGCTCCTCCGATTGGCTGAAATGACCCAGGGGAGACATCCTACATACGACAGCGCTGCCGGCGGGGTTCTTCAGTTCTGCACAAAAGAAGAAAAGAAAGAAGAGCTTCGTCAGACTACAGGGTCTCTGCCAGCAGACGACAAAGCTTGGCAGCAATATAGTGTAGTGTTACTGGCATGAGAACCGTATGAGAACAGTTTTAATATTGGCCTTGATCTACAAACACGTAAGCTCATATTGTTTTAATTAAGGCCTTTGGAAGAGGGCACAGTTATTTACAAAAAAGTGATATTTCATTGTAACACATAAAATAATGTTTAGGTGCTTAAAATAATATCAGCAACATGTCTAATACATATGCCTCTATCACATTCAGCCATACTAGGTCTACTGCAAATGTACAATAAATAGGACACTTTTCCTGGTGAGACACCTGGAAGGTTACACTCACCAAGGGCAGACTCTGGCATTGTTGTATGAGGCTCCCTTGAGTCTGTGTTTCTGGCTCATCCGCTACATGCGAAAGACACACACACACACACCGGCTCACCCCAGATCTCCCTACATACGCACACACAGCTCCTGAAATAGCTTTAGGTTTGAAATAGGCTTCAGATTAGTGGAGAGTGGAGCGTCTGGATTACACACAATGTCAGAGAGTGGGCCGAGCAAAGCACACTGCAAGCCCAGATCCTGGGTCTGTTTACTGTCCTGTCCTGTCCTGGCGCATGCACCGTGACACTGTGGTGAAAATTAAGTTCCTGAAGGAAAATTGAATTGAATTGAACTGAACATGCACTGACACCGTTATCAAAATGAAGTTCCTAAACATAGTTCCTAACTAATTAGGGACCGCCAACTCATTAACCCAGTCAGGGAAATGACTTCATTATTCATTGTGCCTCTTTTCTGATAGAAGTTGGCCTTAATTCCAGAGATGTCTCGCATTGTTCCCAAAGAGATAGATAGGCATGTCTGGCACCCAGGAGAACAGCTTACATCCCTGAGCACACTTAACACAAAATACACTCTAGGCCACGGCAGTAAACAAGTTGTATATTTCACACATCAATACACAGAGGCACATATAATACACCAGAATACATCAAGAATATAGCATAGTGTATAAATATAGAAATAGTGGGTAACACTTTAGATTAGGGACTACATATTCACCATTAACTAGATGCTAAGATCGTAATTTATGTACAACAACTTCCTTATTTACTATCAATAAGCAGTAATTAGGAGGTTATTGAGGGAAAACTCTAATATTAAAGTGAATGGCCTAGTAGTTGTAGAATATGGTCATGCAGAATAATGCATTAATAAGTGCTTTATAATGACTAATAAAAAGCCAATATGTGTGCTTATAAGCAACTAGTTGAATATGTGGTCCCTAATCTAAAGTGTTACCAAATAGTGTATATAAATATAGTGTATAATGTCATCATGGTTTAAGGGTAGGACTTTGTAATCCCAAGATCAGTTGAATTCGTGGTTAAGATCAAAAAGGGAAAACACCCAAACTGTAGGCTATTATTGTTAAAGATGCAATGACGTGATGTAATACACCAGTAACACAGCATTGTGTTACTCTGTGTTACCATGTGTTCAGCAGGTACAGGGCTGCAGCTGGAGGCCCTTACACACAGTAACCCAACCTGCCAGATGGCGAGCCAAGCCAAGGAGGCTTAACTAGGGGCTGAGCTACTCGTATTTAATCAACAAGTCACTTCATTAATTGACCTGCAAATGCAACACGTGTAGGCTTATACGAGTTAGGGGCATTTGGTGACATACGCCCTTATGCGCTCCCTATGCTCCCTAGGTCTAAAGTACCAAGCCTGATAAGGAGTATTAAGGAAGCACTAGGTGATGATTACACATAGGGGGCGGGCGGACCGTGATCCCAGTCCCTTGGATCGTGATCACAGTCCTCTGGACCGGGTTTTATCCCAGCATTATAGGTCGGCTTGAGTAACGTTATCAACATTAACATCATGCCTACGAAGTCGCAACATGTTTTAAGTCGTAAAGAAAGATAAGGAGGTGAAAGGTAGCCGTTAGTATTAGCGCAACACCTCGTAAGCGGGTGTGGATCACGGACCCCCACGTAGTCGTATCATCAAAAACGGTGCTAAACAAATGTTTTAAAAAGGCGAGAAACAGAAGCAATGGACGCCAGTAATGCTGACTTAATAGCCTTAATATCCTTAATATGATACTTGCGTGTGTGTGTGTGTGTGTGTGTGTGTGTGTGTGTGTGTGTAGCCAGCTACTTACCGTGGCGCCGTGCTCCATGCCCCGCGTCCCGGTCTCTGATGCACCGCCGCCACACACACACACACACAACACTGGTGACTCGGTGCCTAGCAACCAAAAAGCTTGCTTTCTTCCGATTGGTTCTCGCCTAGGGATTCGCTTCCGGTGAATTTGCGCGACGGTGAACGCGCGAGCTCCCTCCAACCTCTCTGTGAAGTATGTAATTAATATAACTCTTTATTTTATTTTAATTAAAAGCGACTCATTTATATGTATACATTTGTCGGCCGTGTGTGTTTTGCCCAATACAAAACGTATTCCCCCCAGTGTTTACCGTCAACAAGGTCAGACCTTGTTGACGGTAAACACTGTTTGCGTTAACTTACAGTATATGCAGGCTTGCGAGACGTTATTTCAGTAGTGATGATGGCGTAAAAAGGAGGGAAAATAAGCACATTGTCCACTCAAAATAATGGATAGGATGAAACCCAACCTGCCCACGGACCTCAAGACCCTATTTAACTAGTATACTATCTTTGTTTTCCAGTATACTAGTTGAATACCTAATAAGTAACAGCTAATAGTTTACTAGCATCATCTAGGAAATGGAGAAATGTGGAAAGCATTTGCCCGTCCAATAGAGAGGAGAGGAAAACTATCTCTGCCTGAAGTCACACCTCACACCTCAGTGCCTACTTCAATTCACCAAGTTACAGTGAATGCAGATACATGACCAGGTGAATGCAGATACATGACCAGGTGAATGCAGATACATGACCAGGTACATGACCAGGTGAATGCAGATACATGACCAGGTGAATGCAGATACATGACCAGGTGAATGCAGATACATGACCAGGTGAATGCAGATACATGACCAGGTACATGACCAGGTGAATGCAGGTACATGACCAGGTACATGACCAGGTGAATGCAGATACATGACCAGGTACATGACCAGGTGAATGCAGATACATGACCAGGTACATGACCAGGTGAATGCAGATACATGACCAGGTGAATGTAGATACATGACCAGGTGAATGTAGATACATGACCAGGTGAATGCAGATACATGACCAGGTGAATGCAGATACATGACCAGGTGAATGCAGATACATGACCAGATGAAGGCAGGAAGTCTCGCTTTCTAGGAGCCAAATATCGTAACCACTTATCCTACACATCTTGCACCGCCAGTTCATGTTGTCAAGCTTGCTTATAAATGACATCAGTCCCTGTCGCCTGTAGATGAGATCTCCCTTTGCGGCCTGGACCACATGGTGGATGGTATGTAAATGATGAATGTATTCACCACCTTGTTTTTTGTTATTTTGATTTTTGCTTATTTGTTTTTATGTGTGAAATAAATGTAAACCTACTTTCTGCTTTTCTAGCCATTTAATAGGCCTACAACAGGCTTCCATCAAAAATGAGGACACAAACATCACAATCATTATACAGTTACAAAAGATGACGAAATATACTTATTTCAGAGTATTCACAAATTCTGTCCATGACAATGCATCACATGTATCCCAAAACAACCTCCACAGTGACTGGTTTCAGTTATTTAGAGAGAACAAAAATAAGTCGGAAATGTGTTTCCTACTGAAGTAACAATAGGAGCATCCAGTCTGAAACTGCGTCTTCACTACCGCATTTTCACACATTGAGATTGGCGTTACTGCTACATGTTAGGCCTTAACAACAATTTACCTCTCCTCAGAAACAAATCTCTCACTCCGATGTCAAGATTGAAAAAATCTGATAAAATTTTAAGGCGTCATACACATGATGCTACAGGTTGCATTTGTCTATATTCAGTTAATGACACACAATTACGTTACATTTAGAGTTTCTAACATAATCTAAAGCCCTACTTTATATATAGTATCCAAATAAATCCACTGAATAATATGGTATGTAATGCAGAAATAAAGTGCTTAAGCTAAAATCCACAATATGCACATCGTATACACGTGTGTGTGTGTGTGTGTGTGTGTGTGTGCTTTACATCGTAAAGCTGTGTGCTCAAGTAGAAGTCAATATACCCATGGATTTGAACTCTGTAGGCTACACAAGTATCTGTACTGGCATTGGTAAAAAAAAAAAAGATAATCAAATCGAATATCTATTCTATATATAAAAAAAAAAGAACAAAAAAAAGATTGGATATTTGTTACACGATTCGAAACATCATTAGTGTGTAATGCCCGGCCAGCTAGCTAGTTGCTAACTGGCACCGGGACCTCCTGCAGTTCAGTGTGGGACCCGCTGAGCAGAGGGTCTGCGCGCTCGTCCCTCTTGGATTGGAGCCACCACGTCGTCATCTCCCCTTTACCCTGTGAGGAAACCATGCAAAAGCATCGCTTTGGTTGGCTTCTTTGTTTTTGTGTGCAAACTTGCAAATGACCAGACTCTAAGAACACTTGCACTTTAATTATGTCAACTTTTACAACATCACTACTGCACAACCCAGTTTTTATTTTGTATCTATGGTCCAATACATTTAAATACTGTATGTATGCATGTATATCATATATATATATATATATATATATATATATATATATATATATATATATATATATATATATGAATATGTCAGCAGAGTTGATTTTAAATACATGTATTTTTGTTGTTTATGTTCTTGACAGCACATTCCTTTTCATTATGTCAAGGTACGATGATGTTTATCAAGGATTTCATTGCAATGTAAACTTTATTTACTTGTGTGGCTAGCCACAAAATGTTAAAGAAAATCCTACACAGTAATTTCCTTTATGCCTAGCAGTGCAAAGCAGCTGTCGGCAAACCGTTAATTAAAGGATACTGCCTGGGAGCATATGGGCGGCCCTATCCCTTGGGAATACATAATATCCCCCTTCATGAATCGGCCGCCGCACCCAACCAAACAGATCCATAAGGTCGCAGCGCTAACACAATGCCCTACGACCGAACACACAGAGAATACGAGGCACACCCAGATCGGCGGACCCTTGAAGGGTTCTAGCGCAGGGATTGTATTTCCTGGGATCTTTTCAAAATCTGGCTTTCAAAGATCTGTGGTTTCAAACTGGATCTCAGCACAGCCCACAGATAACATCTCCACTCACAGTCAGTCTAACCGGTCCTCTTGGCAATAGAATTGAACCGTTAGAAGGCCGCTACTGTGTGTACTGTTTGTACAGCAAATCAGAAACAAATACGTGGGGGGGGGGGGGGGGGGGGGGGGGGGTTGGTAGGGGGTTGGTAACGGCTGTGGTTGGTTAAATGCTGTTCGACTCCCAACTGAACGGCTCTGGGTTCGAACCCCTATGTCCATAGTCATCTTTTTGAGCAAGACGCCTAACCGCTGCTTGCTCAATAATGACTTGCATCCAAAACATTTTTCAGAAATATATAAAATGTAGAACTAATAGCAACAGATATGGAACTGTAACTGTAGAGGACGGCTGCCCCCATGACAAAATAACCTTCCAGAAGGCTGCAGTCTAAATAATTCATGTTTTATTTCGCTCCCATGGGACCTGATCCATAGCTTACCTTTACAATGAGCGGGCCTCTGCACATCAGAATGTAACCTCCCAGTGTGTGCAGCAGGTCAGCCGTGGTCCCACTCACTTGGATCTTCAGAGCTATATATGCACACAGTGAAGACGAGTTAGCACGGTATGTAGTTAATAGTTACCAAATAACTAGTCATAGCGTCAAGAATGTAGTACTGAAACAGAAATTGTGTACTTGTTTTGTACAAATTGAAAAGGAAAAAGTTTTTATGTGTTGGAAAAAAATAGTTTTTGTTTTAATATTTGCTGATTCAGAAACTAATTAAGTGGCGCTGGGGTTCATGATGTGGCAAAATCTTGATCATTAGACTGTTCTGCTGCGATCTTTTCAATTCACTCAGAATTGAAAAGAACACTTGAGAATGAGAACCGAGAATGTGCCAGAGCAGAGGATTAATTACTTAGACACAGGACGTCGATCCCTTGACATAAAAGTCCACAGTAGGGTGCCCATTAGCAAACACAAAGAAAAGCCAGCTTGCCACAATTGTAGCAGTGGCAGCACATGGCAAAACAAATTATATCCTTTGTACAAACCCATCTATAATGACCTGAATTGTAAAAAAAACAAAAACAAAAAAAGAAAGAGAAAAAAACATGGTTTATGTGAAAATCAGTCGAATTAGAATACATTTTGAGCCAAGTGGAATTTGCGACAACTGTAAACACATACCGGTAGTACATATTCCATGGTATTTATAAACACATAGTACATATTCCATGGTATCTATAAACACATAGTACATATTCCATGGTATCTATAAACACATAGTACATATGCCATGGTATCTATAAACACATAGTACATATTCCATGGTATATAAACACATAGTACATATGCCATGGTATCTATGTGCAGTACCTTCGCTGGTAGACTCCATGCGTGAGGCTGTGTTCACTGTGTCTCCAAACAAGCAGTAGCGTGGCATTTTGGTGCCAACTACGCCAGCCACAACAGGTCCTGTCAAAGACACACACACACACACACACACACACACACACACACACACACAATCGCATCACTGCATGCCATACATTTTTCTCCAAGAAATCTTAAGATGCATACATTGAAAATGTAAGTGACATTCATCATTCCTATTCAGTTGATTGGGAAAGCTCATTTGTTGGAATCACACATTGGGTCCGCGAAACATGTCAAAGTTTAAAAATGTATGCATTTTGTCATTCATTAAATTCCAACGTCACTAATGCCATCAAGATACTTGAATGATTCCAGGCTTCGTCAACAGTGCACCACAAGAGGATGGAAAGAGTAGTACAAGAGAGTGAAGTGTGTGTCGACTATTCTGTTCTGTCTTATGGCCTGGCCTAAATCTCTTGGATGGACTGAACATCCAGCTTCCTGGTGTACGTCAGAAGCCCACCGGAGTGTATGCCAGCTCGTATCCTCAGCTGGGTGGTGGGCTTATGGGGGATCTTGAAGGCGTGGCAGACGCTGACCAGATCCAGAGCCATGCTCGCTATCTCCCCTGCGTGGTTGATGCCGTTTTCATTCGGGACCCCGGAGACCACCATGTCTGAGAGGTCAGAGGTCAGCATTGATTAGCATGCAAGACATGGACAATGGACGGGTGGATGGACAGACATACTTTAAAGGATAACCTTGGAATTTTTCAAACTGGACCTATCTGGACCTATTTTCCCATAATGTGGGGTCTCAGGGACTTATTCCAACAACATCTTTTGCAATTGGTCTGTTTGTTATTGTGTCTAAGTCTCAGAAGAGTTCAGAGCGAGACATCTCCTTGGTGAGACTGCTGCCCGTTTCACGGCTGATCGCTAAACCCCTAATACTAGACCAATTGCACAAATTGAATTCAGTTTAAATAGATGAATAGAAATGTATTATTGGTGACCGTCGGTAAACCAATTCACGTACAAGCGTCCCCGATGGTCTCCACTTTGTAGACGTCGTAGTTGTCGATGATGTCATCGAAGGTGGTGTAGAGCTGGTTGAGGAAGTCCACCACCTGGTGGGGAGTGCTGGCGCCAGACAGCTGGGTGAACCCTACGATGTCACTGTCAGGGATGCAGGGAGCCTTCAGTTATTCCTCTGGTATTCAACCATTCAACCCTGGTTAAAGACATACTAATTGGAAACTTGTGATCATTTTAAACTATATAATGAAAAATTAAGGAATGATTATGACTACAGAAGAAAAGGAATACAACTAAGAAATACCTGAAATAGACCGTAGCATTTGTGTAGCTCTGAGCCTCTGCTGTCCGTCCCTGGCGAAGGTCATCAGCCACTGGCTTTGGTAACATACCTGAAATGTATTGTGTGTCAAAACAGCGGCAACAACAACAACACAGTGTCTAAAATGTTTTTTACTTCACAACTTGAGGTATTACACTTCTTTGCCACTAGTCTGCACTGTTTGGTTGATCAAAATGTCAATTTAATTTTGGAAATTATATATTTGTTACTGTCCATGTTATTATTTTAGTAATGAACAGCTTAATAGCTGGATTAAACTAATAATTGATTATCTTTAATGTTTTGCATGTGTGGTACATCTATACAACTGTTATACTGTATATAACTATTCTATACAACATCGTGGTTGTGCTAATTACTGTATAGCAAGCGGTCAGTCTTCTGTTTCTCTTGAAGAAGATCTTGAGTTCTCTCTGCAACGATGGCCTCCAGATGCTTGCTGTACTTCTCCATCTAGGAGCATTAAACATCTATATCATCGGCTGTTATTTGAAAACAACTGCTAGACTACAGGCTGAAATAGATACATTAAATAGATAGTAGTATAAGTAGGCCTCATTTGCTTCCAACTGTATACCTTCCAAATAATTGATATCTATGAACGCTGTCAATAGCAAAATTTCAGTAAATGTTTGTATGTCATATTTGTAGCCTATGCAATGCTCCTTACTTGCATTTACCCAGTATGTGTTTATAGAAACCTTTATTTTGTAGCCTGTAATCTGTAAGTACAGGTTATTTCCTTTTGGTAGTGGTAATGACTGTAAAGTACCTAAAAGCAGGTAATTACCAGATTCATCATCATGTCGACGGGGCTGACTTTGTGGGGGTTCATCTTGTCCAGCATCTTCTTCACCTGCTCAAATGTGGGCCTCAAGGTGAAGTTATGGGACCAGCACTTCTTGATGAGCTACAGAAAATAAAAAATAATACAAAGAAAGACAAAAATAAATATCTGACTATGGTAAACTTATGGTTTTGTTTTGTTTTGTTTTCTTATCTTCCTGTTATGACCCTGATTTGTGATGAAATGACAAACGGACTACGATAGAAACATTGTCTTTCCATCTGTTCTTTTCTTTTTTTTACGACCTTGGTGTTATGCATATTTCATTCTTTACTTTCTCAATAATTTTCAAACTCAAGCATTTCACTTTAATCGCATCGAGGACTCTTATTTCATCTTTGTCTTTTTTGTCCACTCTGTCGTCATGCTGACAAGACGGACCTCGCAGTAGTCCTCTTTGTCGGGACAGTCGGTGTCCACCTTGCCCGCCTTCAGCTCGGGCAGCGGGGGCCGCCACGTGACGTCCATCTTCACCCCCTCGCCCTGGTCCTGTGGGAGGAGGATTTTACCGAAGGTAGTAAATTAGCAAAGAGAGTGCATTCAAAGAGGCGGATGTGGATTCCACATGACGTCACTGTATATTAGCGCCGCCATCTTTGTGACCTATTTGTGGTCCGCCCCCGCCCACAGCCGTAAGGTCACAGTGTTGTTACGTTACCAAAACCAGTCGAGGACGAGGAAAATCAGCGAGAGAACGTTAAGATAAAAGATTTTAAAGATGCCGGGAATATGTTGTGCTGTACATGCGATACCAGTCGACTGAGAAACCCTGAACTAAAGTTTTATTCGATTCCAAAAGTAAGGTGACCAGATTTCTGAAATGAAAATCGGGGACATTTTCAATGCGGCGGTGAAAAATCATTAAATATTATCATTATGAAATAAAAAACTGGGACAAGTACATTTTCATGTATTTTAACCAGCTTTTATTACACACAAGGTTGCAATCAAACAACATGACATCACCAACCATCCATCCACTGAGGAAGACAAAAATATCAATATTAAAAAAAAAGAAGTTTCTACTCGCAACTGAATACTGAACTGATGGGTCACATTACTGTGATCTCCTCATTCATCCACCTCAGGAGCCAATAAGAGCAGAGGAGAACATGAGAAAAACTACAAGAACAGAGCCAATAGTAATAGTTTGTTTCTTAAAGAAATAATATGAATGGAAAATCATCTGCTACCAAAGCACTCTTCCTAACAGACCCACAATGTCAACACCTGGTAGGCTAATCTCATGCTAATATTAACGTTACAGCTTCACTGACAGATATGAAAACTGTCATAATGTTAACGTTCACTGCCTTTTATAACGTTACGTTAGGTCTTCAGTTCAGATGAACAATCATACTTACGTTAACGTTACATCACTTCACATACACACTCGCTGCTGCGTCTGTACGTCATACGACGTCTTCTCTGGCGATGCGTTGGTTACCGTAATAACAGGTGTTTGAGTCTGCGCGCATTTTTCCCCCGTTCAGTGTCAATCGGGGACATTTTCGGGGACAGCTTTGACCGGGGACAAGTCACCCAAAACGGGGACTGTCCCCGGAAATCGGGGACGTCTGGTCACCTTATCCAAAAGACATTGACCGACGGAAAAAATGGTTGGCCGCGATAAGGAGGGATCACTGGCAGCCATCATTAAACTCCAGGTTGTGCAGTCAACACTTCGTGTCCGGTAAGTCCTAAACTCTATCTAATCTTGGTATGTTATCTTTTGGAAACCCCTTAAAAAACACACGAAAAATGATTAACTACCAGGTGCCATATCCGTGCTTCCTTCACCCACCCAGCAACAGAGTACTGGTAGGCATCCGTGCTTTTAAAAGCTCTCAGGCTGTCTCGGCTGTAGGGGGACGGATTGTGTATCAAATATATATAAATATCCGGGAACGTGAGTTGAGGTAGACGTTTTGCAGAGGTTAGTGGACAAAATACTGTTGCGGGTATTAAATATGGGTCGCAACCGAGGATAGAAACTTTGGACAAATAGCGTTCTTTCTCCGTCTGATTTAAATGCGCTGTGTGTACCGCCATCAAACTGTCAAATTCGGTCACAAAGATGGCGGCGGTCTAGAATTTGTGACGTCAGTGGAATCTATGAATAGGGTGAAAACGGAACAGCTTCCGGTTTCGTAAGTGGGCGGGGCCTTTACATTGGCGCCAATTGTGGTCGGCTTCAGCTGAACGCTTCGAACTGAACTCTGCCATCACACTGTTTACAATGCTGTGTGTGGCGCCACTCTCTATTTAAACGCGGGGATGGGCAACGGTTTCACAGGGGGGGGGACTAACGTGAACTCTCATGCATGGCACATGTGCTATCATGAACACGTGGCCGGCCCGGGCTACCAAAGCGAAGAGATAAGAAAGAAAAGAGGAGCTCAGATTACAACACACACAAAGCGAACGTGACGTGATTCTCTGGGCAGGACACTATTACTCCACAATATATTTACATAGCCAATAGTTGTTTGCTGCTATTTATGTTCAAAATATCGTCTATAGCTCCTTTAACACTGTGAGATCACTGGACTCAACCACAAGTCTTAAACAAGCTTGTGTTTACGCTGGATCTACAAGTCAGAAAAACGTTGATTTAGTGTCAAAATGTTCAGAACACCTTCAACTTGGGAAGGTCTGATATTTACCTCAATTTCAATGTTAAAGAAAATAATAGCCAAATATGACCAAAACCTTTACGTCTCTTATCGGAGTTAATGGAGCCTGTATGGGGGGGGGGGGGGGGGGGGTAGGGTTAGGGTTACCGCCAATGCCATGCCTTGCATCGCTCATGTGACAAATTACAGTAAGTAAGAAGTGGTTAGTCTGTCACCTGAGATGTCTCAGATTAACGTAGAAACATGACTCATCATGTTGAGCAGAGATTAAAAGCTGTTGTCTACTGAGGTCCCATTATACTCACTGAGAGAAGGTCAGAGCGTGTCGCTATCTCCACCAGGATCATAGAGTAGCTGGGGGGGTGGAGACGTAGGATGTTAGACCTTCCCGCATTGCAACCACTGTCTGAGATAACAACCATATGTTTGCACCTTGAAGGACAACTAAATGTAAAGGAATAATCCCAACACCATTATACCTTCATTTACTATATTAGATGTATGTTGTACATAGGGGTGAATATCATTCATATTCTTATTTGTATTTTACCTTCTCTTGTTTGATGCGCACTGTTCTTTCGGCTGCTGAATTTCCATTTATGGATTCATGCAGTGTTATCTTATCAAAAGGTGTTAAGATATTCAACCCGTGCTACAATTGCAACATAATCAACCTATGGACTTCCAACCTGTAGACAAAACCAACCTGCGGATGTCCTACTAGATTGCTGAACTGCTGAACCATGCATTATGTGTTAAGTCATTATTCGGATGCTGAAACGCTGGTTGAGTGTGTCCACACACCTGTAGATGTCTGCGACTCCAGTGGCGTTGGAGCTGCTTCCCAGCAGCACCTCTGGGGCACAGTACAGAGGGTTCATGTCCCCACAGTGGAAGCCAGAGCCCACTCCCTCAAAGTCCTCCTTCCTGTAGGCCGTGAGGCCGTAGTCTGAAACCCACACAGGAAGGAAAAACCCAATCAGTGTTGTGGCTGTTGCAGATGGTTGATGTTTTATGTTGTTTCCACACAGCACTGTCTGATTCCACACAGGCGCGGAGCTGTGGGTGGGCCTGGGTGGGCCCGTGCCCACCCTGATTGACAGCTGGCCCGCCCAATCAGAAAAAAAAAATAATAATCTGTATAGTAAAACATGGATATTACGACTGTATGTGGTGTATTTTATCTATAACATGGTAAAAAGAGCGAAATAATAAGTAATCCTGATAACTATTTAAAAAGATACGTGTGGTGGTGTGTTTTCATTGGTCAATGCAACATCAATGTAGCACTATTACATTCTGGCGTGATCAACGGTGTAGCCAGGTAAGGTAGGCCATGACTTTCTTTACGTAGGCCCGCTGTGGCCATGGACAGTAGGATGAGAACTTTGAGCCTCTGAGCTTCATTAGAAAAGCAACATTGCATAGGCTATAGACTATGCAATGTTGCAGCGGGCGGCAACTCACACTTTCTGATTCTAGGTTAAATATACCTGTATGCTTATCTATTGTTCTTCAGAGTCACCTGTTGAGACAATTTTAAAGCAAGAAGAAGCATTTGAAATGATTCAGCGCAATATTAATTATTTAAAGTTAGTTCTTAATGATAAGACTCATAGGGCACTCAGTGCAAGCATGCGTGTGTGAACGAGAAAGACAGCTGCGCGGAGATGAATAAATGGAACGATAGTTATAGGCTATTATCAAATTGCGCTGGGGGAAAAAAAAGCGGAATCAATTATGTCTATGTATGAGAAACACTGTCCCTTTAGTGGTGCTTCTGAATTTAGGATTCAGGACAACTGCTTTGATTTTGGAACACCCTAGATTCAGGCCCACCCCGACTTAATCCAGGCCCACCCATCTGTCACGTTCTGCATCCGCCACTGATTCCACAGTCGATGAGTCAATCAGGTATTTGGTCTTGCAAACTACTTTGTGCTTTTTTGGTTGTTGTTGTGTGGTTTGTTATGCGTGAATGAATGAATGAATGAATTCATTCATTAATGAGCAACAAACTAACGCCCTAATAAAAACGATATAAAACCCTGTGGACAGATGGGGACTTTCGAGATGTTTGTCTTCTCGTGGCTACCTGAGATTTTGCACACCCAGCGATCATCGATGACACAGTTCCTGGAGTGCAGGCGACCGTGGAACATTTTGTGCTGGTGCAGGTAGGCCATGCCGCGGGCGATGTCCATCGCAAATGAGAGCCTGGAGACAGAGCACCAATCAACCAATCACGTGACATGTAGTGAGTGCCCCTCTCAGGGCCACTCAGCCTTCAGCTAATTGACCCCACCCCCTTGATGACAGCCCTTGAACAGCTTGACCTTGTGGGAAAGGTTAACCTCTACCTGCCCCGGGGGCTGGGTTCCACAGGAAGGTCCTGATTGGACCGCGATGGTCCAATCACCAGCCAGGTGGGCACAGGGATAGCTTTTATGGAACATGAAAAGGAGCAGGATAATTTTTCCAATGTTTAAGTTTTGTTTACCTGCTAATTATTGTTAGGCATATAGCATATGTCTGTACCACCATATTACACTGGCTAAAACACTAGGACATAATATTCATTTATTCCTGCACATACCCACTTTGGAACTCTTCTCTTGTAAATAACTTTACCTGCACACCTAATGTACCTCATATTTTATGTTTACTCACCTTTGTGACTTCTGTTTTTATTTTGCATTACTGCTATGTTTTATGTTCTTTTTCCTTATGCATGATGCCTTTTATTCTTGCTACATAGATGACCCTTGCCTACTACAAATGTGTGAAGTGGGTCTAACCTAAATCCCCAGTTGATGGGGATGTCCTCGTTGAGCAGGACGTCCGACAGGCTTCCCTTAGGACAGTACTCTGTTATGATGCTGATGTAGGGCACCTCGATCGAGCCCCCGATGAACTTGGACAGATTGGGGTGGTCCAGCTCCCTGGGCATTAAAACATTTAACTGACATGTTAATTACATATTGCTTTGGACATTGTAAATGTGTATAATCATTTAAACGATAGGCTTGTAATCCAGTGTATGACCTATGTTTGTCCACTTCAGATCCGGGCTTCTCCATACCTGACTTCCTTCACTTCCTTTCTGATGGTCTTAGACAGGGTGAAATGTTTCTTCTGGATGTGTTTCACTGCCACCGTCCGGCCATCACTGGAAGACAAACCAAATGTTTGGAGTCATTCATGTATACATCTCCAAAGTGATCTACAAGCATGATTGTAGATGATAAAACATTATAAATGATGGATGAATAATGGATGAATAATAAATATAGGTCCATCCATCCATCCATCCATCCATCTCATTCTACTAACCGCTCTCACCTGTCCCAGTTGTGCTGATCGTCTCCACTGTATTCTCCCTCTCTGGATCCCGTCAGGCGCTGTTATTTCCCCACCTCTGTGTTTACTCTCCCAGCTCTTATGTACCACTTCATGGGTTTTAATTTGCTATTTCGACCTTCATGCTGCCATAGCTTGTTTTTCTCCCTCACCTTCAATCGTGTGTTGTTGTTTTTCTTGCTTGGTGGCTGTTCCTCTCCTACTTATATGACTAATATTTACTTATGATATGACATTGTATCACTTTTTGACATGTAAAAGCAACTTTTACATGTCATTAATGAGCAGTTACTATCCTTCAGTTGCTATTCTTCCCCCTTCTTTTTTTATTTATTTACTTTTTTGTTGTTTTCTAACTAAATGTCAATCACAGCTTTTTACAGTGACACAGGTAATTAAGGAGCAGGTAGGCGTCTTGTTTGAGGACGCCTACAGGAAGACGGCATTGATCATTGGGGTTTGAGGTGTCTTACTAGATGCCTGGCTGGATGAAGCCAGGTTGGAAGCAGGTGTTGACCACAGTGCACACGGTCGTATCGGTGGTGCGGCTCACGCTAGAGTTACTCTTCGCCTGCTGTAGGCTGGTGGTACTGCAGAAGCCCATGTAACACACCTTACCTGTCGGGGAACACAGTATTTTAGAGGGCAGTGCTACACAAAAGATGGTAGAAAAAAAATGGATACAAATGTTGCTCTTGTTACCAAACATGATGTTCTTGTAGTTGATGATCCAGCTCTCATCCCAAAACATTTTTTGTTTCTGGTACTGCAGCCACTGGACAGAAATGAAATGCAAAGCAGTTTTTGGGTTAATTCATTAATGTGTTGCAGTGTGTGGAGACAATGTGTGTGTGTGTGTGTGTGGGGGGGGGGGGGGCCTTACCACTACAGTGAGGATGAATCCGCTACAGAAGAGCGCGAGCGGCAGGCCAATGGCCATCTTGATGGTCAGGGACATGGGGCAGACGTCACAGTCTGCCGGGCAGTTCAAACATGTCTCCTCCAGCTCACACACATCGTCTCCACACACTGCAACACATATACACTGTTAAACACACACACACATCGTCTCCACACACTGCAACACATACACACTGTTAAACACACACACACATCGTCTCCACACACTGCAACACATATACACTGTTAAACACACACACACACACATCGTCTCCACACACTGCAACACATACACACTGTTAAACACACACACGCACATCGTCTCCACACACTGCAACACATACACACTGTTAAACACACACACACACACATCGTCTCCACACACTGCAACACATACACACTGTTAAACACAGACACACACATCGTCTCCACACACTGCAACACATACACACTGTTAAACACACACACACACACACTGTTAAACACACGCACAAACGTCGGTTAACAGTTAAACGGTTAATTGTTAACATTCCAGTATTTGCAAAATAAATTAAATATGAAATAAAATAGGCCTATTATACTGTAACTAAATCATTGTTGCAATAATCACCATGGTAACATTCAAAATACTTGCGCACAAAAAAACTTTTGACATTCAAATGAAGACAAAGGCAGAACTGAGCAAAAAGAAAAGCCTTAAATGGTTACGCTATTTGGACATTATGGACAGAAACAAACCGTGACGAGAGTCAACATTAGTGAAACGCATTTGGAATTTGGAAATGAAATCATTCCACACTGGATTATGTATTATGTTTTATTACAAGCGCTAGGACATTAATAGTGCTGTGATTTATTATTATGTATTATTACAAGTGCTAGGACACGGACATTAATAGTGCTGTGATTTATTAATATGTATTATTACAAGCACTAGGACATGGACATTAATAGTGCTGTGATTTATTATGTATTATTACAAGCACTAGGACATGGACATTAATAGTGCTGTGATTTATTATGTATTATTACAAGTGCTAGGACATGGATATTAATAGTGCTGTGATTTATTATGTATTATTACAAGCACTAGGACATGGACATTAATAGTGCTGTGATTTATTATGTATTATTACAAGTGCTAGGACATGGATATTAATAGTGCTGTGATTTATTATGTATTATTACAAGTGCTAGGACATGGATATTAATAGTGCTGTGAAGTACAGCCGGAGAACTCTATCGCTGCTCTGTTATCGCATTTTAGACGGACAGGTCTGCCGTGGGAATTGCATAAAACAGTACTCGAGTACTTGTGGGATCCTGCACCAATAGACCAACAATACTAGAAGAACAGCTACTTTCACATCACTTCCCTGCCCAATCACAGAACAGATTACAGGAACTTTGACCACATTTAGCCACCTATTACATAATATACTGTTACACAATTTACTAAGCTATCTTACATTATATACTTCTATACTTGTATTTAGTATGCTATATTACAATACATACTTCTATACTTTTAGATTATTATTCATTATATACTTTATTTTGGTATGTCGTGCAGTATTCATCAGCAACAAAACAACAAAACTGACCTTGGGCACTGACCACCAGGACCTTGGACTCCAGGGCTGCGTGCATCTTCCCTATTTTGACATGAGCGATCACTGAGGTCACTCCCATGTGGATCAGAACCACCTAAAAGACACAAAGTAACAAAACACAATACATACCTTTACTGTGAATGTTAAAACAACGCGAGTTGTCAATATGCCAGGCCCTGTTTAACTAGTTTGTAATGTTTATTTTATTGGAGGTACTTGAAAAGGTAGGGGAAGGGCTTAAAAAGGTACTTCCCAAGCTTATCACAAAAACACACACTGCCTAATATGACTGATGATACTGCCACTACTAAATAAAAAAATATTTCAAATAATACATTATATATATATTTTTTTTTAAAGGACACAAGACATGGGCATATTACAAAGTAATCCGCCCTCTCCCACATTAACAAGTGTGTGTTTTAGTTCCATGACAGTACCTTTGAAGTCCAGTATTTCTGGGACATCTTGCCAGCTTTGGATACGGTGTGGGTCACTATTTTACCATCGTCAGGGATCCACGGGCCACAGATACCTCCTTGTTTCTGTGAAGACGTTGAGTTTGATGTCCAAGTGGATTAGTGTTGTTAGTATTAGTATTATATTTACATTCATAACAAATCCAATTAATTTGAGTTATTATTAACTATTTGTTCATCATGTTCATTGACCATTTAAAATTATTTAAATTAAATTATTTAATAATTTCATATAATGAAAAGCATGTTTTTAACTATACTTTGTAAAAGAGAGTTTAAGAAACATAGGGCTCATACGTTCTGAATAATGGTCTTTGAATTTGACTGTTGAAGGACGAGGGTTAGGTAATGATGATGATGATGATAAATAATAAATAATAACAAAAAAACAGACACAAATAAGCAAAGGACAATGACTGAATGAAAATAGAAGCAATGACCAAAAGTATAGGCAGTAGAAAGTAGTAGAAACCATAAACACTACACTGCGGGGGGGGGGGGGTTACGAACCATGAGTCCGAGTGGACAGGAGTGGATGTTGGCGTGGTACACACAGCAGTTCATCTCGTTGGCGTTGTTCCAGTTGGGAGGGCATTCATGGTGATTGCAGAACCGCTTTACCTCCGACGCTTTACTGGCGGTGAGCAAACATTACACATGTTCAAGATGACAAAGATATATACATATACTATGCTTGCTTCTGTGTGTGTGTGTGTGTGTGTGTGTGTGTGTGTGTGTGTGTGTGTGTGTGTGTGTGTGACACGCGCACGCACACACTGCACCTGGTCAACAGGGTTGAGACATTTCATTGAACAGCTCATGCAACAACAGTCACCTGAAGTGGAAGAGCTGGTTCTTAGCTGCGTAGTCGTAGAAGGAGTCAGAGGCAGTCACCGTGTAGGTGACGTTGAACTCCTCCCCATTGGTGACCTTCTCTGGAGGACGCAGCACCCAGGCCATCTCCAGACCTGGGGAGCACACACACACACACAGTATATTTTAGACATGTACGGTACATATTAGACATGTACGGTACATATTAGACATATATGGTACATATTAGACATGTACGGTACATATTAGACATATATGGTACATATTAGAAATGTACAATATATATCAGAGCTGGGAGATATTAACCAAAATTAAATATCACATGTTTTTTTCTTATCAAAATTGTTATTCGAGATGTTGACGATATAGTCCTGACTATTTCCTGCAAAAAAAACAACACGAATGACCATTAGTCCAGCAGCCTCAGCCAGGGAGGATAGTTGAGTGGGTAATGAAAGTTACTGCGTTCGAATGCACTGTAGTTGTGATAAAAGCGTCTGCTAAATAACTAAAGAATCCAGAACATTCTCAATCTGTTTAAAGCGTTGAAGCTTTTGAGGCTTCTCTGGATCACCAACATAGATAAAATGTCCTTGTTGTGTAACTATAAGTAGTAGTAATTCATCCTAATACATCATCATGCATTATGTATACGATAAAATGGAATGGAATTGGAATCAGACATTTGGTTTAGCCAAGGATAATATATGGACATCTACTAAAAAAACTGATGTGTATTTCTCAACATCCAATTAGACTAAAGCTAATGTATTGATTAACTTGATTGTTGAGATCTTACCTTGGCAGTTGATCATGTTGTAATCATTTGGGTTGTCCATTGGCCAGCAGTCAAACTCTCTGTTATCCAGGTCATGCCAGCCATGTACTCCCTACAAGAGGATACATCTAGGGTCAGCTTTTAACAGTCACTTTAAAGTAATCAAAGTTGTATTTGTTATCACTGGCATTATACATTTAAAAAGTACAATTCCTTTCAAGAGTCAATAAGTCTTTTCGTAGAATCTTATTCGGATAAATCTGAATCCTCCTTCCTAATCCTGAGGAAAAAAGCTTGTGGCAATATAGTGTACACCAAACTATTGATCTAACATCATCAAAAAACAAACCAAAACTCCAATCTCAGAATAACTTTTATAAAAACATGTCCAAGGAAACAGGCCAAGTTAAATGAGCAAATGAACAACATACAGTGTCACGTATGACATGAAGTCGCAGCACGAGCCAGGACCACATGTGTTTCTGACAAGAAAACAATAGCACCAGGGATCCCATGACGATCGCGTCACAATGTGAATGTTATCAATATAGTTTCACCATCCCACTGTGTTTGTTGACAAATGTACTCCTTATGTCATGATCCCTATAAGCTGCTTATGGCACAGCAACAGGGCTAATATCAAACATGATATAGCTGTCAGGCTGTGGTATAAGTTCACCATGATAAAAGCCCCCTTATTAAACAACAAACATATAAGTTAGGTTACCTACCAGAAACAGATTGATGAATGAGATTGTCCACAGAGCCATTACAGATCACGGGCGTTACTGGCAAGAACTGAGCTCTAACTGGACTGTACGGCAGAGTATCTCACAAAATGTGAGTGTGTTTCAGTGTGTTTCTGTGTAAGTGTGTGTTTGTGAGTGTGTGTGTGTGTGTGTTTCGGTGTAAGTGTGTGCTTCTCTGTGTGTGTGTTTGCATGTTTGCATGTGTGTGTGTGTGTGTGTGTGTTTGCATGTGTGTGTGTGTGTGTGTGTGTGTGTTTGCATGTGTGTGTGTGTGTGTGTGTGTGTGTGTGTGTGTGTGTGTGTGTCAACGGTTGACGGCTTGTTTGTGAGCATCTTCCTGTACCTCTTCTGCTGAAAAGCCTAAATGTCCAATCAGAATAAGAGGCTCTACAATCAGTGCTTATGAATAGACTCGTTCACAAGGTGCCCGATCACCTTGACCACCTTTTAGAGGACGCCAACATCAAACCAAATAATACAAACAAACAATGTTAAATAAATACTAAATATAAAAGCACACTTCAAATCAGGGGCCCGTTTCTAGAAGCAGGTTAGGATGTCTTTAAAATCAAACGGGAAAACACTGAATAAAGCGAGGGCTTCCCTGCACTGTCAGGATGTTCGGTTTCAGAACAGCTGATTTCAGATTTGAGTTCACTCAGTCTCGGATAGGCTGAACCTGAAAGATGCATCCCATATCGCACCCCGACACGTCTCGTTGATTGTTAAGGTAAAATAGTCTATCAAGAAGGTGGAAAAACCATACGCATTTTGAATAGTTTTGGATATCACCATATACTGTAAAGTGGTTATCTCTGAGCTAACCTGCTATTTACCAGGTTTGCTCCAGGTTAGGCTCACAGCATGAGTATCCATGGTAACTGAAGTAGTCTAATAAAGTCAAAATTGTGACATTCTTGAAACACAGGGCCCTGGCTGCTTTTTTGAGCAGGACTTTCATAGCTTGGGGGGGGGGGGGGGGGGGGGGGGGGGGTTAAAGAAGATAACAATTGGTCAATTTGATTCTCTGGAATACTTCAAATGTTATTATATGGATGAGCTCTGCATAATAAGGTATGAGCGTACAGTATTTGATTATTGATTTGATTTGTTTTAGATGTCACAATGGTATATGGGTATGGGTTCTGTCCTGATGGCTCTATTCATCCGCCCAAAAATATAAATAAAAACTCAAGTTGATACTGGAGTAGGCCTACCCTACATTGGGTAGCAGCAGTTGCTCAGGCTATTCAGGTGCAGATGGCAATCAACCTTGTGTTACACGCCTATGTGGGGCTAAAGTCACAGAGGGGAGAAAAGGTAGTCTCTCTACATGTTTGTAAATTACCGCCTGTATGTTTATTAAAGTGGATGTGCATGATCCCGTGCTTCCTCATTTACATTACATACATACATTTTACTGATTGTGTTCACCTAAAGATGGCAGAAGAAAACATACAAAAATGTTTGGTAACATCATGTTACCAAACATGATGTTCTTGTAGTTGATGATCCAGCTTGCATCCCAAAACATCGTCGTTTCTGGTGCTGGATCCACTGAAGTGAAATCAAACACAAAGCGGTCATCAGGTTAATTGATGTAAAAGACACTTGTTGGCTTTCTGTCCCTCTCTGTCTGTCTCTGTCTGTGTGTTACCTGCTATGGGTCCACTTCTTCACCCCCATCTGACTGGGGTCTCCTTCCTCCCTTGCATGGCTCTGTAGTCTGGCCTTCAAGGGCCAGGCCTACTGACTTGCAGTCCACTGGTAACCAGGGCTCCGAACCGGTTCAAGGAACGAAAACGAAAACCGAAAACGAACGGTATTTTACGAGGAACGGAAACGGAAACGAAAACCAAATGGTCTTCAACTGTTCCGGAACAGAAACGTTATTCTGAAATCCCCAAAACCGGTTAATAACCGGTTTTTTTCGTTCTCTATATACCGTAAAACTTCCAATAAAAGCAAGGTCCCTAATAGACGCAGGGGTGTGGCGACACGTTTTGACAAATAAACGCAGGTCTCCAATTGAGGCCGGATCTGGATTTTATCTAAATTATTTCTTGAACGACTTAAGCCGTTTAGATCACCTACACAAAGATACGGTAACCGTTTAAACGTCTGTCCATATGGACATAACGCACATCGTTAGATCAGTTAGACTCTCCACAGATAAATCATTCAGTTCATTTAACACAAACTATGAACACCAACGCATAATTCATCAGACTTACCGGTAAACAAGAGAGACGGGGAAAAGGTCTGACTTCCAACTTTTGAAGCGATCATAAAGTCCGTAGGTACGGTGTGTGTCCGTTCCTGCATTGTTTATATTCCTTAAGTCCGTAAGGGTCCACCGGTCAAAAGAATCAATGGGTTTCATTAAATTAATCCGAGTTGTGAATAATATCATGTGAAGTCCGGTGCTCACTGTCTGTTTACTGTCTGTATGCTGGCTGTCGTAAATCTTCCGCTGCCGTAAAACGACGTTCACGTTCGAGCGTCACCGCGGACCTACGGCCGGCGGGGGTGCCCGCAATCATAGACATATATACATGTATACTATGTATATATGTCTATGCCCGCAATAGTAACACAAACACACCACGGGCCGACGGGGGGGGGGGGGGGCGCGCAATAGTAACACACCGCGGGGGGGGGGGGGGGGGGGGGGGGCGCCGCGCCGCGCCGCGCGCAATAGTAACGGCCGACGGGGGGTGCGCAATGGTAACACACCGCGGACCTACGGCCGGCGGGGGGGGGGGGGCCGCAATAGTAACACACCGCGGAGGCCCAATAACACTGCCGGAACGTTAAGAACGAACGTTATTTTACGTTCCGAACCGGTTCAGGAACGATATGTTGGTGGCGGAACGCAAGAACGAAAACGTTAAATATACCGGTTCCGTTCGGAACGGAACGATTGAAAAATAATTTCGTTTTCAAGCCCTGCTGGTAACGCCTAATAAAGTGTTTTTTATTAGACTTTAACATGACATCACTGTGCATATGGAAATAAACCAACGTGAGCGTCGCCATTTATACACCGTCCATTTTTAATTTTTTTTCACCAGCTGTGGAATTGAGCTGACATCTTTTTCAGCAACGTGCAATTAAAAGCCCAGCCTTCCTGAACAACAGCAGCTCATGTTTCAGAGCACCTCTAACGGTCTGGCCTGCGACACACGCCCCGCCACATATTATTAATCAGAGGGACATGATGGCAGCACGTTGGAGTTGGACCTTAACCCGAGCCGTAGTTACTCACCAAAAAGCATATAGAACACTTACGGCGGAGTCTAGAACGTCTTCACAGGTCGGCCATCTTACTCCAGGCAAGATGGTCGACCACAGGCATCTCACCACAGGCAACGCACCACAGGCAAGATCTCTGTACAGGGTGGGGGATTTCAACATGCAGCCTTTCTTATAGCCTATTTGTAATAGGAAATATTGTAATCTACCTATTTTAGAACATTATTCTATTTTTTTTTTTTTATTATGCAGTGTCATAACTACATCTTTGACGTTTATAACAAACCAAACAGTTTGAAAATCGGATGAAATTTGAGCAAGTTATGGTTATCTAAAAGTACATTTACCACTACAACACGTGTTACGGGGGACCGAGCTGCCTGGAGTAAGATGGCCGCCATGTGCGGACGTTCGACTCCGTTGGCCAGCAACGCGGAGGCGTCCAGTGTTATATTATGCCAAAAAGTCCGTATACTTCTTCCCTGACGTCATTTTAACCCCCCCACACACACACGCCTGCGCACGCGCGGCGCGCGAGGGTGACATTTAGAATGTACAAAAGCAGTTTAACTGTATTTTCTGTTTATTTTTACAGTTTATTTAGAAATAAATCAACTTTTAAAAAATGGCCGTTAAATCGAGTTACATTTAAAGATGTGTCCATGAAATGCAAATGTGGTATTGTTTGTATGTAGGCCTACATGTTGTCCTACTGTGTGTACGGTAGATAGGATAGGATAGCCTGCCTACTCCAGTTTTTCATGAACAATAAATATATTTCATGAGAAACTGTCCAAGGCTATAACAATACTACTAGATTATGCTGGTCAAAAACTACAAATATTTCAACCGCTTAATCTTTAAGTGGGACTATTCATTTGAAGTGTAGGCTAAACCTTAATACTTGAGAATTATAGGCTGACTTTTTTCAAAAGCCTTGGTTTTTGAAGAAGGGCTATCTCTGAAGAGCTTTGGTCAATATTTATTCAATTGAAAACCAAAGAAACATTAATTGTAAATCCTGCATTGCTACCATTTGATGCACACAAATGCATTTGAGATATCAGGCTGCTAACAGATGGCAAGGCATGCTGTGATTTGACTCAAATGTGAGCCTATAGTTGCAAGGAAGTACATTCAGAAATGTATTGCCACAGTATGCCTTTATATAGATTGTGTTATCATATTCACAAAAAAATCTAGGCCTGTTTCAGTTTCAGTTACTATCATTTGGGTCATTTTGGTAACGCCATATATTGAGCGTTTGTGCCAGTAGCCTGGTATTTACACGTTGGATGATTGGATGAACCCTTATACCATGGCCCGGCTGAATACTCGATTCTGATTGACTGGAGAGTTGTGCATTATTTTTTGATAAAATGCACGGCCATGACGCAATCACCGGTCTAAAGATTAATGCGCTAAACGAAACGTAGACCGGACTCGGACATGACTACGTTTAGAAAGCTTCCCCGTTACCATGTCGTTACTAAGGTCGTCTCTACTGGAGTAATAAGGTAACGTTGCCAGGTCGTTACTAAGATCGTCTCTATTTACTGGAGTAATAAGGTAACGTTGCCATGTCGTTACTAAAGTTGTCTCTATTTACTGGAGTAGGCTAATAAGGTAACGTTGCCAGGTCGTTACTAAGGTCGTCTCTATTTACTGGAGTAATAAGGTAACGTTGCCATGTCGTTACTAAGGTTGTCTCTATTTACTGGAGTAATAAGGTAACGTTGCCATGTCGTTACTAAGATCGTCTCTATTTACTGGAGTAATAAGGTAACGTTGCCATGTCGTTACTAAGGTTGTCTCTATTTACTGGAGTAATAAGGTAACGTTGCCATGTCGTTACTAAGGTTGTCTCTATTTACTGGAGTAATAAGGTAACGTTGCCAGGTCGTTACTAAGATCGTCTACTGGAGTAATAAGGTAACGTCTGCATTCCATATGAATCTCATGTTAACTGACATTAGGCATTAGTCAGACCCATATATTTCTCCGGTCATTTGCCGTTTGTTTACAGGCGCACACAAAGTAGTGCAAGCTAAAAGTTGTACTTTTGAGACAGAATTACGCCATAATATGAATCAACACCCTTATATTTTTAATGATTCGTAAGTGGCAGCGGGATAATCCACTCCCGAGGTTCCTACATGCACACCTCGGAGTGGATTATCCCAGTCTTCCACATCATTTAATCAAGACCAGTGATAATTAAACTAACACCACGATAGACAATCAACGTGAAACTCAGAAAAATAGACCATACATTGTTGTTGCACATGACAAAAACACATTTAATGAAGTCCTATTTTTTTTTTAGCAGCGGTTAAAATCGTATAAATACTGTACAGCAGGTTATTATAAAGAGCTTCACTTGACCCTTTTCAATGACTTGACCCCCTTTCCTGACTTTCAGGTGAAAGGGGGGGGGGGGGGGGGGGGGGGGCTAGGGCGCGGCCCTCCAATGGGTTTCAGTCATAGCCTTTAAGGTAACTCACAGCCCAAGCAGGAATCCAGTGTGTGTTGCAACATCGATTTTGTTTTGTTTTTACAACAGGAGAGCAACTATTCGTCAGACTACAAACAGTTAAGATATCTGAAAAGCGTGGCATTTAAAATCTCACCCAGAACAGGTTTGCTTCTGTAGTTGGAGTTTAGTTTTGTGTGCTATTGGGAAGGAAGACACTGGAATGAAGCAACATGAGCTCATAACTGCAACGCATTTCAAGACCGTCAAAATGTGAATTGTACTGAATATAATACTGACTCACAGGGTCACAGAGCTTATAAGAATTGCCTTAGTAAAATAAGATAAAGCTATTACTGTTACAACATTGTTTTTACAAAATATACAAGAGGGTGCAAAGAGTGGTTTACACACTAAGATCAGTAACATATGTCCTTCCTATTCAATATTACAATGTTGGCTGAAGACTTTGGCCCCATATAGTACATTGGCATCTCATGTCAGATTGGCTCCAAGACTTATTGATGATCACAACTGATTTCAACGCGAGTCATGTCGCATGCACAATACGCCTCCATTGGTGGTTTGACCGATGACTGGGATGTCTTTGTCGGGGGCGGTAATGTACTTCCAACAACTGGATCAGGCCTTGAGAAGCACTTGTAGGTCAGAAATGTAGGAAGCCAGTTTTACGCAACACACACACACACACACACACACACACACACACACACACACACACACACACACACACACACACACACACACACACACACACACACACACACACACACACACACACACACACACACACACCAGGCTTTAGGTTTAGATGTTGTTAAATAACAGAAATGTCAGTCATTTCCCAGACATGATTGGCAGGCCATTGATCGAGTACTTTACGCTTTACGCAACAGGGATGCTTGTATGCACACATTACACAACACTTACAATATCGTGAAACATGTCTCTGACGATTTAAAAAACAACAAATCTGGTTAATTGAATATAAGATTCCCAATGAGAAATGAATGCATTCGGACCGGTTATAACAACTGATACTTTGTAATAGGGCACTTGATGCCATTGTGTCATTTCACTAAATAGCCTCATGTTCCCATAGTGATGGACACACACCCAACAGTGACATTAAAGTCATTTTAAATTTAAATGTTATTTTCTTTGCTAAATTGTAATCCTTTACTACTATTTGAAAATATCACCAAATCTAATTGAATGGGATGTGGTTAAGAACAGCTAAATCCATTAAATCTTAACATGAATAGGAGTTATATTTAATATGTAAAACAAATCTAATCATAAATCAATACTAATCACCTGTCTCCTCTATAAAACCTGGCAGTAACTGGACCGCGGGGTTGGAACAAACCCGGAAAAACGGGCCGATGTTAGCACAGAGTGGACGGGAATGTCGGGAGCGGCTATCGGTTATTATTATTTCGCACCTTTTGTTTGACTTGGGTTGTGGACTCTGGAAAATACGAATAAACGGGCGAGCCACGGCTGCCGATACCCGAACCCAGACCTGTCAGACATACAGCTACTTTAGGACTTACCAGTGGTTTGAAATAAATAGTCCTATCCTAGGGCGGGACTTCAAGTTCCCCATTCGCCGGCACAGTCACCCTTGAGACATAACAACAACCTACTGGAACTTAACTGGGAACTGAGAAGTGTGTAACTTGCATGTCACCGATCAACCGCCATCCCAAAAAACCCAAAACAAAATCAACCAATCCAATCCGGCCAGACAGACAGACAGAGACGGGTCAGATGGTCTTTTTTAAGAGGTACCCGGCAAATCAAATTCCTTGGGGGGAACTTTCCTCCAACACAACAGTCACGTCTTAAGGATGTTGTTCCCATCCTCCTCGCTGGCTGGCTGGCTGGCGCCCGTGTCGTGGCCCGAGCTGAGCGGCTGAGTGTTGGCCTTGGAGGACCTCTGGCGCCGGGTGCCGTTGCCCACACAGCGGATGAGGTTCTTGAACGTGGCCCACATCTCCTTGTCCTTGTAGGAGTAGATGCAGGGGTTCATCACCGAGTTGAGCACGGCCAGCAGTACCAGCGCATGCTTGAATTTCAGCACCTGGCACTTCTTGCAGTTCAGGCCATCCAGCAGCAGCACAATCAGGCCAGGGGTCCAGCAGATCACAAAGGCGCCTGAAGGAG
Source organism: Merluccius polli (assembly GCA_030340625.1). NCBI lineage: Eukaryota > Metazoa > Chordata > Actinopteri > Gadiformes > Merlucciidae > Merluccius > Merluccius polli. The sequence goes on along the minus strand of JAOPHQ010003417.1, from coordinate 372,964 downwards.
GGGGGGGGGGGAGAGGGGGAGGAAAGATGAGGCCCAAAATGGATCACCGATTAAAGCCGCTCTCATCTTGACACATTCCGAGGCAGTGATTTTTTTTAATTTTAGTTTCTCCCTCATACGCCTTGCTTTTTACTTGGTACTAGTATCCTCTTGGGAGCCCCGCAACAGCAAAAGTGTGTTGAGAGATTGACGGCTGTGTTTGACTGCCCCCCGAAACCGGTTCCTGGATGTTTCCGATTAACCTTCACCTCTTAAGATCTTTTAGATTTTCTCAACCAATCCATCATTTGGAAACAAACCTGGGTTCTTGGGTAAACCCAGTTTAAAGCGCCTCGATTACGTTCACCCTCAAATGCGAGTTAATTACAAAAAAATATGGCACAACTTTGTGTTTGTTTAATTAAAACTGCGAAAAAGCAAAGCAGTTGGTAATTGAATGAACAGATACTATGATATGTACAAATGTAGTTACTGTCCAGTACATGAACAGAGGAGAATGTGAAACAAAACAAATACAGATTGTTCTTATGAAACATCACGAAAAGACAAAGAGAAGACATTATCTCTAGTTCATAAGAAAACACCACTCATGGAGAGACATTGTGTTGGGTAAATAGCAAGCACCCATTAGCCATTTTCTTTTTGTAAAACAGGCACAGAAACACTAGCAAAATGAGTCACCCGTCCCAAAACGTGTTGGGCCACAACCTAGGATTCATGGCAATTTGAAGAGCTGGGAGGAAAGCGCAAGTAGCAACTTGTCTCTGCTATCTTTGTTTTTCTGCTATGACCTCAGCACAATGCTCCCCCTCTCTCTCTCACACACACACACACACACACACACACACACACACACACACACACACACACACACACACACACACACACACACACACACACACACACACACACACACACACACACACACACAGCGGGTAAGCAAATGTAGCTTGCATGTGGACCGAACGCACTAAAATAGGCTCTGTGTGTTTTACTGTCAAACCCCATCAAATGGTATCCCGTTTATGACATATTTCCCTATTTGAAAAGGGGCACTTTCACTCCTTGTAATCTTAAACTTGTACTAAGAAAAAAATATGTGGATAAAGTACACATTCCACACACATGTGCAGCGGTTTCTCTTAAGGCAATATTGATTCAAAAGAGCTCTCTGGAAAACAAAGAGGTTGTTTACACTGTTGGAAGGCTAAACTAATCCTATATGTAGTTTGGCTGGTCTAAGTAGGTTTACAAATGTGTGATATTTTAGTTGTAAATACAAACTTGAAAGTGAAAAACAAATTCACAATTTGTTTTCTATGGCATTAGAGACATCAAATCCATATCTCTGCACTCTGCTTTGGTGTAATATGGCATGAGTGAGTATCAGAGACTCCCAAACTGGTCCAACTGGTTTCCAGTTTAAGAATTTCTAGTCACCAGTAGCATAGGTTTACTTTATTTGAGTTTGAATCAAATTTAAATCATAGTCTCGGTCTGCTGTGTCTAATGCTGATATTCTGTTCCTTCTGCATGTGAAAAATTTCCTCTTTTACTGCCTGGCCACAAAACACCTTTTATGAAACAATCTGGACATGGAATTTGTTAAAGCCATTTTGCAGATTTTCCTTATTGATCCATAATTATGTTGAGACATGCATTTTCTGTTGTGAATTATGCTGATCATGTGTTAGAATGTCCTGTGTTGAGGTTTTGTTTGTTGTATTATTGTGCTAATTATGATGATCTGAGGACTGATAGAGAAACGTCACCTGTAGGCATGGTGTGCCCTTTGATTTAGGACAGGTGAACAGGTGTTCAAGTGAGTGGAAGTGCTAACAATTCAACTGCACATTAGTCAATTGCTATACCGAGTACCAATCCTTTGTTTGAAATTGAATTTATTTATTTATTTTATGTTTGTTTAATAAAGGGACGAATCATGACATTCGAAACAAGAGAATGCGCGTTGATTTACTAACCGCTCCTACATTTAAATTATTATTTTTTTTTTATTGTTTTGTTTTGATTTCAACGTATCCATTCAATGTATTGGCCATGTAATCATCCAGTTCTGGGTCATATCATATCATGTAATTATTATTCAATGTGTTCACCTTCTCATCGTGGGCACTACAAGTAGTCATCTAGTTACCCTGTAATTATATAAATTACAAACAAAACATCCAGAGGCATCGGCCGATGCTGTTAAATTATTGCTTGTGCTTCCACGCATATACCCTGTTTCTACAACGATTCATATACAACCCAACACACCAACAACAATCTTCTTGTGGAGATATCTCTGCAAGACACCACAACGACAGCTTCCTCTTCTAAATGATAAAGTGACCATTTGAGAGTAATTGTAGACTTTGCTCTAAAGTCCCACCCAAGTACAATTAGTATTGTAAAAGGCCAGAAAGTGTTCAGTCCTCCTACTGTGAGAATGGCGGTACACTGCACACACAAACACGCACGCACACGCACTGAGGTTGGTGGCCTTGCAGGGGTAGGAGATAATTACACAGAGAAGAGGGGAGGAGACAAAATGAGTGCAGACACCATACCTCAGCTACACTCGGCCAGGGAAAAAAAATAATAAAAATAACATAGCTCACTATTTTTGCATGGTGATAAACGATGCACAAACTTCCCAACTGGGGTTTCACATGATATGAAGAAGTGGGTTGTCCAGAAGACTACAAAGAAGTGTGTGGGTTGAAGAAAATGTGTGAATTGAGCACCTTCTCCGGTGTGCTTGATAGAAATCTTGCCTGCGCTTATCTCTCTGGGCTGTGTGAAAGGTAGAGGGGTGGGCAGGGTGCACTCTGGGTATTGTGTCAACTGCTAAACTATCCAGTTTCAGAACCATTTAGTACTTTCAATAGAGACACCCACAACAGGTAATCATTTGTATCGGTGGTATTTAACCAGCCGCAAAAACTTCTGCTATTTCACACTGGAAAAAACTCGAAACCTAAGAATTACTATTTAAAGTAATGCTATCATTTCTAAGCACACGTTTAAAAAACAACAACTTGAAGTTTAGAGAAATTTGCCTAAAAACATGCATTGCATACCAGAGAGAGGAGATCAAAGATGTGTAACGGTCTTATTGTCATCACTGATAAGAGCAGTCTTGGCACATTTAACATTCACCCTGGGATAAAAGGACGGAGCACTAGGCATTATACTCCTACTTAAAGTTTGACTGTTTGTTTAGTACGACTAAAGTTTGACTGCCTGTTAAAGAAAGCACACATTGTAATTAGTTGTGTGTCATTGCTATTGTTTGCTGTTTTTTGCTGGGTTTTTTTGTTGTTTGCTGTCAATATTGTCTTGGTAACCATGTTGTTTACCAACATAAATAAATAACTAAATCCAGTCCACAGTAGGCGGTGACTCGACTGGAGTTGCATGAACTGTGTGTAATGTACACATGACAAAATCCGGCCTTGCATTACAACCTCCCACATCTCATGGCAGGTCACTGCAGAGAAACACGTTGACTCACGACCAAAAAAACATTTCCTAAAAACAAAGTGGGACATGGAGCACATTTGTGTGTGTGTGTGTGTGTGTGTGTGTGTGTGTGTGTGTGTGTGTGTGTGTGTGTGTGTGTGTGTGTGTGTGTGTGTGTGTGTGTGCGCATGGGTGTGTGTGTGTGATGTTTGTATGTGTATGGTGTGCATGTGTTGGGTATGTGCGTGGTGTTTGTATGTGTATGGTGTGCATGTGTTGGGTATGTGCGTGGTGTTTGTATGTGTATGGTGTGCATGTGTTGGGTATGTGCGTGGTGTTTGTATGTGTATGGTGTGCATGTGTTGGGTATGTGCGTGGTGTTTGTATGTGTATGGTGTGCATGTGTTGGGTATGTGCGTGGTGTTTGTATGTGTATGGTGTGCATGTGTTGGGTATGTGCGTGGTGTTTGTATGTGTATGGTGTGCATGTGTTGGGTATGTGCGTGGTGTTTGTATGTGTATGGTGTGCATGTGTTGGGTATGTGCGTGGTGTTTGTATGTGTATGGTGTGCATGTGTTGGGTATGTGCGTGATGTTTGTATGTGTATGGTGTGCATGTGTTGGGTATGTGCGTGGTGTTTGTGTGTGGTTTTTTACAGGTGTGTGTATGTCTGGTGTGTATGGTGATTGTATGTGTAGTGTGCGTGTGTGCTGTGTTTTTGTGTTGCGCGTAATATGTGTGTGTGTGTGTGTGCTGTTTTTGTGTTGCACATGGTGTGTGCTGTTTTTGTGTTGCGCGTGTTGTGTGTGTTGTGTTGCGTGTAGTCTGTGTGTGTTTGTGTGCGCGTGGCTGTGGCTTGCCTCCCTCCTCCCCTCCACCTTACCCAGCACGGTCATGACGGTCTTGATCAGCTTGATGGGCGTGCGCTTGCGGTTGATGGAGCTACTGGTGTGCGACGTGAGCACCGCCGTCTTGCGCTTGACGTAGATGTAGATCCGCATGTAGATGCACACCATGACCAGGAACACCACCAGGTTGGACACGGACCAGAATATCAGGTAGCTGCGGCTGAAGATGGGCGCCAACTGGGAGCAGTCCTCCAGGTTGCAGATGCAGTTCCAGCCCAGGCTGGGCACGGCACCCATGATCATGGAAATGGCCCAGACCAGCACGATCAGCAGCGTCACCCGCCGCTTGGTCAGGTTGCTGTGTACCCTCCAGTTCATGACGGAGATGTAGCGCTCCAGCGCGATCACCAGCAGGTTGGCCAGCGACGCTGACAGGCTGGTGTCCAGGAGCCCCTGGCGGATGAAGTAAGCTTTCACCGTGAGCGTCCGCGACACCTTGCCCGTGTTGAACATGAGATACACGTAGGCGATGCCCGCCAGGAAGTCAGAGGCGGCCAGGTTGGCCAGCAGGTAGTAGAAGGGGAAGTGGAAGCGGCGGTTGGTGACCACAGCCATGATGACCATGGCGTTGGAGGCGAGGATGAAGCAGCAGAAGAGCGAGCCCACCACCTGCACCAGGACAAGCTGGGTGGCGGCCCACTCGTCTTTCGTCTGGTTGTTGTTGTTGTAGAAGAAGCCCATGTCCTTGTCGTAGTGGCATTGGTTCTGCTTGGCCATCTTGCCAGGGAGCGTGTAGCTAGAGGAGATACTATGAGTCAGAGGCCGGAGGAATGTCAGCAGGTATGTTGGATGAACCACGCAGTGGCAAGATAAACATGGTAGTTGAAAAAAAAAATCAGTTTAGCTCACTGGCCAGCTTGTTCAAGGTCAATTAAACCAACACAAGCGGTTTGAATAATCCACACAGGCCACACTTATAACTGAGACGACAAAGCCTGATGTTGAACGGTATGAACTGTGTAAAAAGTAATAGGCCTGCTATTAAATAGGCCTACTACTACACGGAGCAGGCTACTACACTTCCTTACGTCTCTATAACCTGATATACGCCGTTGAAGTGTCGGTGAAGGTGTGCGGTGGCGCTTTAAAGCCAAGACGTTTCGTACAAACGAAGGCACAATAAAGTAAGATTATAGCGTTATGACTCGTGGTTTTCTTTAGCCATTCATAACTTGATAGGACGAAAAAAAAAAAAACACCTCCAATACATAAAAAAAAAAAAAAAGTTTAAAACACTTGTAAAAAAGTAACAACAAAGTAACAAAAAAGTAACAAAAGCGACACTTAATTACAAAAAAACAGCTTACCTGTACAAAATCCGATCCGTCAGTGAAAAACCCGTCAATTAAAGTGTAGTTTATCGGCTCGGCGGGGAGGCTGTGGCCGCAGCAGCAGCATTGCATCACAGCCGCTCTCCGTCCGCTCGCGCACTGGTTGGGTTGGCGGCTACGCGGCGCGCGGGCGGCGCGGCGGGGGAGGAGGGCGCACGTGACGCGTCATCTGCATCGCGGGCCATATGGGTGACCGCGCAGAGGGTTCACTACGTGACTACAGATGGGGGACGTCACCGTTTCCTTCACGCCAGTACATCTCGACCTCGATTAACGCGTTTTACTGGCATGCATGCAGCAATGCAGATGGGGCAATCGTGTCCGATCTACGCCTTATCAGACAGGGTTGTTTCTCTAACCCTTTCCGTTTTACGTGCCGCTCGTCTGAACTTGTCCCCCTGTTGTGACTCACCGATCAATTCCGTTCCCCTAGTTAGACAAGTTTGAAATTGGGGAATAAACATTTGACTGCAATTTAGGCTAATTGTAATGGCCAATCAACGATGCTTGCGTGGTAAAGCTCGAGTTAAACGTCAGGCTGTACGACACTGAAACAACATGGTTACCAAGACAATTTTGACAGTAGGTCAATTTAAATGACTTCCTGGCAGTAACTTATTGTGTACTTAAAACTTCCTAAACTTAAATAAACACATTCAGGCCAACAGTTTATAACAATGTATGGTCAAACATTGTTATTTATTGTATGCACAATTTCACCAACAAATATAACATTTGAATATGACAATTGACATTCATTTTCGGATGATCAACATAGCTGACAATATTCTTTTAAAAGCTCACATTGCATCCAAATATCAATATATTTAGCAAAAAACTGTCCCCCACAGTACACTTCATTACATAAAATATAAAAAACACTGGTTTTACCAACTATTTTACATATATTTGGTTAAATATGCATTTGGCATTTAATATTGCACTATACGTCTCCCCACAGAGCAAATGGTCTGTCCCTAGAACAGTGTCTTCATCAATGACCTTCTCCTGGATGGTATGACGTCATAGCGTTGACGTCCGTCATGTGACGAGTACAACATCTTCATTTGGTTGAATTCTGTAATGAAATCATCCAAATATACAGTATATTTATGAATTCAGACATTCAGATGAATGCATTCCACCCAAATATCAATTCCTTTAATTAAAATGACCAAAAACCAATCACTTTAAATCTAATCAGGTCGATATGAGGTAAAAGGTAGTTTTAAAAAAAAGTTTAAAAACAAATTGTAAACAACGCAAGTAACATGACCTAAGCTTCCTGTTCTCACGTTAATGGGAGATCGAGCCTCCATTTTGCTGTCCCACAGTAGAAGAGGAATGTGTGGAATTAGTGTGTCTCAATCCCTTGTATTGGTCATCACACATGAAATCACTAATGAATCACCATCATGTTGCTCAAGAGACTACATATGTTAGTTCAGCAACAGGCAGGTCCAACACCCCAGCACACCACTTTAGCAAAAACATAAGACTGTTATAGTTGGTGTAAATTAATGTCATTGTGCCGTTTTCCATCTGCAAATCGATTATACTGTATTACAATGTGGATACAGTGCAATCACTGCTTTAGTTTCTAGGGACATTATGAAGGAGCAAGTCTTAAACCCAACCACATCAGTGCTCAAAGAAAGCCTTCAACCATCAGCTTGTTTTTAAACAAACCAGATTAGCCATTTCACAAGGGTCCGAAAGGAAATCCTCTGTGACAAGCCTAATGGCACACGGATGAAATTCCATCCCATATGTTTACGCTGTTTCCCTGAAAATACTAATCAAATTCATGAGAACACTCAAAGGGAAGAAATGGAAATTAGAGATTAGGCAGCATAAATAGTCAAGCAGCCAAGCAGAACAACTTGAAACGCAACACTAAATAAAGGAAGTGGTTTTTATCCTAAACAGCAAGTAGCTTCATGGCAAGCAATATGATATTTTGCATCACACTGAATTATTTCCTTATGAGTAAGCATCAGTAAAGGAAACACTGCATGATAAATGCTTCTAAGAAGGATGAGGCTTCTGCATCATTCTTAACCATCCCAGTGTACAGCAAATTCAAAAAACACTTTCTTTACCCCGTACTTGTTAAGGGGTTGTCGTGTAAGGTCTGACTTATTATACATATAAGGCAATAGCATGAATGCAGAAGCAAACCAAGAGAACAAGTTTTCAGTGGAAACAGTCAGATTTAGTTTAAAAAGGGAACTGGGGGGTGGGGGGTGAAGAGGAAGTGACAGACTCCCAGGTGTGTACGGTAAGCTAAAAAACCGCACGGGTTTGAAAATGGTTAGAGCAGAACAAACGTAGACATTCACCGACTACACAAGTCAAACTAAAAGCCATGGGAGCTTAACCCAATGACCTCACCCTGGATTGTCCCCTCCAAAAGAAACAACCCCCCAAAAAACTAAAACACAAGCAGCTTAGTTCATACACGTTCTAGATCATTTAACGTGGGCCATGACTTGTTTATCTGGCATCAAGCGCGGCCAGAGGGAGGGGGTGGGCTCTTCCCAGCGAGCTGCAGCCTCAATTCCTCTGTAATCAGGCCCATCACTGGGTGTGTCCGCTTCGCTTCCACCACTAATTTCATTGCTCTGAAACCACAGGAGCAGACGAGACCGCAGCGCGGAGGAGACTCCGCTGCGTTCTGCTGCTTGCCTGCGTTACATGACAAGCCCTTGGAACACCAAGGAGGAACGAGCAGTGAAGTGTAAGGAAGTACAAGCTGGCGTGCGGGAGGTCAGGGTTCAGTAAAAACAAAACTAAAAACGCAGGTTATTTGATGGGCAGGGATGGCGTTGGTGTTGAATCACTGATTCTATTGCAAGTTTTTAATGGTTTAGATTGTTGCTTGATTTAGTCGCGGTGTGATGTTTTAAAGCGCTTTACTATACAAAACTGTTTGCTTGACCATAATAACTATGCAACAGGGAGGAATTTACCATAACAATTATATGGAGAGTTATAGAGCAACTCGATATAATTCTTTAGGAAACCCATCATGATTGCCCTTGATTGACTATAGCAATGTGGCACTAGACAAGGTAATTTTGACCCAGAAGCAAAGCAAAAGCTATTGAGCAAGGCAGCCACAGTTACACATCAAACTGTATGATTGTAACGCATGGCATCACTGGAAGACAAGTATTCCTACCACTTGTTTAAATTTCAAAGATTTCAGACGCAGGACATAGACATTTTAGCGTATTGTATATGCATTGCTATGGCGACATCAGACATCAATAAAGAGCATGATGATTTTGTGCCTTTAAAATGAAACTAAAAATTGAATTAGATTTACTCTGTAAATGTAGTTTATTTGTCAAAGACTGATTTGTTATTTTGCCTTTACCGTTTTTATGTTGATTAAAAACAATGCGCTTGTGAGTCATGTGATCAGCACTTGAGGTACAACCCGGAAGTTTTAGTTCACAGTAAACAAAGTGGGGGAAAATGCAAACGGCGGGCATACAAGAGACGTAAAATTCCCGTTTATTATTACAGCTGGTCTAAAGGGTGCTCGTGGAAGAGTGTAATTGTGACAGTAATGTGTTTCTACGTTCCAAAACTGAGAGACACTGAATATGTGTTTGTGACATTATTGAGCTGTTCCATGACGCTTTGGTGGAAGAATAAAAGGCACACGAATCAGTAGGAAGTGTGGGTTAATGACCAGACGTGTAGTTGGTGACTTCAAACAACGATAAGCTCATTCATTAGCATTTTGATTTTATTCCAGTCTGTTGACGTACCGCTGGCAGCAACAGAGGGTGGGGTAGCCTACGACAGTGGCAGTCTGGCCACCATCCTCCACTATATCAAAATCATTCTGGTCCTTCAGGAACTTGTGCAGGTCCGTCAGCGGGAATCCGTTTTTCTGGTAGTTCTGTGGACACGGGTGGAAACCTTCGTCATCATCATGGTGAAGAGCAGCATGTACATACCAAAGGGCATTCCCATAGTCTGAAGCCAAGTTTATTACTCAAGTAAATATATGACTCAAGGCCAAAGGTTCTCTATAATCCGTCTTCTCTTCACGCTAACCCCCCCCCCCCCCATCCGGTCTTTTTAACCCACATGTACCCCCTGTGGTACCAGCAAGTATATAAACTGTTAAACACAATTTATTGAGAAGAATCGGAAAATGGCCCCATTGTGGAACATCTGGTATGCAACTGAAACAGTGCAAGTCTATAAAGCCACTTCAAACTGATGGTGGTCAAACTGGTGGTTTGGGAGCAGGTGGGTGGGGGGGGGGGGGGGGGGGGGGGCTACCTTGATGGTGTCGTAGGCATCGGTGATGAGGGCGATGAAGAGCGACAACACCATGTAGATGAAGAGGGAGATGAAGGAGTAGAGGTAGGCGCGGCTAAAGAGCCACACCACAGCGTTCTTGTCCTTCAGCTGGGCGAAGGTGGAGAACATGTCGTCGCCGTTGAGCAGCGAGAACAGACACTCGGCCACGCGGCTCAGGCTCTCAAACTGACCACGCAGGGTGGAGAGGGGGGAATGAAAACGAAAAAAAAAAAAACAGACAGGAGGAAGTTAGTTTTATTGCTTTGGAAGTTAATTTACAATAAACAGTTTACACAGGTGGAGCGGAACCGCTGGGTTACACGCATGGTACAAACAAGATGATAAACACCGAAAAGAGGGAGACGTGCCATTTACACAGAAGATGTGCAAGAGGACACGTACCAGACGTAAGGCAACATCTCTACTCCCGCCTTCCTTTTATCTGCCGACCAATGTTTTCTATATTCACGTGGGACACAACTCCGCTCACATGAAGACGAGAAAGAAACCAAAACTAATTTCCCAGTTATGCATGCCACATTACAAAAAGCCCCCTCGGCTCCCCCCAGATTGCGATAGCATCGTAACACAACAGCCTACTCAGACAGTATGGATCTAGAGGGCAGAGTGCTGCAGGACGTGTTTGGAGATACGCCACTCTACATCCTGTTTACCCTTTCCTGTAAATACCCCAGGAGCTGACGGTATGAGCAACACAGCAGGGGACTCCCCTAGCAAACACCATGTAAATACAGAGAGATCATCCCATGACTGGAGATCCTGGATACGGCAACCTTTTTGTGTTTGGAAGAGCTGTGTAGTTGTTGATGGCATGGCTAGGCTGACTTATGCAGTTTGTCCAAGTCCATTCAAATGTGTATTTTTACATCTTTTGTGATATTGTTTCTTCAATTTTAAATAAAATAATGTTTGGTAAAACCAACATTGGTATAGTTATTATGAACACTGTTAGGGAGACTGATCCATGTTTGCTTTTCATGGCTTTAAAAAAGGGGCTGTAGACAACTTTTCAACTTTTCCCACCCCAACGTTTCCAAGTGGTATTATTTTTGCACCACTGTTGCAAAGACAAACCAGATCGCGATCCTTTTCCTCAGAGCCTAGTGACCACAAACACAAGATGCGCATCTATTTGGAAATCTCCACGAAAAAAAATGATCAACACTTTGGAAATAATAAAGAAAAAGCATGTTCACTGAGGAGGTAAAGTGAAATTGGCATCATTTCATTTGGGAACAGGCAAAAGCTATTGCTACATTATATTAATGATGTGCATTGCATAGTAATACCATAGTATTGCTTTGCACAAAAAAGTATCGGCAGCAGAGGTTGGCGTCGGTATGGAGCGGGGAGTAGAAGAAAACCGTGAGTTTATTATTTAGTTTGTCATTTAGTCTATAATGGAGACATGAAAGCAGATACAAATTCTTTAGTATTTGTTTAGAAAAGCGAACTGGGTTGGTAGCCTGTCTGGATCGCCTGGCGAGTTGCAACATGAGGTTTATTCAGGTAGTATACTCAATGCCACAACGTAGTGTACGCAGATATAAGTACTGTCATCAGATTGGCTTTACTTCAGTTATTCCACCGTCCGCCATTTCCACTACTGGGGATAGCTACCGAGTAAACAAAAATCGCTATTCCTCCTGGGTTGGTTGCACGTGCAACGGTTGACACGTTTTGTTTTGGTGCCATGAATGGAGATTTCATTTTTCCCGGGAGATCGTACCCAGTGGCAGACAGAGCTGCATAGTGAAAGCGAGGCTTATAGGGAAGCTAAGGGAACCAATCTAAACGCTGATGGTGTCATTCTGTAGCCATTACACTCTGCAATCAACATTTACTTCATATTGATAAGTTAAAGCAAAAAAAGTGTCTACAGCACATTTAAGTTGTGATATAAAAAGGAGAAATAAAATGAGCAATAATTTAATAAAAAATAATAATAAATTTAAAAAATGGTCAGATGGCTCAAAATGTGTATCCAAAATCCACTTTAAACCTGACACTTTGTTAAACCATTCTCTCATTAAAATTATTTACGGAAGTCGAGATATAACCAGAGCGGGCATCATATAAACACATGCTGCTACTCCTTCCATCTTCCTCCAAACATATGTAAGAAATACAAACAAACACTGCCACCTGGCGGTCATGTCCAAATACTGTCACTGTTCATGTCAACGTATAAGCTAAGTACAACGTATAACATAAGCTCTCTTGTTTTTAGCGCTTGTTAACCGTCAATTCAGAGGAAGGGTAGTCAGGCTTTGTTTTTAAAATATTGAACTGCATTAACCTAATAAATATGGCTGACAACATTAAAAAAAATAAAAAATAAAATAAAAATTTAAAAAGAAATCCTATGCAGACTCCTTCTTGACCACAAATCCTGCCCCGTTTCCAGATGTGTGTGTTCCAGTCAGACGGGGGTTACCTTCTCGTGGTATGGCCCCAGTACAATCCAGCCGCAGAACGTGTAGCCCAGGTACATCATCCCTGCACAGCAACAGAAGCGCAGTACCTTCGGGAACGCCGCCTTCATCGTGAGGATCAGGACCTTGAGAGATGAGGAGAATGTGAGCAAGTAATGTACCACCGCCCCCCCGCCCCCCAAAAAGAAACTACTTACATTGTACTTCTGGAAGTAGCCCAAGTACCGGATGACACCGACCCACACTATTAATGTAGCGGTCCCAAGAAAAATACTGCACACATCGTAGTTGGTTAGACTCTATAGGGGAGAGGAGAAAGACCAATTCTAAAAAGAGCTGTAATATTTCTATTGTCTCCTGGTTTCAAATATGTATAATAGAATTATGTAGGTCATGTTGGTTTTAAAACACATCCAGGGTACACTCAAACTGGTTACTGGGGTCTGTTAGGTTCCTTTAAATCAACACGAAGTATATTTGAACAAAGGTGTGCTTTAAAACTGGGTGGTAAATACTGAAGCACAGTAAAAGTATGGACTGAACAGTTGGTCTCAGGTTAAAGTAAAGAGACTCGTCATTTGGCTCCAAAGTCCACCATTCACTAAACTGACAGCTCTAGGGTTAGGTAATAAAGAGAGACTGTACCTGTGATTAAGGGCTATACAAATAAGATTGACATAGGGACATGCAATTGTCATATGTCCCAACTGGAAACCATGTCAGGACACAATACAATTAAATGATTGATGAAAAGGTGCAGCTCAAAAATCAAGAAGTTGAAGACTGAGTTGTAGTCACATTGCTGTGCTTGGCGACAGATTGTTTTCGTTTTTCAAAACTCTAAAATACTGAAATTCCCAAAGGAGTAAAAAGTAAGATGAATGAGTAGGTAGGGGTCAGGCATTTTGCTCAATGATTCCTACAAGTAGACTGCAGACATTGGGGTTCGATCTCCTGACCCGAGACCAAAAATATCACTATTTTGCACTTTTTGAAAACTAAGGAGTGAAAAGTGACTGGATGGAGTAGGGCTGGGCAATAATTCAATATAATTGTTTCTCGTCTCTGAATGGTATTGTATCATCATGAAATAAAGTATTAACTTATCGTGTCGCAAGTACCCAGTTTTATAGTATAAATTAATGAATTTCGATGAAAAGATATGCCCTTACAATGACCAAATATGAGGTTAAACGCATCAGTAAGAAAAGAAAACTAGTTTTAGTCTGATACCATACTTAACATTTCCATGTACTTCCATATACCCTCAGTTAGACTTAAGAATGGTATTCTGAATTCATAAGCATATCGTGATATTCATCAACACCGCGTGAAATTCCCCATAATCACCTCTGATCTGCATTACCTTTGCTTGGATCTCCATCTTTAAGATGGAGCCTATGATGGCCAGGAGGTCACTGACGATGACGAGCAGATACCAGCCATTCAGGAACTCGCTCTGATCCTCGTCGCATATTTTGCGATTGTAGTTCTCCCGGAAGTATCTGGTGAACCTCTGCAAGTGACATTGACGAGTTTTAACCTTGCACGCAAAAACGGTTTCGGCCAAAAACTTCAGCAGACCACCACCCGAACAAACACTGCTGAGAAACTACCACACTGAAGATCATGGCAATAGAAAGAAAACATTGGAGTTGATATAAAGCTGTAATCAGCAATTTACATTTTGACCAAATTGTGCTTTGATTGAGTCTCATGGTTCTCATGCATTTGTTTGACTACTAGCCATTGTTATAGATCCGAGTGCATAAGAACCATGTGACTATGAAAATGTTATCAGACCAAAGTGGGGCAAGCACAAGTTGCTGATGGCAGCTTTAAATAAAAGACCAAAGCAGCCCACCTGGAGCAGCTTAACTGCCAGTACAATGGAGCGCGTGCACAACACGGCCGAGGCTAGGCAGATCAGGATGACAAACACATCGAACACTAGCAAGTTCTGTGTATTCTTCTGGGCTGAAAGAAGGATACAGATGCACATTTGAGATTATCCATTACATAACTCCCCCCACCCCCTTCTGCACCATTCCTGATAAGACCGTTTATGAGTCAGTGTCACCAGGGCAGCCATCTACTAATGATACTAACCTTGTGCTAATGACACTACACTTCATTTGTTTTCCTGTTTTTTGTGCTTTGAGATGCACAACTGTCCGAAAATGTGATAATATAAAAACTAAAATGTAATAAGATAAAAGGTTAAAAAAAATAAAAACGATACACTTAGGTCACGAATGAATGAATAGAAACAAGCAAAATATAATTAAAATTACTCCATCAAAATATATTTTTTAAAAACGTTACATGAATAAAAAACATAAGCTGGGAATCATACACCCCCAACCACTAGACTAGTCTGTCCCTGGTAAACGACACAAAATATCAATTTTACACACTTCTCTGGGTCTCTGAGGACGTAAAGAACAAGATCATTATAAAGGCTGACCATTAGGTCAAGGTGTCCATCGTGTCCTGCCCCTACCCTACCTGTGCCTGAGATCTTCCAGTCGCTGCAGGCACTGCTCATGGAGTCGATGTCCATAAAAACCTTCACCTTCCCGCTGTGGCCCTGATTATCAAATGTTATCTAAGGAAGAGGTTAAGAGAAGAACCAAAATAATAAAATTCAAGTACACGAAATGCAGTTTTTTAACGTTGCATACAAATTTCAATGTGTGCATTAGAATTTATACCATGGCCCAGCTGAATACTCGATTCTGATTGGCTGGAGGGGTGTTGATTAACTTTTGATAACTGCATGGCTATGACGTGATCGTAACATAAGGTCTTATCCCCGGTCTAAATTAATGCGCTAAACGAAATGTTAATAACTGTCAACTTGGACCGGACTATGTTTAGAAAGTTTCCCCGTTGCCAGGTCAAGATCGTCTCTATAGTGGTGCAGGGATGACGTATTTTTTCGTAGGCCAACCCGGAAGTTAGCGTCGCCCTGGGTTCCCTCAAAAGAAAAATCCAATGGGTTTTTCCATTGGATTTTGCGTTATTGCAGAAAATAAGCTTTGTGGCAAACAAAAGTTTATGATACTCACGTTTTGTTAAGCAAGATAATCTTCACCAATGAACACTACTTTTGTGATTTTGAAGCATAAATGCAATCGGCAGAAGTTTTTTAAAACACGTAAAAGCTTCAAAATTCACGAGTGGGGTATTTACTGACATATTTTAAGTTGTAGAGCAAAACGTAGCCATCTCTTAAGCTTGTGTTAACCACAGACTTTATTTCAGCCATCTAACCAAAAACCCATAAAAAAAAAAAAAAACCTGTTGACTTCGAGACGAGGGAACCGGAAGTGCCAAAATGCTAACGGATTTTAGGACTCATTCCTGCACCGCTCCATTTACTGGAGTAATTAGGCAACGTTGCCATGATGTTACTAAGGTTGTCCATTTACCGGACTAATAAGGTAACGTCTGCATTCCTTTGCCGTTTGTTTACAGGCCCACAAAAAGTAGTGCGAGCTAAAAGTTGTAATTTTGAGACAATTCCCCAAAATATGAATCAACACCCATATATTTTAATGATTCACAAGTGGCCATGGTATAATCCACTCCGAGGTGTGCATGTATCGAAAAATAATGCACACTGCGGGGGCTAAAGGGGTTTGCCTCCGCAAAGTGCATGCACACCTTGTCGTGAATTATCCCACATGTAGTCACTTAGTTGACATGGCATTAAACCATGCATAAAATCAATTGTACCATTAACTGATAGCTAGGTTTTCATAGATGCTATGAGAGAGCAATTCGGGTAACGATGACAGAAATTGGTTAGGAATGACGTTTATCCATACCGTGACAAAGAAAGAGTAGCAGTCGGGCAACTCTCTTGCACGCACTGATTGCAGATTAATTCCTTTCAAGTAGAAGGTGATTTCGATGTCCACAAGCCTTGTGTAAAAATAAGAAAAATACCACATGGTATATACTATGACATGGCGACATGACAAGTTAACAAACAGATTATTGCTGAACATACCAGTTCAGGGGCTTACCTGTAGAACTCCAGACTAAAAAATGAAGCATTTTCTGTTTTCCATTGGTTTTGCGTCTTGAGATGATATGGAAAACAGTCTGTGAAAACAGAAATATGTTGACTTTGGGGAAAAAAATAAAAAATGGACTACAAAAACACATACAATATGTGCCACACACACACACACCATGTTCTAGCTGGGCGTCGATGTCGTACGCGTCGTCCGAGGGCTCCACAATGCCCCTCTTGTAGTAGCGCTTACAGACCACCAGCGGCAGGAGATGCCCGCCCTCATCCTCAGCATAGCTAATGGGACCCACAGAGATGTTTCCTAACTGGCTGTACTGTAAAAAAAAGCACAGTCAGCTAAGCGCTAAAACTCACTTCCTGGGTGAATTGCTGGGGTTGCTGGTTTGTGAAATGCTTTGTGTGTCATGTGTATGCTGCACCATAGCTTCTCTGCCGGGGGATGAATTAATCATCCACATAATCAAAACCTAATCATTTCAGTTCAAAAAGACATTTTTCCATGAAGTGATAAAACGAGGTTCATGGAAGGAAATGATGCAAACTAAAAAAGAATTTAAAAAAAAGGTCGAAGCGCTTGTTTGGAGATTGTTGGGAGCAAGCGAGCAAGGGAACACTTGCCTGATCGAGAACATGGAAGAGAGCGTCATAGACCCCTTGCTGGGTGTAGACAGCGATGCTGTAGTCGTCCTCATCCACGCCACTGTAGTCCTTCAGGAAGAGATTCTTCAGTGCCATCCTGTTCTCCTCTTTGTAGGCGACCACCAGCTGGTTGTTCAGGCCAAACAGAATGAGCTAGAAGGGGCGGGTAGAGATTAGAGGTGAAACTAATGATCCTGTTTCATTGTCCATTAATAAGTATCATTATCTTCGTTCATATTGCACTTTCAAGGCACTCGCAGCGCACAACAGGTGTGCAACACCCACCCAGGTGATGCATGGCTAATCTACAGTTTTTTTTCTTTTTTCTAAACATCATCAATGGCAAAGTCCAATCCTTAGTTAACACAGCCTAAATACAAGAGATCTGGCTAAATTGGCTTGCCTTATGTCAGCAGCAACCCAGAAAAACGTTTGGCATTTCCACTTGACAAATGAACCAATTGATAAACATTATAAATCAATGTATTTTCTATTGATCAACTCGGTGACATTTCAATTCATTTCAGTAGATGACTGAAAGGCTGACTTATGTTGTACAACAAGATGACACACCATTCCACAGCAGATTTCAATGAGTAACATTTAGCCCTTGTTTCAGCTACAAGGAAGCATAATATCCCAAAGGCAGATTCCTAAGGCCGATTTGAACCAGACCAGTTTTGGTGGGTCCATACAGGTTTACCCAGGATATATTTATTAAAATCAGTTCACACCTCAGCATGATAACCAACTGAAAAAAAGTATACACCTTTAAATGTCTCATTCCAGGTCATGAAGGCCATGAGCTTCAACCACTGATGTACTAACTGAAGTTCAATTAAATGACAGGCTTACCTGTGTGGTGATCATGATGATTTTGAGAATCTGTACACACAGTTTCCAGGGCA
This sequence comes from Merluccius polli, assembly GCA_030340625.1. NCBI lineage: Eukaryota > Metazoa > Chordata > Actinopteri > Gadiformes > Merlucciidae > Merluccius > Merluccius polli. The sequence goes on along the minus strand of JAOPHQ010003417.1, from coordinate 354,885 downwards.
GATTCCGTCGTGTCCTGTACTTCTCACAAGGGCTCATGAAGTAGTACTTCAGGTCGTCTCTCAGGGTCTCCTCCTTCTCGCCGTCCAGGGTCATTGCAGACCTAAAACACAGTCACTGTTTAATTGTAATGCAATAACGAATTCATACGGAAAAATAAAATGAAACCTGCGTCATATCTACGAATATGAAAATATAACTAGGGCCTACGTTTCATTTCTATAACACGTTTTGTGGGCCTCTCGTGAATGTAGGAGTTGTTTAAGTCAATGGCCACAGGACAGAGTGCATTTACTTATTATTTTTTTGGGTGGGGATATGAATAAGTTGGTCCAGAGTCTGGGCACAATGATTACATTCATCGGCAGGTACAAGTCCAAGGTTGTTCCTCCCTGCTCATAGCATAACGGCCATTTCAAATGTCTGGTCGGTACCCCCCAGTCCCCTCTAACGGACTGGGGGGTACTTTAACTTATTATAGCATAGGCCTAACAATTTTGCCTAATAACAATAATAATAATACATGGGGGGGGAAATGCGACGGGTTATATAATAGCCGCTGTGCTGAGCAGAACAAAACGTTAGTTTCGGTTCCCCATCCATGTCGCAATACGCATAACTCCTAAATGCATTAGCGCGACAGGCCCATTATATAGACACACTTTACTTTGTAACTTACCGCATGGAGTCCCTCCGATCCAGATAACGACGAACAAACATTTCCATTGTGTGACGGCGGGCCTGTGCGGGTGGACGTGAGGGGACGTGGACCTCGGAGGACCGTCCGCTCCTCAGGACGCACTAGCGGCGACTTGTTGTGTCGGAAAAGTCCGAGAGCACGTGGAGACGCTCGCTCCACTTTTTGACAGGCCCACGCGCCCTCCGGCGAGCCAATCAGGAAATGAATTTCAGGCGGTGCTGTACCAGTGTGGCGCGTGCCGTGCATACCTGCAGGTCAACTACGAAGTGCAACGTGTGTGTGTGTGTGTGTGTGTGTCATGCAGGCTCTTGTTGTTCGTGTAAATGGTCTTTGTACATTTTCCAATAGCGATGACAACATTATTTGCTTTTAGACCAACAAAAGCAGTAATGGAGAGCTAACGTGCATATTGTTTGTGAACAGTATTAACTGATATAATATACTTCAACATACAATTGAACTAGTTTTCTAAAAGTTTCAATGAACTTACTACTTAGGTTTTCATTAAACATGACTGGCAACTATCACAAACCCTGTCCCTTAAATACAGACTCACACAAGCCACTGCTCAAAAGACAAGACAGAGATGCCAACTAACTCTAGCACCAAAGTGTATCTGAGGAAGCCCACTATTCCCTTTTAACCATGCTTTATTAATTGACTTAACGAACGAGTGCAGTTTTCAATATTTTGTTAATATTTACAAAAAATATATATTTTTGTAAACAACTCAAAAGCGCTCAGGTCTTACAATGCTCTTTTTTTTTTTTTTTAAATAGTCCTATGTATTAAATATCTGCCCCACATCACACAGGGGCACCTAAAATCAAGTCTGTTAAGCCGTTTTAAAAACTGTCTATTTAGTTGATCATTTTACTTCCTCTTCACCTGCGACTCATAGTGTCAACAACAGAATGTCAGTTGTACACTGAGGAATGAAGATGTAGATGTTGTAAAAACAAGGTCTGTCAATTATTGTCCTTTCATTGTTTCATAAAAAGCAACTTGTTAGGTTTTTTCCAACTCCAGCGTATTGGGGATGACAGTGGACCATGACACTTCAAACACTCCCAAATCTGTCCATCAATCCAAATCTAAACTATCTGGTTAGGGAGATGGTAAGAGGTTTTTGCTTTTTTTTTATTTTTAGAAAACTTTAATTCTGCCTCAATTTGATATAGATAGCATATTGAGCGAAAGGATTCAAAAAACAAAATAAACAAAAGATTGTGTAGTACAACATACAAATGTGTTTGTTTACCTCATACAGACCATTACATGTTCTGCAAATATATTTATTTTAAACTGAAGCAACAGTAGGAAACAGAGATTCAACATTCATAGTTATTTGAAAAAACTTTTAAATCTATAAAATTGCTGTTTTTGCTGTAAAAGATAACCATCATAAATATATTGTATATGTATGCAAACAAACTATTTTACATTAAAGCTTTTCTGATTAATTTGAATTCCCAAAAAGCACCCATGTAACACTTTGTGACATGTTTATAGTTGAAAGACATATTTTAACAGAATGCATTACATGAATTGGACATTTTATATTTTACACTATATAAAATATATAGTACACAAGGGCTATATAAGTATCCTTATATAGCACTTGCGTGTCCTAAACATCGTCATCAATTTGACAATTTTGAAACCACCGTCCCTTGAAGGATGCAGACACACTGATAATGGCAGCAGTGAGAAAAGCAGATCCTATTTCTTGGGAGATGTCTCTTGTACTGGGCTGCCCACAGTTTCAACATCCACTGCGATGCGCTCTGAGATTTCAGAGGAAACGCCAAGTGACTGCATTAAAACAAAACAAAAAGAGAAAAAGATTCATATTGAAGGCTGGTGATGTGCAGAATGAATATAGAGAATTAACATGCAATTCTAAATATCAACATTGTATTTTTTTTGGAAATAACACTATGCAGACAGAAGATGGCTGCACACATGAGGGTGAGGAACGCATTACATTAATTGCCAAAAAAGACACCAAATGACACAATCCATCTATAAACACATAATAGTACAGTGATGTTATTTACCAATTTATGTAGCATTTGAACTATCATCCCATTAACACATGTACAATGCTGAAGCATGCGAACAAACAACTTTTTTTAAGTTTAGGAATATTTTAGTTACAACACTTAATTAGTAGTTATGCATGTTTAAATTACGCATGTACAAAAAAATAATTTCAAAAAGAATTAATTAAAAAAACAAATAATAAACACATTCATTTTAAAAAACACACAAGCGAGCCAATATTTGTCGGTTACCTGGGCTCCTGTAGATCCTGCTGGTTTCTGGTCCTTTGTGGTTAAGTTTGGCTTCAGGTCCGAGGGTTTAGCTTTGGCCTCAGCTTGTTTCTTAGCGTCCTGAGCTACAGTCCTAGGAGCAGGTTGTCGTAGCACCTCCTCCTCCTCGTCCTCCTCGTCTGAATCCCGGTTGCCTGCACGCCTCAGCACCTCTTCTTCCATGCCTCGCACCACCGGCTCTGTGGCATCCATCTCGTCTTGGCTGTAGCCCTCATCACCTAGGGTCTCCACGAGCACCCTGGGGGGTGCTGCTGCAGCTGCCGCCTCCCCAGTTTTCTGGGGCCTCCTCTGACGAAGCACCCCCCCGGCTGCTCGCTCCTCCTGTCCACGCTGTGGAGCGTCACCCGCTGCCCATGGGTCCGCAAACCTCAGCTGGTCCGGTTTTGGCTGAGGTGGTTGAACCTGGGCCTGCTGACGCTGGGCTGGTTGTGGCTGAGCTGGTTGAACCTGGGCCTGCTGACGCTGGGCTGGTTGTGGCTGAGCTGGTTGAACCTGGGCCTGCTGAAGCTGGGCTGGTTGTGGCTGAGCTGGTTGAACCTGGGCCTGCTGAAGCTGGGCTGGTTGTGGCTGAGCTGGTTGAACCTGGGCCTGCTGAAGCTGGGATGGTTGTGGCTGAGCTGGTTGAAGCTGGGCCACAACAGGAGGGGGGCCACGCAGGGGTGCCATTATACCGTACTGGAACACGGCCTGCACTACTGCATACATGACCACCTGTCCACAATAAAAACAGTAGTATGGGGAGATGAGGAACGGCAGGATGTCGCTCGAGAAGGCTTGGAAAAGGGAGGAAGGGATGAGGTCAAGGGGGCATGCAGTGGCATGTTTTTTGACATACACTGTTGAATAGGTGATTAATATGAAATATGCTAAAAAGGTGAAAGTAAATGTCCATTTCATGGTTATTTTAAACTGTGCTCCTAGCATGAACAATAATCAATACATAGCTATTTTTGTTTATCTGTATTCTTTAAAAGTAAACCTAATAAAAAGAAACTACCCAAAAATGGCTGCATTTAAATGTATAAATAACATTCAATAAACAAGCTATAAACATTGGGATTGTGGTTATTTCATGTGCAAAATATCGCTACATACACAACTGAATACGAATACGATAATTCAACCAATAATATGACATCATGGTTCCCCTAAAGCCTGTGAAGTGTACATATCTTGCAATCCAATCAAAAGGATAAATTCAGTTACTTGGCAATACGTCATGGCGCTGCAGAGAGCGCTCATTATAGATTCAGATTCAGATTCAGGAGGTCATGATTCAGCAGGTAGCCTGCGGACACTGGGGTTGGAAATCAGAAACTTTACACTGGGAGTCGAACCCCGGACCACTAGGCTACCCTGGGCCTATCTGAATGTAAAGAATACATACCACGGTTGAGAGCATGATGGTGAGGAAGACGGGGATCTGCATGGGGAGGGGGAGGTCCTTGAGGAGGGCTCGAAGGAACTCACTGATGCCCTGGCCGACGTGCTTCAGCGGTTCTGTGATAAAGGTGGTAAAGGTGACGGCGATTGCCTGTGTGTGGGGAGGGGATGAAGGACGTTGAGTTCACAATGTTCCCTGTCTCTCAATGGGTATTCTGTTTAAAACATAGCTACATATACTATATTTGTTTTGTTTTCTTCCAGAATAAAAGCTGACAATTACATACTTGTGAGGGATAAATGGTAAACGGACTGTATTACATAGCACTGTTCTAACCAGTGGCGACTCAAAGCAATTTACAATTTGGGCTTCACATTCCCTCATTCATACACACATTCATACACGGACGACGATGTCAACCATGCAAGGCAACAGCCACAGCCAGCTCCGGAGCAGTTAGTGTTAGGCGTCTTGTTTAGGGACACCGCTACACTTGGAAGAGCCGGGGATCGAACCAGCAACCTTCAGCAACCGGTGGCCAGACAACCCGCTCTACCACCTGCGCCACTTCCGTCCAATGGGATGTCTTGGTTTCTATGTCATTTTTAAATCTTCCAAAGTATTTATTATGCCAGTCCTCTGTTACAATTTAAATCAAACAACAAATAAAATAACCACAACAAAGAAATTAAACAAATGAATGGATTTAGATGTAAAAAATAACACCAACTGTTGCACGGACTGGAAGATATTGTGTCTTCCATCTCTAGCCATGCATACACCAAAACAGAGGCCGGACAGCACAGTGGCTACCTTGGTTGGAGGCACCAGCAGGATTGGATTGACCATCAGGACTTCATAGTATCTCTTGCAAGGGTCATCCTGAAAAGTCCAGGTACTCCTGAACCACTCTGCAACCAAAAGAGAAAAGTGCCGGACTTCAGTAGCGTCGGGGAAAATCCTTGACATTTCAGAAGGTTTTCAATTCAGATTAATTCATTTTCACTGTTTATATTTTTTCAACAATATTAATAAAGGACATTTTAACGATGAATACTCTTATACTTATATATACTTACTTATTTTAGCATTACCCCAAATATCAATACTGCCATTGCATCAGCAATAACGTGTACACACAACACATTAATATCGTACACCCGGCACCAGCTTACCTTTCAAACTATCACTCCAGTCAATTTTCCTCATTCCGGTGCATTTCTCATACACCGTGTCCATCGTCGCCAGGCTGCTCTGGTGCTTGGCAAATTCAATCTGAGGGGCAGAATCAAACATTTGCACACACATCTCCGAACACATGCGAGGAGGGGCCATTGGGAAGAGGACGAGGGTGCACGGCTGTGGGGGACGAGAGGTGGCGCCGTTACCTTGTATAGGTAGAACCAGTTCCACACGATGCTCGTGAAGAAGCAGACTGCAAACATCCTTTTGAACTGGACAAACCAGGAGACCACACACCAGAGCTCGGTGCAGATGATCGCCACGACGAGGCAGACGCCGAGTAACACCTGCATGGGGAAGTGGAGCAAAAGGATGCTTTGGTTGGATTCAGAATGGAATTTGTTGTACCTTACGCCTTCGCTGTCACCTGATTAAAAACTGTCAACAAATTAATCGATATGGACCCTTCTGTAAATTGAAATGTGCTTACTTTCAAAACGGTATCAATTTCCACTCCAAAGCTGTCCTCAAAATGCCACTTCCAGGCCTCATAGTCCAGAGGTTTTATGTCCATCAGCAGCTGGCTGAGGGCATTGGCCATTGCCCCGTTTTGGCAGCCGTCATCTGACTTGAGAAACTTCTGGACCTCTGCCACACCTTGTCTGGTGATCTTCACTTTGACATTATAGTAGGTGTCCTCGTTGTCGGTGGGCTGGAAATGAAAAACATAATTAAAACTAGAAAATGCATTTCCTGCAGAAAACGCGTGTGAATGCTGGAAGCTGAATGATAAGCGCAAAGCAGAAATATAAAATGAATTGATCTGAAGAATCTTTATAAGTGTGAATGCTCGAGCATTCACACTTATAAAGATTTCGATATCTAGAGTGTGAATGCTCGAGCATTCACGCTAATAAATGTCCTATTCGGTTTAAACACAGTTTAACCGGCGAGGAGTGACAGACAGAAGTGCTTGTGCTACAATATCAGTCAACTTTTTTTTTCTTCCTGTGAGCGCAGATAAAACACATTTATGGCCCGGGGTGAATACTCGACACTGATTGGTTGGAGAGGTGTGCGTGCATTGTTTTTCGATAACATGCAAGGCCATGACGCAAGCAGCATCATCATCACCGGTCTAAAGATTAATGCGCTGAACGAAACGTTAATAACTGTCAACTTGGACCGGATTCGGGGGGACTACGTTTAGAAAGCTTACTGGAGTAATAAGGTAACGTTGCCATGTCGTTACTAAGATCGTCTCTATTTACTGGAGTAATAAGGTAACGTTGCCATGTCGTTACTAAGATCGTCTCTATTTACTGGAGTAATAAGGTAACGTTGCCATGTCGTTACTAAGATCGTCTCTATTTACTGGAGTAATAAGGTAACGTTGCCATGTCGTTACTAAGATTGTCTCTATTTACTGGAGTAATAAGGTAACGTTGCCATGTCGTAGATCGTCTCTATTTACTGGAGTAATAAGGTAACGTTGCCATGTCGTTACTAAGATCGTCTCTATTTACTGGAGTAATAAGGTAACGTTTCCATGTCGTTACTAAGATTGTCTCTATTTATTGGAGTGTAACGTCTGCATTCCATGTGAATCTCATGTTAACTGACATTAGGCATTAGTCAGACCCAGGAATTAGTCATGGCGATCAAACACGTTTGCTTTCTGTTTCATTTTACAGTTCAAACGGTGTCGCCGTTGAACATTTCAAGCAACTTCAAACTTCCGGCGTGTCCACAGAGAGATCAGGTGGACCAGACCAACATCACTAGGAGGGAGGGGGGGGGGGGCAAAGTGGAGTAACTGCTTGAGGTATGAATACTACTGCATATTAGGTTGCCCACTGGTAACCACCTACCAGGCCCACATGGTCCATCAGCTTGAGGAACCTGGTGGCCAGTCTCTTGAAGACAGAGCTGCATGTGGGCTGCTGGGAGACCCTGGCCGCCTGCTGCTCCCTCAGCTGCACAGGAGAGGATGCACACTGTCATTCATTTAAAGGACGGATTATGTGTGATCGTGTATGTGTGTGTGTGTGTCCTAGTATGCATAAGACAACATGACCAACCTTCCTCTGCAACGCTGAAACGTCATCGCTACAATGCAGCTCTCCTTCTTCGCGGTGGTCATGGTGGTGGTCTAGTCCTCCTCCTCCGGTCGTCTCTTTGTGAACCGTCGGCTGTAAACACGACGTTTCACAGGTTGAAGGACCTGTGTCCAACATCATCATTTAGTATGCGGTTATCCCCCCATGCTGCCGTACCCACCTCCGGGTGTGTTTTCATAGTCTTCGTGCTGGCGTCGTAGTTCAGCATATCGTACGGGTCGATCCAGTCGTCTTCCGCCCGTCCGGGTCCAGCGAGGCTGAACACGACGACCACGACGACCAGCCGCAGACCCACCATCCTAACATCTAGCTCACTGGTTATTCGGGTTTTGTTGGGTCGATGAGCTGGTGCTGAAGTATATCTTTCATGTCATAGGTCGTCATTGTGTCACTCTCGGAAAATCGACCCGGGAAATGGGTTGCAGTTGGCAACGTGACAGCCATTACCGCCCCCACGTGGTGCGTTTACACAGTGCAGGTGGGACAGCCCCAATATAACATTACATAACTGTTATCTCTTTATGTGATAATCAATGAAGAGCTTTTTTTTTGTCTTGCTGGTTATACAATTTGATAACTAAAATGCTTTGTGTTCGGTCCTTGCCATGACCACATTAATTTGTTTGCCGGTGTTTTCCTTTTTATTATACAAAACTCAATATATAGTTATTATATTATAGATATGGGATCCAATTAGTTGTAATGCAGTAAAGTAGAAAAACCTTTTCACAGATAATCCAAGAAAACTTTATGGATTTTTGGTCAAAATACAGATGCATTTCATAGACTATTATCATTACATTGAATCAGCTATAAAGAGATGCATCATGTTTAGAATAACCAATGTACATATTAATATGTGTATTTATAAGTTCAAAACATACATAACCAATGCTAAAAGAAAAAAAACATGTATAAAGATCTGAATAAGCATTTGCAGATTCTTGTTTGATGTTTTCTATTGCAAAACAATTAATTTCAGGAAAAGGTTTTGTCAATTATGTGACATTTACAAACATTTGTATTATGTATATGCAAGTGAACTTATCCATTGATTGGTTTTAAAGGCAAAATAGTCTACACAAAAAGCATATTATCGAGAAACACCTGAACGCATTCAACACTTCAGGGGACTATTGCGTCAATGTGACGACCAACAGGCTTTTCTAAAAGGGTGTGGACAGGCCAAACAGCTGACGGCCATCTTTGAATGCCCTGACGGCCATCTTTGAATGACCTGTGAAAGCCGCCCCCTCCCCACCAAAGTTCACCAGTCAAATGTTCACTTTCCTCTTCCACCCTTCATCGGCCTTCCTTTCCCTCCTGGTTTCCCGCCTTTGCCTTTCCCGCCTTTGCCTTTGCCGCCTTTTCCGCCTTTTCCCTTGCCGCGCTGCTCTTTGCGCTGCATGCCCCGCATGTCTTTCTTCATGCGGCTGTCCACCACCTTGAAGACTCCCTTCACGCCCGCCGGCCGGCGTACCTTCCTCCCCGCGCCCTTCTTGGCCACGACGTACGTCACCTCTCTCTTCTCCTCCTTCCCCACGCCCGCCTTCTTGTAGATGCTGTGAGAGGACGAAACAACAAGACGTTTCATTTGTAGTCAGAAGCAGAGCAAGCAAAGATGTTAATAACATGGAGGCTAATACATAAACACAGCTTGGTTTGTTGGTTGGGCAGCTTGGTGCTGTACCTCTTCAGAGCGGACATTTTCTCCCGTTCAGAGATGTCGACTGTGTCAACCACGGCCTCTGCCTTCTTCTTCGCCGTCTCCATCTTCTTCAGCATCTGGAAGAAACAAAAACAAAACAACAACCTTAGAAAGAGTTGCATTCTCTTTGACAACCTCCCCCTCATTTACACAAACTAACTAAAAGTATAGCATAGTTGTCTCGCTTTCCTCAAGTGTGTCCCCAAGGACCTTAAAGGGTAAAATGAACAGGGATAAAATGAACATATCCCAGAGTGCACTCTGCTCCCCCCTCCCTTACCCTCCTCTTCTTCCTGGCCTTGGCCTCGGCCACGCGCTTTATGGGCCGGGCGTTGATCTCCTTCCACTTCTGCTTGTACTCGTCCACCATCTCCTGGGTCACCGGCACTGGCTTCTTCCGGTGCTTCCGCTCGTCATCGAAGAACCACTCTGGCACCTCCCACTGGCCCTCGGAGTTGGCAAACCTGTGGGACACGCCGCCGCCACGGCACACGCGTCAGTACAGTGGTACTGAACATACCGCCTTGACGTCATGCCCCCCACACTGACCAATCAGAGGGGCTGCTACATTACGTTGGTGGAATAGTGTTTTGGATGCTTTCAGAAATGAGAGATTAAAGACTAACTATAAACACTAGCAGTCTCCCTCTGTCCATCACACAACTGAAAAATGACCACACAAACACACAATATACCAGACACTTGTTTTAGTTTAGTTTGCCACAGCATAAAGAGCCTAAAGAGCCTAGCCAAGTGTGGATGTTGTTCTTGGACTAACACCCACGTCGATTGGTTTTGGTCACTGCCTCAAGTAAGAAATTGACTTTTAGTAAATGTGAGCAAACATCAAACAATATTCTCTGGATGGGATGAAGTCTTGCCATTTATCCCGTCACTCTTGGACATGGGTCAGGTCACACACACACACCTGTGAAAGGAGTCATCCATGAGGTCCCTGCTTCTCTTCTTGGACGAGGCGATCTGACTGCCCAGGGCCAAGCCTTCTGCATCCAGCACTCTGGACCGCTTGTCTGGCGCAAAGAGACATTGAGAAACCTCATTACACGCACACGATCCTCCTTTGTTAGGTCAAGGGCTGCAACTCACGATTATTTTCACAGTCGATTAATCAAGCGATTATTTTTTCCGATTAATCATTTGGTCTATAAAATGCCATAAATAATAGCAAAGGCCATCACAAGTTACCAGAGTCCAAATAGATGTATTAAATGTGCTTGCTTTATCTGACAAGCAGCCAAGAAAAATTAAACTATTCCTTCCTATACTGCATCCATGAACCAAGACATGGATGCCAGAAGGAAGTGCGGTATATTATAGCTCATTGCTGAATACAAAAAATATATGCAGCAGCAATTTATGCTTCTATTGGAAACATATGAAGAAGAGAGGAGACGAGACGTTTTAAATTATACAAACACATATTGCAAATTACAAGTTAAATTATGTGTTACAACGTCAAAAAAAACTTCTATAATAATTTAATTCATTCATCCTTTAACTATGTGGGAGCTCATGTGGGAGCTCAGAATATACTCACTGCTGCGCTCAAGGGGAACAACCTGGAAGTCATCCTTATCGGCTTTGCCCTTGAGTCCGCCGGCACCCTTGCCTCGCTTCATTGTGGAAATGTCCCTAGAAATGGCAAACAAAATATTAACAAAATGTATTTCAGTATTTTACCACGGAATAAACCTATATATTTGTTTTATCGATTCAAATATTATTAAAAAAAAGAGGTGAGGAATAATGTCTTACGTTTCGTCATCGCTGCTGTCTGAGTCCGAGTCACTGTCACTTCCTTCCTGGGCTGCCTGTGATGGTCCTGCCTCTTCCTCCTCTGGTCGGACAGCTGTCTCCTCTTCTTCCTCCCCCTGGGCCTTCCTCTTCAGGCCTTGTCCTGAAAGCACAAAATGTTTTATTATTACTGTGGGAAAGATTGATTTTTTTTAGTCACGCATTACTTATTTACCTTTACTAATAATAAAGACAATAATAAAGGAGGTTGTAACCTGTTGTTTCCTGGCTCTGCAGCTTCTCCGTCTGTTTGAGTTCAGTCTCAGCATCCTTGTCCAGGTCGATCTCAGAGAAGATCCCCTACAGAGTAAACAGCAGTTTCTGTCAAAATCTATCATCTAATTCCACTATAGCAGTCCATCCTGATGTATGCAACACATTATCAAGTTATTATGATCCATATTAATTTCACATCAAGATGATTTAGTTGATAATGCAGTTGTCATTAGGAACAGGGTAGTAAACAAATACCACTTGATAGTAAACGAGAGCAAGGTTATAATAAAAAGGGCATATTGTGTTAATTGAAGTTTGTGATTTTACATAGTCAATAGTGAAGCCGCCCCAGAACACACAAAGAAAAGAAAAGGCGAAAGAAAAAAAAATGTTATGTTAAATAAATAACTATGACACTAATAATAATAAACAACCAGACAGACAGACACCTGTCTGTCTGCAGATGAACATTCAGACCAACCTTGCTGAACCACAGGTTGGTCTCACGCTCTCTCTTCACGTCTTTGTCTTCAAGCTCTACCAGCAGGCCTCCCTGGCCGTCCTCCTCCTCCTCCTCCGCTGCTGCTTCTGCCAATTTGAAGGCCACCCTGGAACAACACACACACACACACACACACACACACACACACACACACACACACACACACACACACACACACACACACACACACACACACACACACACACACACACACACACACACACACACACACACGCGTATGAGCCAATACAACTCATCCAACTACTAGGGGTGGTAAGAAAAAATAAATATAATTAATTTAAGTCGCACAATTGTTTTTAACCATTTTTCGTTTTTTAACACCATGTTTATTGTTTTCACATTAAATGCCTGCCTTAAACCCTCCCAGTATAGCAATGATGCTGCTGAAATAAAAGTCAGAAAGACTGACCGAACCGTAATGTGCATTGCTTTCGGAAATATGCCTCATGATATACACTCTGTAGAAGTGTATGATTCAACTTGGTCTAGTGTTAAAAAAGTAAACAAAAATAGCATTAGATCGTAATATTGAATCGCAATACTTGCAATTAAAAACCGCAATACAAAATGGAATGGCACCCAAGTATCGTGATAGTATCGAATGGGGAGTAAAGCATATCGTCCCACCTGTACCCTAACCAACAACCCAGTTGGTTAGGGTACAAAAAAATGACTTTCAGGGATAAAGTTCGTTTACGGTTGGTCCTAAAAAAATAATTCAATATTATTATTATTATTATTATTATTATTATTATTATTATTATTATTATTATACTAATCTATAGTTATTTAAATCCTTACTATAGAAAGTGTTAGCGCTCTCCTACCCAGCACTGGAAAATAGATACAATACATACAAGAAATAGTTTGTAGTAAATCTGTTTTCTGGGTACCATAAGCGAATGTTACAATAATTAATAATGTACAACAAAAAAAAACACAAAACATCTCTAAACCTGGCTTGGAGTTTAGATTCCAAAATGTTAATAAACTACCATGTTGACTACAAGGGTTTTCCCTTACTTTCAGATAATTAATCACACAGTGATAAGCAGCGCCCTTACTTTTTCTTCTGCTTCTCCTGCTTCTCCAGCTCCATCTGCTTCTCCTCCACCTCATCCATGTCGTCCTCATCCAGGTCGGAGGCCAGGGACATCTTGTCCTCCTCGTTCTCGTCCTCAGAGATGTGGAAGTCCTCCTCTCCATCTACAATGGCGTCTGCAGCCAGCATGTCCCCTTTGGAAATCTCCCCCAAGGCCTGGAAAGGGGAAGAGTCAGTATGATGAATTGAGTTTTGTGTAGAAATGCATTACTGAGACTTTACTTTACTGAGGTTTACTGAGGTTTACAGAGGCATTACTGAGGTTTGCTAAGACTCAAAGTTAAATGTCGACATTGTTGAGCCTTGATTCTTGTTCTGCTCACCCCGTCATGGTGTACGTGCGTTCCGGAATTGGGCAGTTGGCAAGCCATTGAAATCAATTCTATTGTGTGTGTGTGTGTGTGTGTGTGTGTGTGTCTGTGTGTGTGTGTCTGTGTTTGTCTCATACCTTGGCTTTGATGCTACTGAGACAGAACATGGCCGTGTCATTGTTGTCGGCAATGGAGACACCCGGCAGGTCCATCTTCAGCTCCACCCTCTCCCTTTGCTTCCTCCTCTCCTTCAACAGCTTCTTCTTCTTCCTGTAACAACACACGCAGCCCAACAGGTCTATCAGTAAGGGATATCTTGGGGAGTTGTCATTTTAAGTGTACATTTTTCAATTATTATTTTGTCCATTCTTTTTAATTAATGTAAAAAAAAAAGTTATTCTTTTACTTATATGGTCTTCCCTGTTCTTGTTCTGTGCTTTTATTTTTGTTCTGTGCTAAAATGTACTTTGGGCTACATTCTCTGTATGAAAAGTGCTATACAAATAAAGCTCATTATTATTATTATTATTATTATTATTACATTTCATATCTAGTGACTGGTTGACTTATTCCACACTTCTTAACAACCTTTACTTGTGTCACAGGCCCCAATTATTGAATCAGCATTTTATTGATTATTAAATATAGAACCATTTAAAACACCTGCGACTTGGATGTGATCCCTTACCGTCTCAGATCAGCGACCTCTTCGGCTTTCAACTCCGCCAGCTGCTTCTCCATCGCCTCCTCCTCCTCCTCATCTTCCTTCTCCTTGTCTTCCTCTGTCACCACCGCCGCCACCTTTTTAGGCCGATCTGGTTTCACGTCGGTGTCACTGTCGTCCTCGTCGGAGCTCAGGCTGAAGGTGCATAGAAAAGTCATGTTTTTAAATATTATGTCATTACAACTAAAGTAGGGCTCCACCATTCAATTATTTTCATGGTCAAATAATCAAACTAGGGGTGTCCCCGACTAAGAATACATAGTCGAATCTGATTCGTCAAGTCTTGCCTATAGTCGACTGATCGTCGAATCATGTTTTTTTTTTTTTTTTGCTCATTGATCCATATTCTCATTTGCGACATTGGCGGTGTGTTCTGGACTGAAGTCCAAAACACACCGCCGCTGAACGGCGCGCGTCAAAACAGCCGCCCCTATTATTTTCTATGTACACGCCCACCCCGGCGGCGGCAGCAATGCGCCGCCCCGCGACATTTCATGCCACTGTCCTATTTCACAGCGCCGCCGCGCATCAAGTGCCGCCGAAAAGGCGTTTTTTCTTTTTTTTCTTCTTCTGCTCCGGAGACGACTATATTCCTGTTGACGCGCCGCAGCGCGACGCTTCCTATGTGTGCTAGGGGCGGCACTTGTGTCATAGACGCGCCGCGGCGGCAGTGTTTTGCACTTGATATTTATACAAAAATAGGCTATATATCATAATTTATTGGGAGAAAGAAACTATATATAAAATCAGACATTCAGCACCGCCTATAGCCCGAATGGAATGATCCTGTGTTTTGCCGACAATTCGACTATGAGATTGGCAGTCGAATCAGGCTCCTTCGATCGAATCGTCGAATAGTCGACTATTCGGGGTCACCCCAAAATCAAACTATTATTTTTTTGATTAATTGATTAATCATTTAGTCTAGAAAACGTCAGATTCCAAAGCTATGCTGAGAAGCGGCCAAGAAAAACTGAAGTATTCATCTTACAATGATCCATGAACCAAACATTTGAATTTACGAAGCATCAGGC
The DNA here is from genome assembly GCA_030340625.1 of Merluccius polli. Taxonomy (NCBI): domain Eukaryota; kingdom Metazoa; phylum Chordata; class Actinopteri; order Gadiformes; family Merlucciidae; genus Merluccius; species Merluccius polli. The sequence goes on along the minus strand of JAOPHQ010003417.1, from coordinate 339,732 downwards.
AGCAAATGTTTGGTATTTCTGCTTGATAAATGACATAAATGATTAATTGACTATAGAAAATTTGATTTGACTACTTTTCTGTTGATCGACTGAGGGATTAATCACCTAATCGTTGTAGCCCTACTAAACTAAAGTGCTCCTCGGTGGGTTTGGGTGGTTTACCTGATCTCCTGGTTGCGCTGCTTGGCCTCGTCCTTAAGCTTCTTGGACAGGTATCTCCTCAGCTTGGTCCGCCAGTTCAGCAGCAGACTGCGTTGTTGGTGGGACGGGAGAGCAGGAGGGAGGAAATTAAACAACCAAAGCGCAATTCAAACACAATATTTGAAAAAACAAAACAGACAAGACAAAAAAAATAAACAGATGGTTAGGTTACATAAGATGACTGCATCACATTGTTTATTTCTTGAGATTCTATTCTATTGCTTTGTAATGCTTTTTTAAATTCTTTTTAATACCTTAAATGATAACTTTGGGATTTTCCATTTTCCCATCATTCTGGGTCTAATGCGGACTAATGCGGACAACAGTTTTTGCAATTGGTCCAGCATTTGTCAGCCACGAAACAGGCATCAATGTAAAACTATAGGGTATTAGCAACCGAATCAATGAACGTCCTCCAAAAGTCCATATTTTGCCACCGACAGGCTCAGATTGTTATTCTAAGTGTCTGACAACATTACGGAAAGGATCCCTACAGAGAAATAAAACATTTGTCCTCATCATTCGCTTGATCTGGTTTGTTATTGTGTCTAACCAAGTCTCGCCAAGGAGAAGTCTCGCTCTGAACTCTCCTTGGCGAGACTTGGTTAGACACAATTACAAACAAGATCAATACCAAAAGATCTAGTGCACAGAGCACAGCACATCATCAATATTTTTAATAGAATGGCAGTAGCCAACATGCTTCATTTTTAATGATAACATGCTGCTTATTCCTAGGTTTAGGGTTAGGTACTGATAATATGTTCCTCACCTATGCCAGATGGATAGCACTCTACCTCATGTAAAACTATGCGTGTCTACCCTTTTCGGTGTAAAAGCACCATTCATGTGTAGCACATTATACGCATCAGTCAATTTGAGCAAAACCTGCTTGACCTGCCAATGCTTGTTCGCAAATACATCCCAGAATAGTCTTACCGGAGATCTTTGGGGCCCAGCACCTTGATGTCACGGCAACACTCTTTGATCTCCTCAGTGGTGACCTCCTGAGACTCCAGCTCTAGGCTGTCCAAGGTGATCTAGATGGTAAACAAAACCACAAAAAACTGTTTATTACATACATAGAATGGTAGGGCTGGGCAATAATTAAATGTTATCGTTTATCGTCTGTGAATGGTATTGTATCGCCATGAATTAAGATATCAACTTATCGTCATACCCTGTTTTAGAGTCTAAATGAACTACGGTGAGAAAGGGAAACTAGTTTATGTCTGATACCATAGTTTCAATCTCCATATATTTCAATGTACTTGCCATTTACTTATTAATGGTGTTTAATGTGTCAAGTTAAAACTAAATAAAGACTTAATTATGTGTTGAATATCTGTAGGTATCTTACCGTGCTGGCTTTGCCCAAGAAATCCACAGGGTTCTCAGCTCTGAGATACTCAGTCAGTGTGAAACTGTGATAAAGGGTCAGATCACCATCTGTGTATCCCTCCGCCTAAAACAGAGGAAAGCATATTACTTTTTGTATTTAAGGAGCAGAGAACCACTTAAGATCCATCAACCTGAAATGGATGCAAACCATTACAAAACCAATGTTCATAAAAGGGTAAAAAAATGATTAAGTAGCCAGGGTCCTCATTTATAGACGTTGCATATGAAGAAATATGTGAACCATGCGTACGCTGTTTTACGACAAAACGTGGGATTCATCAATTTGTACTTGGCTTGAAAATGTGCGTAAATCGGGAGAAAATGTAGCCTCAGCCCCACCAGTCCAGCCAGTGTCACGCTAATAAGCGAACACTTTTATAGCGCTTGATTTTAACCTTCGATAGGCTACTGTGTGGGGTAGAGTTAGAGGGACACTCCATTAAACACAAACCACACTTCCTCCCATGCCACATTATTAGTTTTAGCAGAGAGCAGAAAGTGTACCAAGAAGTGTCCTCTACTTTGATTAAACTTCTGTCACAAGAACTTATATTTCACTCTGTGATACATTTATTTCCTTTATTTATTCTACTTATTCCCCCTCCCCCTAGAGTAGACGCTTCGCTCTTCGCTCTCCGCTCTTACTTTCTTACTTTTCTTTTTTTTCCCATTGTAATCTTATCCTTTTGCTACAAAATTTATGGAAAGCGGGTCCTGGATACTTCTAAATCACTGGGAGCTTAATTTATGAAAGTATCTGAAGGCTACCACTATTATTTAAACACTTTTTACTTTGTGAGTGTGGCCTATCAGCAGCATAAGCCTGCACTATACTGACTGGATTTGTGGAGCTCAGCTTAGCTAATCTAATTAGCAACAAGATGCCTCCCTTTTCCACGGATGACTACTACAAACTTCTCCAGAAGATAGCAGTACTGGAGACAAAGATTCTGCGACTCGAAGTCAACTTGGAGGTAAATGGTCAATATGGGAATGAAACCACTCTACCGATGACCCAAATCAGCGGAAAGGAGCAGGCTAACAGACAAATGCTTTGTGCAAAGCCAAGGCATAATTCATGTAAAGATAAATCGCCTCCCTCAGATATGGGAAGACGGTTAACAGGCAGAACCCAGCACCTGGAGACTTGTGATGATACTGAGTGGCCTGCACTGCCGTCACACAGGAGGGTCTCTTCAACCCCAGTACCAAGGAGAAAACAGCCATGGAATGTGGCTAAAACAAAAAGTAAGAGCAAACCGACCAAAGACATGGGGATTCTACTAGAGAACAGATTCGCTCCACTCTTACAAGACCCTGACTCCCCAAAAGAAAGGTCATCTTCCAGCACCGGAGAAAGGTATGAGGCTAAATCATATACTAAAAGGCTGCAGAAAGAGCTAACCACTGGGCCACAAACGCTGATAGTGGGTGACGGAGCTGTGAATAAGACAAAACACTTTTTCAGCAAAAACACCAAAGTACTTTGTTTTACCAATGATATGGTGTCCGATATCTCACAGAAAATTCTGGAAATCACTGCTGAGCATCCAACAGTGAAATCTCTCGTAATTCACACAGGAGCACTTGATGTTGTCAAGCAACAATCAGAGGTATTGAAACAGGATTTTAATGATCTGCTGAACAAAGTTCGATGTCTGAATACTGAGGTGTTTATCAGTGGACCTCTACCAACAGTTCGGCGAGGAGACGAGAGATTCAGCAGGCTGTTGATGCTAAACAGATGGCTCAAAGATACGTGTGCTGCTCAATCAGTGAACTTTATTGACAATTTCAACATTTTTTGGGAACGCAGACACCTCTTTGAGGCAGATGGATTTTGCCTTAACAAGTCAGGAGTACAGCTGTTAAGCTACAACATTTTTGATTTTTTGCGTCGGTCACCAGCAGCCTCTGCCAAGGACAAGAGGCGAGACGATCCAAAACAACAGATAAGACAGCCTTCTGGACAAAAACTACTACTGCCTGAGATAAGGAGTGACCATGAAGGACAGCACACCGAGGGAGAGGCTTTAACGTCATCATCCCTACCCCAACACGAGGAGTCTCCCCCAGCCCCAACAACCCAACAGGAGGAGTCTCCCCCAGCCCCACCAACCCAACAGGAGGAGTCTCCCCCAGCCCCACCAGGAGACTCCCAACTTTCACCCACCGGGACCCCATCCAGCTCTCCAGGCAGTCCGGATTCCCCATTCCCCCATTTTCTGGATTTCCAACTCACACCACGCCCAAATCCAATTTTTTCTCCCCTAAATCCCCCTCCTCGTCCAGCCCCACGTCACAGAGCCCCCCCACCTCCTCTGACTCAGATAATCTGTGAGTCGGACTGATACGTGCCGGGTCCAGGCTGCAATACTGATACCAATAATGTTCTCCCCCAGGAAAAGTCAGGGCCCTATGGAGTTCAGATAGCCTTCTCAATCCCTGTGATGACAGGTAACAGAAGAATGGTTAAACTGGTGAGAAATAAAAAGGGTAAATCTGCCAATTTATTAAGTATAGCATGTCAACCTCGAAATATAGCCTACCAGTGTCTCCTGCTATCTCCACAAGATTAGCTCTACTCAATATCAGATCACTAGTCAACAAATCACTGTTAGTTAATGACGTCATTATGACCTATGACCTAGATTTTTTACTTCTTAGTGAAACATGGCTGACTGAATGTAGCTGTTGTGCTATTCTCAATGAGGCAGCACCAACAAATTTCAGTTTTATGAACAAATGTCGAACTGGTAAGAAAGGCGGGGGAGTTGCTGCCATCTTTAAATCTGTATTTCAGTGCAAGGAAATTACGTTAGGTGATTTTAGCTCTTTTGAATATCTCTGTTTTTTACTAAAAGGTGATCCAAAAGTCCTTTTTTTAATCATTTATAGACCTCCAAGATACTCAGGAACATTCATTGATGAGTTTGCGGAACTGCTGTCAGTTATCTGCACTGACTATAACTTTTTTATCATAACAGGGGATTTTAACATTCACGTAGACAATAACATGGACAGTAATGCCAAAGAACTCTCTGCTCTACTTGACACTTTTGGCCTCTTGCAACATGTGAAAGGGCCCACACACACTCGAGGCCACACTCTGGATCTGGTTATCTCTAAAGGTGTTAACATTTCTTCTGTTGATGTTAAGGACTTGGCTCTTTCTGATCATTTCTGTGTGTTCTTTGACTTACAGATCACTCCAAATGTTCAGTTAACCTCTGTGTCTGTTAAGAGAAGGTACATAAATGAGAATACCAGTGCAAAGTTTATGGAGGCTATAGCTATGTCACCAACTGTGAGTGCAGAGTCCGTTGATGAACTCCTAGATCAATTTAACTGGAAAATCTCAAATGTCATGGATACTGTTGCACCTATTAAAACTAAGACAACCTTGATCAGAAAGAAAACACCATGGAGGAACACTATGATGGTAAAGGCTTTAAAAACAGAATGCAGGAAAGCAGAGTGTAAGTGGAGGAAAACTAAACTTCAAATTCACCATGACCTCTACAAAATAAGTCTTTGTAATTTCAACTATGAGTTAGTAAAGGCTAGACAGCGACACTTTTCTGAAATTATTAATAAGAACATCAACAACACTCGCACCCTATTTGCTATGGTTGATAAGCTGACAAACCCCCCTAAACAGATAGCTCCAGAACTCCTTTCCACAGTAAAATGCAATGAATTTGCTTGCTTTTTCAGTGAAAAAATCCAGTCCATAAGGTTAAATATTAGCACAAATCAACAAAAAAATAAAATAACGCAATCCCTAAGACCTCCCAGGAATAACTCAACTGCGATGTCAGAATTTAATACAGTTGACCAAAAAACCATAGAGGAAACAGTTCAGCATCTAAAACCATCAACATGCTGTCTTGACACAATGCCATCAGACTTTTTTAAAACTATTGTGAACTCTGTCCAAATAGATTTGCGACAAATACTAAATAGCTCACTCCAATCGGGCACGTTTCCTAAATCCCTAAAAGTAGCTGCTATTAAGCCACTCTTAAAAAAGAGATCGCTGGATGCTTCCATGTTAACCAACTACAGACCTATCTCCAATCTTCCTTTTATAGCCAAGATCGTTGAGAAAGTGGTTTTTAATCAACTCAGCAAATTCTTGAATTCCAGTGGCCTTTTCGACAAATTTCAATCAGGCTTCCGACCTCACCACAGCACAGAAACAGCTCTTATTAGAGTGTTAAATGATATTAGGTTAAACACTGACTCAGGCAAGGTGTCAGTTCTGGTCCTCTTGGATCTCAGTGCTGCATTTGACACTGTGGATCACAGTATATTGTTGAACAGGTTGGAAACTTGGGCAGGACTCAGCGGAACAGTCCTAGAATGGTTCAGGTCCTACTTGGAGGAGCGGAGTTATTTTGTGACCATTGGAAGTTATGAATCCAATCGAATGGCTATGACATGTGGAGTTCCTCAGGGGTCAGTTCTTGGACCCCTTCTGTTCAGTCTATATATGCTGCCTTTGGGTCAAGTTCTGCAGAACTCTAATGTAGACTATCACAGTTATGCAGATGACATGCAGATATACATAGCACTGTCCTCAGATGATTACAGTCCAATACAGTCATTGTGTCACTGTTTAGAGCAAGTAACAAATTGGATGAACCAAAATTTCCTTCAATTAAATCAGGACAAAACTGAGGTAATTGTTTTTGGCAATAAAGAGAAGAGGACTGCCGTCAGTAAACATCTCGAGTCACTCTCTCTAAAAACTAGGGACCAAGTCAGAAACCTTGGCGTGCTGATAGACTCAGATTTGACCTTCAGCAGTCATATCAAATCCATCACCAAAACAGCCTTCTATCATCTTAAGAACATATCCAGAGTGAAGGGTTTTATGTCTCAAACAGACCAAGAGAAGTTGATTCATGCTTTTATCTCCAGTAGACTCGACTACTGTAACGGCCTTCTGACTGGACTCCCACAAAAAAGCATTAAACAGCTGCAGCTCATTCAGAATGCTGCAGCTCGAGTTTTAACCAGAACAAAGAGATCAGAGCACATTACTCCAGTTCTAAAGTCTTTACACTGGCTCCCAGTCAGCTATAGAATAGACTTTAAAGTTCTGCTACTGGTCTACAAATCACTGAATGGTTTAGGTCCAGAATACATGAATGACATCTTAGTAGAATACAAACCCAGTAGGGCTCTGAGATCTACTGACTCAGGTCAGATAGTGAAGCCCAGAGTTCAAACTAAACATGGTGAAGCAGCTTTTAGCTATTATGCTGCACAAAACTGGAACAAACTACCAGCTGAACAGAAATCAGCCCCAACTGTGAGCATTTTTAAATCCAAGTTAAAAACACTTCTCTTCTCCTGTGCTTATGATTGAGCTTGTTCAAAGCACTTTAAATTGTAAATTTAATTGCACTATGTCCTTTTAAATCATGATTTTATGCTGCTCTTATAGTACTTTATTTCTTTCTATTCTTCTATTCTTGTATTTTTTATTATTTTTTATTACTATTATTATTATTATTATTTTTATTTCAATTCTTATTGTTCTATGTAAAGCGCATTGAGTTGCCATTGTGTATGAAATGCGCTATATAAATAAAGCTGCCTTGCCTTGCCTTGCCTTGCCTTTGGATTTTCCCATTCACTTTTCCAATCCATTCAACTATTTAATCGGCTATTTCCAGTTTGTTATATTCATTAACACATTTCCTGTGGCATTAAAGGGGATGTTTTGTGACCATATATGGTTATTTATGGTTGTAAATGTATGGTAGTGAGCATAAGGCTTTAAAACAACCGGTATTTATCAAGGGAAATTGTGCACCGGTGTGCGTAAGACAAGTATACGAACGCTTGATTGACCCCAACTTTTTTGTGTGTACAAACTTTCTACAGGTCATGCGTACGATAGGATTTAGACATTTTTCTATGAACTGTTGATAAATGAGGGCCCAGGTGATTAACACACCTTGGGCTTCTTGACAGGGATCAAATCCTTCACGGTCTTGGCCTGAACGTCCACCTCTTTGAAGGCATGCTTGGGGTCAAAGAACTTGCTGTCAATCTTATCCGGGGCAAGGAAACCTACATTTGCAGCAAGAGAGAACACCGCAATCACTCAGGTTATCAAGCCTATAACCAACAATGAAAACAATACCAAAAATATCCCCCAGTTGGCTTTCAACAGTACACAGTGCAAAAAAATAGCACCAGCCACCAGGCTGGTAGCTTTGCTTCACTAACCAGTCAAAAAAACAATGGTATTCTATTGAGTGGCTGGTACAATTTGAACATTCACTAACCATTTGGCCGGTGGACAAAAACGTACATTTTGCACCCTGACCCTTGCGCCACCTGTCTTCTTAAGTATACACTGCACATGTCAGCACCACTGACCCTGACAGACGACGAAGATCTCAGCAGACTCGTTTCTGGAGGCCTGGGGCTTGGTGGCCTGCACCTTCTTGAAGAACTGCTGGAAGATCCACAGCAGTGGCTGGTAGTCCTTGGAGCGGAAGACCTTAGTGATAAAGGAGCCCCCCTTGGACAGGAACTCACAGGCCAGCTTCAGGGCCATGAGGGTCAGGTGAGCTGGAAGAACAAACAGAAGGAGATTCAGCTTCGGCATTAAGACGATAACTCGGTTGGAGATTAACAATAACTTTTTACTATCAAATATGTTTTCAGGACAATTCTGGATTTTGGAAAAATGCCTCAAGATCCTTTACATTGCTGGGTCACTTCTGTGAAATTAGCATGTTTCTAAGAAAAAAAACACCTAATTCAGTATAAAAAGAACATTTACACAAAATATCAAAAATACAACAAATACTTTTTAATGTCATACTTGTGGTTACCTGTGGTTTGTACAAAAACACTGGTTAACAATAACCTCTGGTTATCATAACTCTTCTCTCTTATAACTCTTTGATGAACAGTGTTGAGATGTTTGTTCATTTTAAAAATAATGTAAGAGAGTACCTACCCTGTGTGAAGGCATCATGCTGCCAGTTGGCTCCCACGTTAGGCGCACCATCGTTTAGAACAACATCCACCTTCCAGGTCTGCAGCTCCTTACGAATAGCCTGGGAACAAGCAGTTTATTTATCTATTATTACATTATTGCTGGGCAACAGCAAAAATAAAGGGTAATCAAGGCAATCTAACGTAATTTCAGTCTATTGATTTCCTTCTATTCCTTCAAGCCAGCTTTAAAAAAAAAAAAAATTATATATATATATATATATAATTATTTGGTAGGTGTGTAGTGCATACATCCTTCTGTGATATGATACGGTTATTTTCCGATTTAAGATTCTGTGATCCATTACTTTAACATTAAAATGAAGAAAAGAATGGTTAACAATAATGACTGAATAACACAAATATTATAATTCTATTAATTACTTCTATTAAACTTCTATTTACTTCAGTGTAAAAACATATGTGTTGTACATAAACTACGAAATTCATGAAAGTTTAACTATGTGAAATAGTTTATACATGATTTTAACCTAAAAACCATACCTGGTAAATACACAAGGCATCAGGTCATGTTATTAATGTTGCCTCTGCAGAGGCTCTCTTACCTGTCTGCATTTATCAGTAGTAATGTCTTCCTGTAGAGTCACCACATTAGGGATGGCCCTGATGGGCACCAAATCAACACCTGGAGGTAAACAAGAAAAACATCTCAAATCAATACTGTCAAATAATAAAAACATAATGACTAATGTCGTGTAATGAGTGTTTGCATAACACTATTCAGACAACCAGGCTTACCGATAATGAGGCTCGAGATGGGCATGAACTTTGAAGCAACTTGCAACCTGTGACAGGAGATGAAAACCAGTGTTAGTGCTTGCTGCTACAGAGTGGGTTGTGTGTGCATGTTGCTTGAGGTCGACGTTACACTCACCAGCCGCCTGGCGCTGCACACAAGTCCACCAACGCTCTGGCTTTTTGTAAAAACTGGAATTTACGGTTAAGCTGAATTAACTTGAAGGAGGAACGAGATCGATAGCCTGTAGAGGAAAACGATCACGTTAAACATAACTGTGAGCATCTTAACAAGTGAGGCTTCTCCAACATCGACCGACACCATGCCAGTATCTAAGTTGCTAATATAATCGGCTATTTAACCCTTACCAGTTTCTTTGGCCAAGTGGTAGAACTTGTCTTTCCTGGTCTTTCCTACTTTGAGTTTCTTTCCCATGTTGTTTCCTTGCGATGTTGCCCTTGATTATGTTGAAATATTTTCTAATTGATCAAAACCTAGAGACACCACACATCCATGAAAACAAAACACGTGTGGACCTCTCGGCGCATCTATTCGACGTCACACGTCGTGACGTCGTCTTCTTCTCCAGATCCACGTGAGCATTACTGCCACCTAGTGTTGTGAACGCACTAAATAAAGTCTGCATAACATAACCAAGTAATATATAATATATCCTATGTGAGTGGTGAAATGTGCTGTTCTATGTTTTTGCTGTGAACAATATGCAATCATATCCATTATTAAGCCACGTTTTTTCATGAAAGAATCATCACACACAAACACATATTTAGTTCATTTGATTTTATTGATTTTATTTCATCATTTTTAAATGCAATTGCTTTTATTTTCAGCTCTAAATTGTGAGTTTAGTGTGGTCATGATTGCCACACTAATTATAGAAATGTCATCCACCCAAGAGAGTAAGACAGCTATCAAAAAGGCCTGTTTCTGGACCGAGTGTTGATCAGCCCCAGCACAGAGAAGGCACTTGCTGCAGCCGTCACCAAACTAATGGCCCCAATGGCCCGTGTTGCCTGTGGACATAAGTTATATAGGCACATGGCAGTTAGTATCATGGCTGTATAGCCAATACACCATTAACAACATTTGTAATAACATTTGTAATAACTGTATTGTAATCTAATTTCCTTTTTTTCCATGTATTTGTGTAATGTTTGTAACTGATGGGACATAGTGATCTGGTTCAAGGTGGACAGCAAAACAAAACACAGGTGTTGAATATAAAACAGAAGCAAACCAGCCTATCACCAAGTATTTATGATGGAGGTCAAATAAGTTAGTCTACTCATGTACTCTCATGGAAAATGAATGAGCTGAGATCACAAAGGATGTCTTGTTATTGGCATTTACAAGGCCTGTTGACTGGTTTCTGCTGTAACCTGTGTGTGTGTGTGTGTGTGTGTGTGTGTGTGTGTGTGTGTGTGTGTGTGTGTGTGTGTGTGTGTGTGTGTGTGTGTGTGTGTGTGTGTGTGTGTGTGTGTGTGTGTGTGTGTGTGTGTGTGTGGTTAGTTTCCCCTGATGGTCTCAGATCAGTCAAAGTGAAAGTGTAAAAAAAAATCTACAGACCTGTTCAGACACCCCCTCCCCGTAGCGCAGCAGGGTGACAAAGTGCTCACAGTTACTGCCAAGGAGGTCATAGGACACCTCCTGGCCAATGAGCACTTGAGCTCGCTGGATGATTTCAGAGACGGGCAGGGGTGTGTGGTCGTCATCGTACTTGTTGTTGACACGGTATGAGTCACCTCCGACCACCTCCTTCAGCAGCTGCATGCGTACCACCGCCTTGCGGCTGAACACTGACTTTACACTTGACATGGCAGCTGCCGGACTCTCATCTGGGACGGGGAGATGAGGGGCATGAGTCTCAAATGGATTCTAAATCTATCTAAAGCACAACTATTTATGTATTATGTTTTAGTACCATCATCTTGTTTTAATTAATAAATAGAGAAGTCTAAATTATATCTCAGTGTGCGGGTTCTACCTTCAAAACCTCTGTTCTGCCCTTAACACAGCACCCATTGTCAATGTGCATATTAATATGGCTCTAATGGTACCAGACCACTGACACACCTTGGATTACCAGACAATAAAGGAAGTGTATGGGTGCATTTCAATTAAAAACCAAACAATACACATATTTGGTCAGTTCAACAAGGTTTTGCCACAGTCAAACAATAATATTAGAAAGACTAACACAAGTGGTTGTTGTGCAGACACATTTTCAGATATTTGACCAATTGTAATCACTTGCCAATTATTATTCGGAACCAGGAAGTTGAAGGCCCACTCGTAATAGTAGGTTTACTGACCAACAGGTGTTAAGTTGATGATGTAACCATCTCCCAGGTAGAGAGCCCAGTGCTGATAGGCTGGTCTGAAGATCTCAATGAGGTCACCTGGCTGGGGGTCACCAGGGGGGTCAAGAAGGTGAGGGTCATTAGAGGCCATCTAAGAGAGTGAGGTAAAAGAGCAGAGTGATATTCAGCGTTTATGCAGCTTTTTAATTGAATGACACCCCTGTATCCTATATCCTGTAATGTTCAAAACAACAGGCCCACTGGCAACAACAGGCCAAACTGGTGCACACATATTTTCGGTTTACTTACAGTTGAGTGCTCTTTCTGTTTATCCATCCCACATCATGCTTCCACAAACTCTTAAAGGAAAAGAAAATGGTGGAATCAATATGATGCTTTGATATTTGTTGATAGATGTAGGCCTGTATGCCAGTGCTAAAACACTAAGACATGTGATAATCACCACCCTTTAGTTTATCATTTGCAATAGGTAACATGTGAGTGACAGAGATCTGCAAGTGGTTGCCAGAGCGAGAGAGAGAGAGAGAGAGAGAGAGAGAGAGAGAGAGAGAGAGAGAGAGAGAGAGAGAGAGAGAGAGAGAATGCTGGATCGCATGTTACATTGTAAAGGGCAAGGCCAGCCTCATAGGAACACACAGACAATACACACTGACTCAAACAGACAATACACGCAAACGCTCTTGTGTCAAATATGCTGCCACAATAGCACTGACATAATGGAGAAACAGAGAGAAAAATAGTTGTGTCAAGGACGTGTGAATATTTAAATAAACATTCATTTGTTAAAAAAACAGAAAAATAGATAAATAGATTCTATATTACAATAATACATACTAAAAGATGTGTTTGTTTTGTAAAAACACAATATCTGCCATACAGTCTAAACATTATCTATTTGAGTATCAGCAAATACTACATCTTTGCAAGGGTGAATTGAAATCTATATCTTCCTAGGAGAGCAATTAGTATATCAAAGTCATTACTAATACATGATCCTAATTCAACGGTTGAAAGCATATGCTATTGTTAGTAGTATCTCTTTTTGCAGCACTGCAATTAAATAGATCATTTAATTTTTTCCCCCCAGTTTAGTCAATTGATTTAAGTGAAATATCTTTACAGTGATACACATTGGGCAAATACAACTCAGAAGGCATACTTACTCAAACACTAGCAGCTTTTTCTTCCTGATCATTTTAATTGTCCATGATTATGTTGAATAAATATCACATAAAAACTCCAAAATAGAAAGAGGGTTGGAGGTGGGGGGAGATAGAAATGATGTCCAACGATGAACAGCAAAATATGGCAAATCCGACTTCAATTAAGCTGAGGTCCTTTTCCCCTTTACACGTTAGAGGTCCTCCTTCAGGCGCTTCAATGGCTTCAATGCGCTCTCGGTGCGTGTTGGCTGTGAATAGCGGGTCACCCAGAGGGGCAAGGGCGTCACGCAGCAGGGGGGCAGGGGGGTCCCGTTCACACCACGTTTTTTTGCGACTTTTTTTAGCAGCACCGTTGCCATTCACCTGTCACTGTCACTGTAATGCTGGGGGTTTAAATCAAATGAAATCAAATCAAACTTCATTTCTATAGCGCCTTTCGTACAAAATGTGCAATACAAGGTGCTTTAACAATACAATGAAAATACGACAAAATACAACAATGCAATGGAAATATAACAATACAATGAGAATACAACAATACAGTAAAAATAAATGATAATATAAGGAAAAGATAGTCTTAGAAATAAGACATGGTAGAACAGAGATATCAGGGTATAGTACAGTTTGAAAATGGTGGATGATATTTTATTTTGTTTTTATTTATTTATTAGTTTTATTTATTTAAAGCACTTTTATTTCACCCTGCGTGACATCGGAGTCGTAGCATTTACAATAATATGCTGTAGCCTATATAATAAAGTGCTGGCGTGATATACTGTATTAGGACCACAGCCTATGGCTATAAATAGATAGTAAAAACGTAAAGCTTTGTGATATGTCATTAAACGTTACTATGTGCTGCTAATAAAAAATCGCTGCTTATAAACAGGATTGCGTACGATTGCGTCATTAGACGACGTAATAATAACGTCGACCATGTGGATCTGGATGCACTCATGCCTTTGCTAATGACTATTAATTTGATAAATTGATTTAATTCATACGTTGCTTGAAGGGATGATTTGTTTTTCTGTGTACTGTATACACGAGGCGGAGGGGGCGGGGCGATCTTTGCTCGGACGGATCTGATTGGACGGACGTCGCGTCAGCAGACTTGCCGCCACGTAGCCCCGCCCCTCGTGTTCTTCGGACTGTGCGTGTGAAGGATAACAAGGTGTAATATAAGAGGTTAGCTAGGCGGTCGCCCTCCCAAACGCCTCGTTTTTGGACGGATATTTCCGCGCAGGGTTTGCTTCATCGTTGTGGGATGAAAATAAAGACACCTTGTTTCTTGAGGATTTGCGGTAAGGATACGAGTGAACGTGAACGTGAGCTTGACGGCGCTAGCTGCCCTGCTAGCCTTAAGCTAGCATGGCAGCGGCAGTAGTCACCATGCGTCGCTATATACACAACCTCTCTGAGCGTTATCCCGTTTACATTTAGGTGAAAGGGTGAATGTGAGTGGGATACATGCAGACGATGACTACAACCGCATTTGATCACTGTAGGAAAAATGCCGGTGCGATGGCTCCAATACGTCAGTTAGCCTGAACCGAGGTGACAAGTGCGTTAACTGCTAATGAACTAAACTTCAGCCACAACCTGAACGTGACACCTAGCTACCATTGGTATCTACAATGCTGGATAACATGTGCAGTGTTAAGTCGTTAACCTAATATAATATACAACCTAATATAATCTAATATAGTCGTTAAGCTAATATAAATACCTGTCCGCCGTGTGGCACAACAAGGTCAAATGGGGGATGCTATTCCCAGTCATGGGGTCTTGGGTCCCCAGCCTCTTGAATTCAACATGTTGTGTCCATTCTTCCGTTTTCTACTAGGTTTGACATCATGGCTTCAGTCCCTTCACTCAGGCGGACGGATTCAGCCCAGGGGGACTTGTCTCCCCTGAAGCACTTCGTTGTGGCCAAGAAGAAGATAAGTGAGGTGTTTGAACAACTGCTGCAGTACGTGAAGGAAAGTGCAGAGTTTGTGGAAGGTGAGAAAACGTTGGCGCCTGCATCATGAGTCGTCTCATCCTGAGATACGTGGAGATGTCTGATGGGTTTATGTCAGTTTAACGTATGTGTGTGTCTGTGTGTCTGTATGTCTGTGTGTCTGTGTGTCTGTGTGTCTGTATGTCTGTGTGTCTGTGTGTCTGTGTGCCCATGTCCTGTCCAGAAACCTGTCAGAATAAAGCGTTGGAGAACATAGCAAGCGAGGACCAAAAGATAGAGATTCAGACCTATACAGACAAGCTGACTGTCATTAAAGAGGTTCTGGCTCGGAGACATATGAAGGTGGCCTTTTTTGGCAGGTAAGGTTTCTACTCATGCCATATCCCATTGTACTATTGTATAACCCAGCTTTGAATACTGGTATGGTTGACATTGTTGCAATGGGTGTAACCTTAGTTAGCATGACTCAAGGGTTTTGCTTTCATTTTTGCATCACATGTTGATAAGGCAAATCAGGTGTCTGGCGGGAGAAAGGTTTTGTCTGATGAACAGGGTCAGTAAAACCATTGGTTAAAAGAAATCTGTGCACAACTCGCCTGTGTGCATCATTTGTTTTAGTGTGAGTCTGCCTTATTCAACGTTGGCTAGAAACTGCCACTTTTAATCTGGCTCTAATGGTACCAGAGCAGTGACACTCGCACTTGGATTACTTGGACTTTGCATGCAGTTGAAACAGTGAGATTTGAGGAACCTCACCCACCCACGTTTTTAGGCTGTGTGAATACACAGCAAACTTCATGTACCTGTGCTTGGAGGTCTACTAGTTCTGTGTTTGCCCTTCCAGGACCAGCAATGGGAAGAGTACTGTGGTCAACGCCATGCTGAGGGACCGCGTGCTGCCCAGCGGCATCGGCCACACCACCAACTGCTTCCTGAGCGTAGAAGGAACTGACGAGGACAAGGCCTACCTCAAGACCGAAGGCTCTGATGAGGAGAAAAGCATCAAGGTGAGCTTGTTTTATTCTAGAGCCCTCATCCACTTCTTTCCACTTACTTGGCATTCTTTAGCGAGAGGAATAAGTGTGCGTGTATGCTTGGTTTTACACACATAATAACAAGGGAGATGAAAAACAAAAACAGCTCTGCTTAGAGCATACTATTAAATCAATGTACATGAACACATACAGCAAAACCCCAATCACTGTGTGCTAAGCCTTGTAATTGGACCAGCTGTTGCCTTTTAAATGGTTGCCACTCCTCAACCATAGGTTATGTTTATGTTTAGAGAACCTACGCGGGAAAGTGATTGTAGTGGGTCACTTGACACCCGGTTGTTAGCTGCTCCATCTCTATCCTGATAAGTTTTTATTTAGATACTCTTGTACTCGTGTACTCTTGCTTTTTGGTTGTAAATAAATAACAAAAGCTCAGAGAAACTGCATAGAATCCAACTTGACCCAACATTCTTTGAAGGATTTATATACATTTTACAGTCGGTCCAAGTTGTAAAGGGGACGTAGGGAATGGTAATGACCAGGATTACAACAGATCTGGAATTATTTTTTGAAAAATGACAGGTCATTCATTGAACTAGGACAGTAGTTACTGCCCAGTCTTGTTCAGACAGACCTAGAAAGTAGAACGGATGCGTGTGTGCGTGCGTGCGTGCGTGCGTGCGTGTGTGCGTGTGAGCGTGTGAGTGCGCGTGCGCGTGCGCGCAAGGGCGTGTGTGTGCAAGGGAGATGGGTAGGTATTTGTTCTCTTAATTTTTAACCTGCTGAACTGGCTAGAGTTGGGAAGTATACATAACAGTAAGCCACCATTCACAACAACATCCCACATTTTGTGTCAAAATATGTTATTTTGGTTTAGGGTGGTCTCTTGTATGTAAGGGATAATCCACAAGGAGGTGTGCATGTATCGAAAAATAATGCACGACAAGGGGGCTAGAGTTTGCCTCCGCGAAGTACCATGGCCACTTGTGAATCATTAAAAATATAAGGGTGTTGATTCATATTTTGGGGTAATTCTGTCGCAAAATTACAACTTTTAGTGTTTGTGGAAACAGCAAATGACCGGAGAAATATATGGATCTGACTAATGCCTGGGTCTGACTAATGCCTAATGTCAATTAACATGAGATTTATATGGAATACAGACATTACCTTATTACTCCAGTAAATAGAGAAGATCTTAGACCGGTCATAAGACGATCACGTCATAGCCGTGCATGTTATCGAAAAACAATGCACACCTCTCCAGTCAATCAGAATTGAGTATTCACCCGGGCCATGGTATAATACCACATTAATAAAGGGTTGTGCATTCTGAAAACATGGCTCACGTTATAAATGTGTCATGTGCTCGTGGTCTCCTTCTGCAGACGGTGAACCAGCTGGCTCATGCGCTCCACATGGACGAGAGTCTGGACGCTGGCTGTCTGGTCCGCGTCTTCTGGCCAAAGACCAAGTGTGCGTTGCTCCGAGATGACCTGGTGCTCGTGGACAGGTAATCTGATTGTCATTAGGATTTAGAGACATTAGTGAGTAGAAAAATATCTACAAGTGTAGAAAATCAATTTGGAGAATGACACAGGTCAACCAGTTATAGAGGTAGAGAGTGAGAGAGATTTAGTATTGGAATAGGATTTTAAGTCCTGTGCCCTAATGCATGGTTGCAGGGTCAATCCACTGTGGTTACTGTGGTTACCAAAATAGATTGCATGGGGTCTACTTTGCAGGCATCCAATTATACTGCCTCGTTTAACTTGAACACTGTAGTTGGTATGCAAGACATTAAAACTGCCTGGTGATTGAATGGCTCTTACAGCCAGTTTAACCTGAACTGCTTCAAAAAGTATGTCAGCCGTATAATATATGTGCAATCTTTTCCTGTTGTCTGATGTTTGTTTGGCATGTGTTTGACTCTTCTGCTCTTCCATCTTAGCCCAGGGACAGATGTAACGACACAGCTGGACAGCTGGATAGACAAGTTCTGCTTGGATGCAGATGTGTTTGTGCTGGTGGCCAACTCTGAGTCCACCCTCATGAACACGGTGAGTGGTTATGATGACATTGTCCATTGAGAAAGGTTCTGCCTCATGATGATACCCATAAACAGTGCTGGTAATATGGCAGCAACAACACTTAAAAATGTCCTCAATGGCATAAATAACGGATCTATTTATTTTGTACTTGCATCGAATGAAACGGTTTTGAATATCTGAACCTGACCGTAGTAACCCCCTCTTAACTCCAGTGTACTGCTCCTAGAGGAGTGGCACTACTGATCTTCTGAACCAATCATTGGCACCCGTATCATGTGTGACCAAAGCTCGTAGGTTCATTCTTGATCTCCTGGGTTGATCTTTTAAGTTGGCCTGGATTCTGGTTGTCTATTACTTTGACCATTGAGCCAGTCCTGGCTGTAATCCATAGTAGTGCCTTATCACCCATGCAGTTGTGGCTCAGTGCCATGAATGTAGCAATAACATGAAGAAATCTGACAAAATGGCAAGGATTTTGACCATAAGTATGCAGCCCAAACCCAAAGCAACAAAACTGAAGCTGGGGTTTCATAGTTGTATGCTCACTTTCAGTATTGACAAAAAAAAGGACCAGGTTGAATAACCGGCTCCCTGCTTTTTCCAGCTCTGGTATGTGACTTGCTTGGTTGTGACCACTCTGCTCTGGCATCCGTGCTATGTGAGCGGCTCTGTGAGTGGCTCTGAGCTCTGTATCTCCGAGCTCTGTATCCCAGCCACAAGGCTTAAAGGTGCCGGACGGTCATTGCACAAAGGGGGTTTATTAGTTATAGAATGAATACAGGGTTAGTGTTATTTATTGGTGAAACTCCAGGGATAAGATTCTGACGAAATGTGTGGGTGTGTCGTGATGTAAGATGTCATACACACCTGACCAATGAGTTTTGGATTTTGGACATAAGTAACTATGGGCCGACGCGTTCATGTGTCAGTAGGTGTATCCCAGCTCTGTTTGTGGAAGTAGATTACCATCGAGTTGTTCTTGGACAAAACCTTGATAAACACGTGGCAAACTTTTTAAAAAGAACAAAGGATGCTAATGTTTGTAAAATACCTAATTTGACCATAATTTGTATGTTGCTACACCCGGAAATGAATGGACACTTCATGTAGCACTGGGTTTTGTAAGAGTCCATCGAAAATATATAAAACTCACAAATTTATTATATTGAAAAAAGGTTAACGACATTACCATCACACCACAATATTTTTCTGTTGACGCTTGATCATTGTGTCATTCAGGAAAAGCACTTCTTCCACAAAGTGAACGAGCGCCTGTCTAAGCCCAACATCTTCATCCTCAACAACCGCTGGGACGCCTCGGCCAATGAGCCAGAGTACATGGACGATGTAAGTGCTGCTTGAACTCATGTATGTCTTTCATATCGCCAATGCTTGTTCTTTCATTATTACCCATTTGTTTTTATGTGAAGCACTACTTCCTTTGCAAATATCCACTCTTCCAATAGGGCTTGTGCAACGGGACGTCATATCAAAATGACTGCCTCCATTTTGGAAGCACAGGAACATTGGAATGTTAGTTATAATGTTATTAGTAATTTAGTAGTATTAGTATAATGTAGTTAGTAGAGTTGAGCCGGATACTCGGCTGAAACGAGTATCCGGTACGGATAAAGCACTTTTGCCGAGTACGAGTATTATACGAGTAATACGAGTCAATATCTGTGCTCGGATTGAATGAAAATCCTCATTGGGTTCTGTGATAGGCTACAGCGCCCCTCCCCTACACAATGCAGATGTGTTGTTGTGTAGCTCTGATCACTCACACACAGAACAGCTCTGTCTCTCCCTCAGTCACTCAGGTTCGCGGGTCGTTTTCCGTTAATGTTTAGGGTATCTTCAGCTTCAGGTTTGCTATTACTTAGGTTGGTACTTACTTATGAACCAGTAGAGTTCTGGTAAACGTGGGTTCGTTCAGACGTGGTGCCGACTCGCGTTGCGTCTCTGCCTGTCGGAGATCTTTTTTTCTTTTTCTTTTTTTAACCATCATCTGGCTGCCTGGCTCTAACCAGTTTTTTTTTTACTTCACGCACGGTGTCCGACACTTTCTTGCTGTATTTCATGAAAAAATAAAGCTAGTAGTGGTATAAATATTGGAAATCAAGCTACACACACACATACACACACACACACACTCTCTCTCTCCCTCTCCCTGCCGGTTGTCGGAGTTGTTTTTTTTTTTTTTTTTCAATGCTGATGCTGTCCTGTAAATAGTTTTCTAATCAGCAATAAATAACAATTTCTGATCAACCTGATCATTGCATGCTTAAAATAACATACCGGTTAAAACCTCGCTCATTTCAAGACAACCCGACCCACTTCCGGGTTAAATCCCGCGCACTTCCGGGTTAGGCCCCGCCCACTCTGAGTACAGATACAGATACAGATAATTCATATGGTTTACAGATACAGATAATGCTGTACTCGCTCATCCCTAGTAGTTAGTCATTGTTTAGTAATTAAATGATTGAAATTATGAAATGATTTGTCATGGGGATACCTTTTTGCGTTTGAAACTGCTGCAGTGTTTCTCATGCGAGACGCGGCAAAACAAAGCCTTCATTTGCCTAGGTTACGGTATATTTATGTGGATTTAGGATTTTACAGTGCTACAACTCTCTGGAGTCCTCTCAATATGGCGTATCGCTGGAGTATCGGCAACAAAAAAACAAAAATCTCATGATGCATTCTGATGTACAAGCCCTATAAGGAAGTCGTCCTATGACATTTTCCCTCCAGGTCAGGAAACAGCACACGGACCGCTGCATTAACTTCCTGGTGGAGGAGCTGAAGGTGGTGGACCGCGAGCAGGCCCCCAACCGCATTTTCTTCGTTTCGGCCAAGGAGGTGCTCAACTCCCGCATGCAGCGAGCACAAGGCATGCCCGAAACCGGTGAGCGTCCCTCTCCTCCTTCCTGGCGGCGGTCAGGAGGGCTGGGCTGGTTTTCGAGGGGGAAAAGCACCTGTCGAAATCGGGTTACAAAGACAACTTTACAATTTTGACTTTGGGAGACAATAATACATAACACAGAATAATATATAAAAAAATACTAAATAGTAAAAATAGACGAGATGCTGTAGGATAAAAAAAATCACAAAGTAAAAATGAGAAGAAAAAGAAGTATGAGTGTGAGGGGTCAGAAATTCAGCCAAATTTCAGCACTTTTTACCAAGGCGTTCTATGGGCTGCCATAGACTTCAATGGCAGAGGAATAATAATAATAATAATAATAATAAGAAGAAGAAGACATAGAAACTCAATGGGTGTCTCGCAGCTTCGATGCTTGACCCCCAATAATAAAATGGGGGACAGACCTTGCAAGCCTGATCTCCTCTGGCAGGTCGTTGTAGAAAATGTGTTCAGTCGATGTCTGTGGATCGGTAATGGGCAGTAGGTTTATTAGGTTTTTGTGTGTGTTTTATTACCACTGGACTAAGGTACACTACAGAATCTGAATCACTTTGCCAAACATGACACGAAGCAGACTGGCTTCACTGCTGCTGACATGACGATGACACAATATTTACACAACACTGGATCTAAGGTCGTGAAGTAGGTCACCTGCAGTGCAGATGGGATGTCAGGCTAGATAGAAACACACTAAAAACATAAAAAGCTAAATAGAAACGCACTAAAAAACATAGATAGCTAGATAGAAACACAGTTCAAAACATTGGCATGGCTAGCAGCTAGCATGGCTCAACATTGCCATAGTTGAGGTGGGTGAACATGTGGATTAAACAATTCAAAGTTAAATTAATTAAATAAGCATTTGTCCTAGTTGTTGTTACAAATGTTTTACAAATTCAACATGTAAAACCTAATAAATAATGCCAAATTAATAATAAATAGTAGGAATGCAGAGACTATTGATGAAATTGTGCGGTCTATAATTCCTTACATTACATTAGATACATTTTGTAGCTCCACACATGCAGGTCTCATTACTCCTTCAACAAGCCGAGCCGTAAAACCGTCCGAAATGTTAGGCTGTAGTGAGGTGAATGTGAACGAGTCCTGTCGCATAATATTTTGTTTACGTCTCCAACCGTTTCCCTGGAACCAAAGAAGGGTATCTTCTGCCTTCTGTTTTCCTCTCCAGACTCCATTTTGTATTTCCAGAGCCACCAAGATGACTTGTGTATTCATTCATACTGGATTACGGCAGTCCAGTGGTCTAGTTAAGCCGTCTTGACGAATTGGAAATCCTTATGGTTGTTTTTGGTATATCATTTATTTTGGTATATCATTAACAGCATGTATTTGATATGTTGACGTAAAACGATGAAGATATGTGGTGGTGGTGGTGAATGATGAAACCTGGCCTGGATTAATGTTAAGTTAACCCCCATCTATCCAATATATCCGAATGGTAACAGAAACTAATGGATGGTAAACATGCCCTCGGTTGACTCTTGGGAAGGTATTTTATTGCAATTTTTTTTTGTTTATGCAATGTATAAACCACAAGACACACAACACTCGCAATGCTTACACAAGTGCTCCATTAACCAGCACAGTAAAGTGCTGAAATCAAACTAGTACGACTCGCTTTCCACAGCAATGCCCAACAACATGCCTTTGAGACAGACAAAAAACTCCACTGGTTTGCTGCACCAGTAGAGTTCGAATCCATTTACTCGGCTAATGGTTTCTCCTTAAACAAAAGGTAAAATACCATGTAAAAATCAAGAGTCACTTTCAAGTCCTATTACCTTTAAGTCGTTTGCCCGACGCTTTCATCCAAAGTGAATTCAGATACACGTTATACAGTACTAGGGTGCCTACAGGTGGTTCTGTTTGATGTTTCCACCTGCATAGTGTTGTATAATGTCATTTGATATTTAAGTTTTTGTGATTTACGAAGTGACAGCTGAGGGTGTTTTTGTGTCGACAGGGGGGGCCCTGGCAGAGGGCTTCCACGAGAGGCTGAAGGAGTTCCAGAGCTTTGAGAGGAGATTTGAGGCAAGTGTGTGTGTGTGTGTGTGTGTGTGTGTGTGTGTGTGTGTGATTTTGTTATACATATAGTTTAGTTTGTGTATAATAACAATTATGTTGTTTGTTTTGTTATAAATATAGTTTAGTGTGTGTGTCTGTGGGGTGTATTTGTTATGTGGACCTTCTCCTGTCTCCTAAATCTCCCGTCTTTGAACGTCTTCATGTCTCTGGTCATCTTGTTGTCCTAACCAAACTCTCAGATACAACTTTTGCAGTCGGCTACACTATAACCTATTGACGGTCGCCCTCGCCACCACACCACTAGAGGCTCTCCACTAAAGACAACTAAGAGTAGTAGAGTGGTGCAGAATCTGCTCTGTACCACTCCATGTGCATTTAGCCCTCAGCCTGCGTCTTCATTGCTGAAGTCTAGATTTACTGAGGCGAGGACATGCCTTCCATTCAGTTCCATTTCCCTTTTTAGTTTGTTGTTCTCATTTTTTATTGGCAAGCTTTTCTTTAATTTGTATTTGTATTTGTTGTGCGTATTTCTTATACATCTAGACATTGTTGAAATAAGTATGTATGAAAAAAAGCAGTAAAAAGTAGTACTACTGGGAATTGTAACTAGACGAGACTAATCTTGATCTTCAGTCTTGAACAGTAGAATAATTTGAACATTTTCAGAGCATTACATCAGTATGTAGCAATGAGGTAACCTTTGCCTGCATAAAGGGGCCATTATAATGGCCGCAAGTTGCATTCCTGAATTGATCTCTGCAATCAGTAAAGTCACCCTTGCATACACAGCTCCTCATGTATGTACAATGAAACAGTGATACACAGTCTTCCAGAAAGTAAGTTTTATAGTGCATAACATGACATACACTAAACTAGTATAACATAGTGACACATTATGCATGTCCCCAGCCTTATTTTATGTTGTGTATATCGCTGGTAGTATTTCTGTTTCTTTGTATTTTTGTATGTTGTTGTTATTTTCCTTTCTATTGCGTTATCAGTGCGTTGCCGTGACATTACATTGTAGTTGGCACGGGGGGGAGACAGGATACACACTCTGCTGCAGCTTTTATTCTCTTCCAAGTTGGGACTATTTATTAGTTCGCTAGCTGCAGCAGGTGGTGTACCTTGTCCACGCTGTGATCGAGCAGGGGTTTGTGTTCGCCATACCACCCGCACGCTCGCTCTCCCCGTTGTAATTGTCACGACAACGCGTGTGTGTGTGTTATGGCCTCGCAGGAGTGTATCTCGCAGTCAGCAGTGAAAACAAAGTTTGAGCAGCACACTATCAGGGCCAAGCAGATCATAGAAACGGTCCAGGGCATCATGGACAGCATCAACATAGAGGCGGCCGAGAAGAGGTGAGTGTTCCCTTTCCTTATTAGTTGGCTTTGCTGTCCACCCCCCCCCCCCCCCCCCCAAACAGCAATGAGCTCTTTTAGCGGTGCTCTAGGGAACTGAAGAAGGCATTCGGCAAAAAACGAAATAACCTTTTTTTCATCTAGGGTTTTTGTAGTGTAAGCGCCTGATTGTCAGTGATGTAAGTCCCCGGGAAATCAATTTTGGCGGGAAATAAAGGTGAAAGACTCTACTGGTCAACCAACCTGACCCGCGTGTGCGTGTGCGTGTGTGTGTGTGTGTGTGTGTGTGTATAGAGTGGCAGCGCTAGAGGACAGAGAGTATCAGATGGACCGGCTGGAGTTTGTGAAGAACCAGCTCAACCTGCTGGTGGTTGACACCAAGCAGAGGATCAAGGCCATTAGTGAGGAGGTGGCGTCCAAGGTAAGTGTGTGTGTGTGTGAGGTGTTTATACCAGGCTCTGGGTGGGTCCATAACTCAAGATTTCAACCAATGTCAATTTAAGTATGAAACTGAACACTGAAACCTTCTTGCCCACTGACTATAAAGTTACCAAATGCTAGAAAATGCTACATTTCTGGAAAGAAGGAAGTACAATATTGATTATTGACTGTAAAAGTACATTAATCATTTTGGGGGATTTTGATTGGCCCAGGTGTCCAGTGCCATGGGGGAGGAGATTTGCCGCCTAAACGTGATCATCGACGAGTTCCACGCAGATTTCCACCCCTCCCCTCACGTGCTCAAGATCTACAAGTCGGTTAGTAGTAGCCTTTAAACGTCTCAAATCTTTACAATGAAATTGTCTAAAGCTGTGTCATACCATCAATATATGCTAATAATAAAAAGATACTCGATGGGGACTCAATTCTTGTGAAGTTGATCAATTGACGTAGGGCCAATTCTACCTGACCTCTGACTGTTTGCTCTCTGTGTCTGATGCCCTTCGCCAGGAGCTCCTGTCGCATGTGGAGGAGGGCATGGGCAAGAACCTGGCCTTCCGTTGCTCCAACGCCATCAACACCTCCGTCCAGTCCTCCCAGAATGACATGATAGGTACACCGACTGGCCCAAACCATAGAGTTTAGCACTAGCTGCTGGTGCCGTTCAGGGTTCATGTTGAAGGTGTTATAAAACGTTCAAATCCTAGTCTTTTAAAATGATGTCCTATCTATCTCCGTAGTCCCATGAGCACCTTGGTGGATTTATTCAGTAGCATTTTGTATTTATTGGTTGACCTTGTTGCCTGGTGTCTATTCAGTCTATTTCGTCTATTTTATTCTTCATCAAAACTTTGTGTTGTGTGTGTGTGAAGCTAAAATAGCTGGTATACCTCCACAGCCTTCTTGGTAGGGAATACATCCAAATGTACAACAGATTCATGCAAAGGTTTATAAAGTCAATTAAATCATTTTATAAACTAGATTTGACCTTACCAGTATGGTCATTCCAGGTAGGCTGTGTTATTATTTGACTAGACTAGTACTTGTTATTCAGTAAACATCCCATGTTGTCCAATTAGACAGAGTATTTAAAATACATTTTATTAATTGAAAAAATAATCAGTACAAGACTAACTAGCCACACACTATAAACCCAGAAAAAAACGTGACTTTGAAATGCCCGGCCAATTGTGTGTGTGCGTGTGTGCGTGTGTGCGTGTGCGCGTGTGTGCGTGCACATGTGTCACTCGATGCCCTGCTATATTTACCCACTTAACATTGTGGCCTCGCCCCCCCCCCGGCGCTCCACACTGGACACGTGTCATTATGTCATGGAGAGACAGACCAGCTGTGGTTGATGATGATGATGATGAGGAAGGTGTTAACGCACCCTGGGGCTCGTTGAGGACATCAGGATGTCTGATTGCAACACAACTCATTAATATGATGCCTGTACTCGAAGCTGTTTTTGATTGAAACCCATGAGTGTGAGAATAATTACAGTTTGGATGATGTCGGCATTTAGGTTTCACAGTGAGAACTACAAATGCATTTATGTGGAGATGATTCCCCTTAACTCTTCTACGTCTTCCTTTGCAATATATGTGATTTGGTAGAATTCATCCAAAGCGTCTTACAACACCATGAGTAATGTGCGTTCCTAATGGGAATCGAACCTCTAACCCCCCCCCTGGTAGCGTTAATGCCGTGCTCTGCCAGACGGGACCTACTACTATGCCGAGTGACGACATGTTCCACTTCCAGGCAACATGCTGCCCCTGCTGCCGTCGGCCAGCCAGGCCCAGATCCACATGCTGGTGCCCAGCAGGAAGTTTGACCTGAACTATGACCTGAACTGCGCCACGCTCTGCAGCGACTTCCAGGAGAACATCGAGTTCCAGTTCTCCCTGGGCTGGGCGTCCCTCGTCCATCGCTACCTGGGGCCCGCCAACGCACAGAGAGCCCTCAAGCTGATGGACCAGAACTTCCAGGTTCAGTTTATTATTTATTAGTTATCACATTTAAGGTTGTAATGAAGGGCATTGAATGTAATGTAGAGCCAAAGAGAAGGGTCCCAAGAGAAAGACTAATTTATTTGATGCTGTGGTTCCTATGACCGGTTCCTGTGGCTCAGATCCCCAAGCCAGCGCTGACGGCGGCGACGACACCCATCTCCGGCCCCCCCTCCTCCTCCTCCACCGCTGTGGCCTTGCCCAACCAGGAGGCGGCCGTCATGAGCCAGGAGGACCTGATGGTCGCCGTGGCAACCAACCTGGCGTCCATCACCTCCCGCACCTCCATGAGCGTCATCGTAGTTGGAGGGGTGGTGAGTTATACCCCGTCCTGTCCTTAGACCTCTGGTGATGTGGTGGCTAGGACAGCTAGAGCAAAAGGTCCCATCTGGGATAATCATAATACTAATAATATATATTTTTTAAATAATACGTTTTTTTTGCTTAACAATGGCAGAAAAAGGCAGAAAAAAAAGAATCCATACAGGTCAAAGTGATAAGCGTAGAATAAAGGTGGGGTAAAAAATGTGGGCAAATGGGCAAAAAACGATATAAGTGCTTGTCTAAATAGGTGAGTTTTATTTTCTTAAAACAGTTAATGGAGCCAAGACCCCTGGTGCCGTGTGAATGAAGCTTGACATTTCAATTACATCTCTGTATCCCAGAGATGAAGTCAGTCACTGGACGGAGAAAAAAAAGATAATGGTAAAACAAAACAAAAACGGATGATCTGGTCTCTCTCCGTCTCTTTATCTCTATCTGTGCCCCCCCGCCCCCGCCCAGGTGTGGCGGACAGTGGGCTGGAGGCTGATCGCCCTGACGGCCTCCATCTACGGCACGCTGTACCTATACGAGAGGCTCACCTGGACCACCCGGGCCAAGGAACGCACGCTCAAGCGGCAGTTTGTGGACTACGCCACTGAGAAGCTGCAGCTCATCGTCAGCTTCACCAGCTCCAACTGCAGCCACCAGGTCCAACAGTGAGTCAACCTCCCTGTCGCACTTAGTGGCTCTGACTGGACGTACGATACGGTGTACTTTGTTAAAGGTGCTGTTAGTAAGATCGAGAGAGTTGTAAATAGAGAGCAGAAAAGAGCGGAAGATTTTGAAACCAAACAACCCAAAAGAAGCCCCCTCCCTCCCTATGATCCTCTGCCATTGAGAAGGGTTGCATTTCACGCAGGCAAGATGAATACCCCCGAACCAGTCGAGGACGAGATGCCCTGATTGGTCAGAAATGAGCCCGGAGTGGTCTAAAATCTAAATTGGCTCATATGGAGGCAGGTGCAGTCAATTCGAAACAGATATTATGACACATTTCACTCACTAATAGCTGAGGGATGGCTGTGCCATTTCTAAATTACATAATATAATATTATAATATCTCTTAAATCTTACCTGCAGCACCTTTTAATAATACTATGTGTGTGTGTGTGTGTATATATGTATATGTATATATATATATATGTATGTATATATATATATATGTGTATGTGTATATACAGTATATGTATATATATATATGTGTGTGTGTGTGTGTGTGTGTAAATATATATATATATATATATATATATAGCTCTTAACCTTACCCACAGCGCCTTTTAATTCCTGAAATTTG
Organism: Merluccius polli; assembly: GCA_030340625.1. NCBI lineage: Eukaryota > Metazoa > Chordata > Actinopteri > Gadiformes > Merlucciidae > Merluccius > Merluccius polli. Next base: position 311,423 of record JAOPHQ010003417.1, on the reverse strand, counting down.
GGTATTACAGCTGAAAGTACAGGATGGTAATAAGAAATAAATGGAGATAAACATTTTAAAAAGATAGATAAGATAAAAAGATATGAATGAGAATAAAACGTATTGATAGAAAATATACAGAAAATATGTCCCTATGCATAATAAGAGTAGTAGAAATGTAGATGCAAAAATAAACGTCAGCATTGTCGAGGTAAACAAAGAGCGGGAGTTGCGGCTCGCGTCTGTGGTGCGGCGTATATCTCACCAAACTGTCCTGATTCCGTTTTCCTCCGTTGCCAGGGAGATGGCGACGACCTTCGCCCGCCTCTGTCAGCAGGTGGACCAGACCCAGAAGGAGCTGGAGGCTGAGATCTGCCGCCTCACGGCCAAGATAAAGCAGCTGGAGAGGGTCCAGGGCCACTCAAAGACCCTACGGTCAGTGGATCAGTTTGTCTGGTGGCACACAGTGGTCAACACATGGCTAGCCCCTTCCTGATTGTGGGGGGGCGGGGCAAAAGCTAGTGCTGCATAATTGTATATTTTGGTTATATTGATAGATGTTTGCATTGCAACATGGCTGGTAATGTGCCACTATCATTCATGTACGTCTACTTTGACAACAAGTATTCCTAGATTTGTAAGACATTTTGTTGTATTGTGTGGTTTCAAAGTTAACCTACTATGCATACAATCCTGTTTTAAAGTGCTGGTGAACCCAAAATCTATGTTCTATGGTCTTGAACATGGTAATCTATGCCATTTTGTCACTGTTACAAAAATAATACCGTAATTAAGAAAAAAAACTGGTGTAAAATCCTATGTTTTTGCCAGCTTCCGCCAACATGCCTAAAAAGAAATATCACAAAGTTGTCATGAGCCGTAACCATGGGGACACCTCGGCCCTCCTTCGTCGAGCTCTCAGCCCAAAACTTGAGCTGATAAGGGGGGTTCACTGACTCTTTAATGAGGAATCCTCTTTTCTTTTTCTTTCTGCAGACACAAAGCCACCAAGCTGGAGAGCCAGTTGGAGGAGTTCATACAACAGTATCTCCGCCTGGAGTGATCCGCTTTTCTCTCCATCTTTCTCTCTGTCTCTCTCTGTTTCTGTCTCTCTCTTTCTCTCTCTCCCTTCACCTCTCTCTCTCCCCCCCTTAATATCTCCTGTGGAGTCTTCTCCAGTCTGACAGACCCCGGGCCCTTGCCTAAAACCTTAACTACTGTTTTGATGTGGACCGATCGATTCCCCCCCCCCAAAAAAAATCCCCACCACCCCCAAATTTTCACTTTTCCAAAGCCCAAGGTGGTCTCCCACCAAGAGGACAGACTGTGTTAAGACGCGTGTAGTAAGGGGTAAACTCCATGCCTTTTTGCCTGCTAATGGAGTGGATGAAAGGACTAGCGGCGGCTTACAGAAGCCCCCACATCCCCCCCAGAAAGACCGCCTTAAAGTCCCAGTCAGGATAGTCTTTGGGTGCTAATGTTTTACTCCACTCCCAAGCTTTTCTAACTGTGAACTCATGTTTCTTTCGGACTAACATTTGACTGGTATGTAAAGTTTGTGTGTGTGTGTGTGTGTGTGTGTGTGTGTGTGTGTGTGTGTGTGTGTGTGTGTGTGTGTGTGTGTGTGCGTGTGTGTGTGTGTGTGTACGTGTGTGTACGTGTGTGTACGTGTGTGTACGTGTGTGTACGAGTGTGTACGAGAAGTATATGTAAAAAAAAAAAGGTTGATCTTTTGGATCTGTGAATCAGTATTTGTTTGGCACAAACCTAAAGTGCATGCAGTATGTGTGAGGTTTTGATGAATCATCAAAATCGAGTTAGATTTACAAGAAGAATACTAAATGATGAGGGAAGGCTCATCTTTGTTGGATTTTATTTCTGTTTGTGGCACAATCCCTACGGTGTAGATAAGTCTTTTGATACTGTCATGCATTTTCTAAGGTCTTGTCATTTATACCAGTGAGACCAGATCTGATTTTTGAATGCAACTTAAAACCCTTCTGATTTTCCAGGATGTATTAAAAGAAACTATAAGTAACTGTGTAATGAAAATATGCTTGTGTGTGTGCTTTTAAATTGTTTTATTCCTAAATCGTTTGCGTCTTTTATTTTGAAGTTGAATTGGTCAATTACCAAATTCATGATACTACTCACAACCACACGTAACAAATGTGTAAACAATTAGTGTAATGGTAATGGATGAGGTTAAAAATGCCCCCCCCCCCCCCCCCCCCCCACACACACACACACTCACTGTGTCAAATTAAAAAACTATCTTTAGGCTACAAACAAAAATCAATGGTCTAAAGTTGGTACAGTGTACTCTACTCAATACTATTCGTTTGATATTACTTTGTGCTTGGCAAACAAAAAACAACCTAAGCTTTTTGTATATAAGTCGGCCACAAAAAGACAGATCTTTGGTTAAAAGCTTTTTTTTTATTGGTTACGATATCAACTCATGGCAACATCAGTATCACCAAGCCACTGTACAAATACAAAAAAAGAAACAAAAAAATTGGTGTGAAAAAGACTATAAAAATTATTCCATAACAAGTGATTATATCTTCACACAATAGAACTGTAAGATAATTATCATGGCACCAAGTCCCTGGTTTTCACTGGCTTAAAATACTTAATAAATTATAAGAAGGAAAGGTGACGCCAAAGGGCAGTGCATTAATCTGTGACGGCCAGGTGAGGTGTTGGAACACGTTTTGTGGTGGTGGTGGAATCCTCTTTTTTTTTTTCCTCGACATATCCAACAAGTGACGCTAAATGTCAATACTTAAAAGAAATTGCGTATGGTAGTGCAAATGCAATCCTCAAAACAGTGCCTTGATGGATGTAGAACTCAGTAAATAATCACCTCGGTTCCTTTTACATTTTAAAAACACAATATGTGGCCGTGGTCCCCTTTTGACAGCCACAAATGGCAGCTGTAGTTGCTGTTCAAATATCGAAGGGAAGTCAAAATATTAACTCCTGGATCTAAATGATACAACGGACCCTCCCAAAACTCACTGATTTTGTGAGTGCGTGTGTTTTTCAAAATTATATTTTGTCATCAAATAAGGTGCAATCTGGTCTGAAAGCTTTTCAAAACCAATTAGGAGCCAAAATTAACACCTAAATTGATGCATTCATCAGCACCTTTTTTTTGACGAGGGACCCATCTGTGGATTGTGACGAGTCGTCAGCACAGGCACATGTTGCCATTGGAGTCCCAACTGCCAATACTGTTGTATTATACACAGCAAAAAAAATAAAAAATACAAGTAGGATGCCGTCCACTGAATGTGTTATTCAGTAATGGCAGTAGATCCTTCTGTCCAGTGGTTAGGGCTAAGGAGTAGTTTGGATCTCGCACGGCTCACCATCAAACTAACATCTGTATAGGGTGGCTTTATTTACTCTTTAACAAATTACATCACAGCGGTGTGAATGCATTCTTGGCACAACACTTTTTCAATGAATAATAGTACTGTGTGGAACCATTAAGATGCAGAAAGAAGAAAAAAATTATAACATTTGTGATAGGCAAATCTATATTTTCATCAGGCAGCTGATTGGGTGCAGAACAATGATGTGGATTTACATGGGAAAGCTGGCACTTGACAAAATAGACAATACAAATGAAGAAAAAGCAAATAGGTTGTGTCCTGGGTCGTTCACAGCTCCATGGCTAACATTGGCACACATGAGAAACTAACAATTCTGTTATCCGTATGTATTAGTCCCACCTCCCTTTCCCCATCAACACTGATAGGCAACATGTCCTAGGCAACAATAGGAAGTTCTCAGGCTTAAAAAAACTAAAACAAACACCATCTCATTACATATCCTCTTAGAAAAAATGATTAGTGAAAAGCCAGTTACAAATGAACTTAAAAACACAAAAAGAAAATGTAAAAAAAAGAAAAGCAAATTACAGTATGTCAGGGGAGATTTACCGATACTTGATTGAACACTAACAAAGTACTACGACACAGACGGTAGTAGTACAGGATTTTAAAGTGATAATACAGCATTCAAAGCATGTGGGGGTGTCTTGAAGCATGGGTGTTTAGTGTTCACTAGTATAGGCAGCGTCATGTGCTTTCTGAAGGACAAATCAGCCTTCTTTGGACCATCTTGGCCATCCGCCCCTTCAACCCAACCGTGAACAGGGATCTCGCAGCTGTAAATAACTCGGCTGTACTCGATGCAAGCATTGGTTTTGTTTTGTGATTTTTTTTTCTTCTCACTATGAGCTATCGTAAGGCAGAATGAAGACACGATCGGGGCCAATCTCAAAAAGCACAACATCCCCCTCAGCAGACACACGCATGGCAATTAGAGACAGGCACCGGAAATAGCCGACGGGCAGGTCAAATGAAATGTCCATCTGTCGGGAAAATTTAATATCCAAAATCTGTCAACGGAAACCAAAAACGGAACCAACCAAAAAAATTAAATGGCAGAGAAAATATATATCTAAAAAAAACAAATCATCAGATACCACTTGTCCCAGTAAATACGTCACATGCTCGATGCTGTACATTGGTACTAAAGTCTAAAGTATTACTAGCTATCAAGTGTCCATTTCTGTCTACCAAGTGTTTTTTTTTTCCTCTTAGAAATACCTTTCTGTTCATTGCATGTTCTTGTTGAGAAAGACAAATGATAACTTCATGTTAAATACAGATCAACACAAAATAAGTGTTCTTTTTTTTATTGTGTTTTTTTTGTATTTTTTTTGTATTTTTTTTCAACACACACAATGCTAGCACTGGTGTGGTTCGGTAATCAAGGTTAGGCGCAGACCTTGTCAGGGATAATGGTTTCTTTTTTTTTTGCCAATCCTTCATGTGAAAGAAAATACTAACGTTCACATCGCTGCTCTGCCAGTTTGAACCGCCGCCATCTTTTTTCCCGCCCTGACAAGAAGCAGAAGTCCGACCGACATCTTCATCAACGACAAACTGCTTGCCTTAAAGCTGTTAAAACTGATTGAAAAGTACGTAACACATCGCGGCGCAAAAGACAACGTTGCTCTATACTAACCTCCCCCCCCCACCCCTTTCTATGGTCGACATGTTGAAGTAACCTGTTGACCCTGTTGAGAGACCCAATGGGCTCTGGTTGTATCTTTAAGGGCCTGTGTGTGTAGGCCCAGTTCACACGTCACGCCCTGTTTCCAGAGCAACACGGGGGGTCACTCGTCCCGCGTGGCAGTGGGTGACTGAATAGCAAATAATAATAGGTCGTCTTCAAAATCCCCGTTTCCATGATTTGAGGCCCGAGATTCAGTGCCATTATAGTACCTTGACTAAAATACAGGAGTACTCCACAGACTTCAGCCTACAAGTCGACCGGCTTAACTTTTTTTTTTTTTTTTTGTACTTTGGAGCTAAAAAACTGCATCCAGACTAGAAAACAAATAATACTAAAAGAAATAGCCGCTGTTGGCTTTGGAGAGTTGTATTTACACACAGCCACAGCCGTGTGACACACGGTCAGGACAGGAAACCGACGGCGGTCGGTTACGTAAAAAAAAAAAAAAAGCATTACAATCACAGCTATCATCCATCATAACAATACTTTTAGTTAAAGGGTGTGTGTGTAGGACCAGTACCGGTTACCATCACACACGCACGCACACATACATACACACACACACACACACACACACATGCATGCACATGTACACAATAGTGTATGGAAATAATAATAAAAAAAATAATACACTTAAATTCGAAGTCTCCAAACAAGATTCTAATAGTTGATGCTTTGTTTAAGCCATCGCTCGCCAGGTAGTCTTTTCAGGAATACTGACCAAACGTAGCAGACCAAACGTCAAATTTAAAATACTTTTAAAACTTAAAAAAATACTTTTCTCTAAATGACCGATCGCACTTTAGTGTACCAGGCCCCGAGCTATCTGCTTCCATAAGTGGCGTTAAACAAATGCAACCATCATTAGAGACAGGTTTGGTATGATCAGGTATGGTACTGGGAATAATATATACATTTAAAAAGAAACTGAAGCAACTCCCCTTCCCGCACAAAATGAAAAAAAAAAAAAAAACTGAGGGAGAGGGCGGGAAATAAACTACAAAATCATATACATACACATTATATGTGCATATATGACGCATATATACACACACATAATGATATACATATATATACTGTATTTATATATATATTTACATTGTACGCACACACTGTCCTCTAGTTTGACGGTAACCACGGTAACACAGCTCATCGTAAACCAGTCGCTTTTTTACCCCCACTTCTTCTTCTTCTTCTTCTTCTTCTTCTTCTTCTTCTTCTTCTTCTTCTTCTTCTTCTTCTTCTTCTTCTTCTTCTTCCACCCTTTCTATTTTTCTATGTTTCACTCTCCTTTCTCTCACTGGGCCACTACTGAAATTGTGATGGTGTTTTAGGTGTGGTTTAAAAAACAAAACACAAAAAAGAAGTCAATTGGAAAAGGTGGAAAGAGTTTGTGGCAGGAACACAGGCTGAGAGGAGAGATGGAGGGAGGGGGGGGGGTTAAAGTGGGACAACTAGACTTCACACAGTGTTCACCTCTGAGGGGTGTGAGGAGAGGATGGGGGGCGGTCCAGACGAGTGGTGGTGGTAGGGAGGTGGGGGTGTGAGGAGAGGGGAGGGGTGGTGGGTGGGGGAGGGGGGGGTGTGGGGCGGGGTGGAGCAATTTACAGGCGAGGAAGGGAGAATGGATGTGTGTGTGTGTGTGTTTTTTAGTTCCAGATCCGGAGGAAACTGTCCCAGGAGCCCGTGGCGACCGCCATGCCGTCGTCGGTGACGCCTAAACAGCTCACCCTGTTGTCGTGTCCGGCCAACACACCTGGACACACACACACACACACACAAACACGTTAACAGAGAGGTGGTTTAATGTTGATGGAGGTCAACGGGGCGACGTGGGCGTCGTGTAAATCAAGAGCACCACAGTGCATCGACAGTGTGCCAATATGCTCACGTTGGCCTAAACTTTTGTTTATTTAGCCGTTAATACAGTCCCTTGGACCTGTAAGAGGACACACTGACATCGCTCGCAGATTGGCTTCTATTCCCAGAGAAATTAGCAAAACTCACAACCAACCAGACCAACAGGATACTGCAAAAATATCACAGTAATGCTGATGACTCCTTACTCTCTCCCCCACTTTTACTACTAAATCAATCAAATGCCTGACCTACATACTAGAAATGAATAATACCAAACCCAACTCTCTCTCTTTCTTTCTCTCTCTCTCTCTCTCTCTCTCTCTCTCTCTCTCTCTCACCTCACCCTATTTCCATCTTTCCATCTTTCTATCTCCCACCTTTTTCGGTTTGTTCATACTTATATTCATATATATTTTGTGAACCGACCTGCGCGCTCCGCCTTCAGCGTGTCCCACACATTGCAGTTGAAGTCGTCGTAGCCGGCAAGCAGCAGGCGGCCGCTCTTGGAGAACGCCACGGAGGTGATGCCGCAGATGATGTTGTCGTGGCTGTACATCATCAGCTCCTGGTCGGCGCGCAGGTCAAACAGCCGGCAGGTGGCATCGTCCGAGCCTGTGCAGAAGGCGTTCCCGTTGGGGAAGAACTGTGCAGAGAGGGAGGGGATAGTGAGGATTAGGTTATTGGCTGACGGGGGGGGGGGGTCTCCCTTGTCCATCACTGGAGATAAAGTCAGGTTCAGTCTAATCAGAGTAAGATGTGATATTTATATTTTATTTGTCTGGACTTTACCGTGTGTTAATATAAAATATACTGGGCCATATATATGAGGCCATACAAATTTCAATTTTTGATTAATCACCACATGCTTGCACTTTTACAGTCATTTAATGGTCCAAGTCAGTTAATCTGCACTCTCTCCGGTTGTTTTTTAGAAACCGTGTCATGCAGCACCGTGTTCTGTTACTCCAGTGTTGATTGTGTGTGCTGTAACTGTCCTCAGCGCTTTGGATACAAGTGTCCAATGAGGTTAAATGTAAGCAACAGTCATCGACGAAAACCCAATGCCACGACTGGCTTCGACCGGTCTTTAACCCCCCATTGTAATCTGTCCTCCTCTCCGGTAACTCACGCAGACGGCATTGATGTCGGACACGTGGCCGGTGAAGGACTGCCTGCACATGCCGTCCCGCACATCCCAGAGCTTGGAGGAGGCGTCACAAGCCCCCGACACGAAGGTCCGGAAGTCGGGACTCAGGGACAGGCTCATCACGTCCCCAGTGTGGCCGGTGAAGGTGGTTGCCTGCTGGCCTGTCTCAATGTCCCACAATGCACTGCACAAGACATTGGGAAAATGGCTCAATGGTTGGTTGGCTATGGGGTCGTGGTCTGATACACAAAGGAATCAGCCATTGTGAGGTTAGAGGAGATGCCGGGGGAGGGAGGGAGAGAGAGAGAGAGAGAGAGAGAGAGAGAGAGAGAGAGAGAGAGAGAGAGAGAGAGAGAGAGAGAGAGAGGACGCAGGAGAAAGAGGAAGAAAGAAAGAACAGAGACAGAGCGAGAGAGTGAAAGAGAAAGACAGTGAAAGAGAATGAGAAAGAGGGGGAAAGAGGATGAAGGAGACATATAGCTAGTGGACTCACCAGGTGGTGTCTCCAGAGCTGGTCACTATCTGGTTATCGTCCAGGAAACGGCAACAGGACAGGTACCCTAGGGGCAGACAAGTGGTCACAGGTTGTGTAAGTAAACCACAACTCTTTATGCCATGTTGCCCAGTCACCGACAGTGGTAATTCACAAGTGTATTAATTAAACATCCAGATTTATATGGGTATACACATGAACATAAACATTTTAAAAAAGTACATACATCAGAAGTACGATTCTAAAGTCTAGTTATGTCTCACAACTATACACAAACTAAATTGGATGAAATCAACTTGCTATTGATAGTTGCCACTCAGCAGTTACTACTACTACTGCTAGATGGCGCTATTGTGCATACTGTCAGTTTCCATTTTGTCTTTCTCTTTAGCACGTACAAGAACAAGGAAATATATCACATTCAAATACATGGGAGTCTAAATGGAAGTGTGAAAGTTGAAATTAGTGTGGGAGACACAGCCTCACACAAATCCTAGGTAGTGTGCTGGTGTCGTATGTGAGGAAATACCAAATTAACTGCTAAGTCATCATCACTGGAAGCAAGCTAAGGAACTAACTTCCTCAGTCAAGTCAGGTCAATTTTATTTGTATAGCCCTTAATGACAGTTACAGTCTCAAAGGGCTTCACAGGCCCACATAGCAATGTACTTTGTCATTTGATCAAGCAATCCTTTGTAAAAAAAAAAGCTCCATCACAAACTGCTAGTCATTAAGGCAATATAATTCTTAACATAATATTATATAATCTACGTCACGGAGTGAGCCATGACGTCACTGTGTAAGCAGCCTCATGTTTGTCCATCCAAAACAACCATGACATAATGTAATATAATATAGAAAATAAATCATTGCTGTAGAACAAACATGTCAGCCATCACCCATCAGCCAAATACAAATGTTTATTATGTATGATGCATCTATTCCATTCTTTCAAATACAATATATAAATCCTCTTGTAAAAACTTCCCTTACAAAGCCTAAAAATAAATAAAACATAAACATCAGCCGTTCAGCTTTTAACAAAATGTAAACATGCTCTGCTAGCATTTCTAGCTGCACGTTCTTACTCTTCCATCCAATCAGAACCTTTAGTTTTGGGTGAAGCCCCGCCTACCTGTGTGTCCTGGCAGCTCTCGGGTGACCCGCACGTTGCCCTCGCGGGTCTTTAGGCTGTAGATGGAGCAGATGTTGTCCAGGCCTCCGCACGCCACATAGTTTCCCGAGGGGGCATAGGCGCACGTCATCACCCAGGAAGAACGCAGTGGGATGGCATGCATCTAGGAGGGGAGAGAGAGAGAGAGAGAGAGAGAGAGAGAGAGAGAGAGAGAGAGAGAGAGAGAGAGAGAGAGAGAGAGAGAGAGAGAGAGAGAGAGAGAGAGAGAGAGAGAGAGAGAGAGAGAGAGAGAGAGAGAGAGAGAGAGAGAGAGAGAGAGAGAGAGAGAGAGAGAGAGAGAAAGAGAAAGAGAAAGAGAAAGAAAAAGAGAAAAAAAGATTTTTGAAGTTGCTCCAGTTTTGAGTGTATGCTTTGATTGTCACCAGCCTCTCTTTGGTTAAAAGCAAGTAAGAGGCAGTATTGGGGGGTGGGGAGTGCTTATTGCTAATATATTGTGTCACTGATTCCAATTGCCCTTCAATTGAAATTATGTATTCGCCTATTCCAGTTATGCAGACAACAACAATTACAGTGAGTCCAAACACTGTGGGCCACAATACACAAGCCATCAAAACTCAGCTTTTACAATACAACACAACTGATTGGATTGATTGAGAGTTGAGTGCAAAGCTGACCAGTGCTGCTAGCCAGCAGGGTTTAACCCTGGGTTTGATTACTGTCTGCCAGAAGGGGTTAGCCCTCTATGGACTTATTATTATACAATTATTCATGTTAACTGTGATTTCCTGAATATTTATCATTCTGGACCCTCACCTTATTTGTTGTGTAGCTGTCCCAAATGATGAGTTTTCCATCCTGGGACGCACTTACCAGTAACCTAGAAAAAGAAGATATAGTATTTATTATTTAGAACATTTCAGGAGTGGTGGAAGAGCACTCACACACAGAATAATCCATGATCACATGCATCTATGGCATAAAGGGGAAGCAATGGGAGCCAGGTGCCAGTGACACATCTCTGTGAACAAGTGTAAGATTTGGTGCCTAGAACCATATCATCCTTCATTTTTCTCTGATGGGTCGAGAGAGCTACTGCTATTTTCTATTTTCTTTCCTCCTTCCTTCTTCTCTCCCTAATCCCCCTTCCTCCCGCCTTTTACTCTCACTTCCTCTCCTGGCAGGGACGCCTTTTCGTGCCACAGGCATCCAGGGGAGCTCCCACTTTGAATGTGCCAACCCATGCAATATTCATCAGGCCCGGTTATGCGACGAGCTCTCTGCAGTCCAAACAGGGGTTGGGGGTGGTGGGGGGGGAGAGGGGGGGGGGGGTTAGGGTGGGGCGGGGAAGCGATCCGAGCGGAAGGGGCAGGAAACGAATGAAATAAACAGCGGCGTAGCACGACAATAAAGTGTAGAGTAGAGAGAGAGAGAGAAAGAGAGAGAGAAAAAAAAACCAACAGGAACTAAGACTAATGATAGAAAGACGGTAACAAAGAGACACGGGGAGACCTGAGAAAGGGGGGCTGTTTAACCAGGCTATGTTTAAAAAGGAGGTAGGAGGAGTGTGTGTGCTTCAGGACTGCGACGCCTCACAGGGCCAGCGAGTAGCAGAAGAGACTAGATTTAGATGCTCCTTTATCCCTTGTTTTCCCCCCCTTCTCTCTCTCTCTCTCTTCCTGCCTCCCCCTCCCCCCCCCCCTCCCACTGCTTGCGTGTTTCCGTGTCCCCGGGGACAGGAAGTGAGTCTGACAGCGCTCCTCATCCATCTGCAGCAGCCAGAGAGAGCGGAGAGAGAGAGAGGGGAGCATCTCCTTTGCTCAAATGTCAACCGCTGTATACAAAATAAACACAGGCTGTTTGGGGGCCTCCTGTGGGCCGGCACACACACGTACACGCGCACACACACACACACACACACACACACACACACACACACACACACGCACATGCACGCGCACGCGCACACACACACACACACACACACACACACACTCTCTTTTGATGACAGATCAAGGATGCCTAATTCACCTATGCATAATCACCGAAGTGGTGTATCATTAATCATCAATTAAACGTAGTAGTAGGACTCCCTTTCTAATAACCTTGGTCATTTACAACAGGTTAATTTCTTTCGAAGGATTTAAAATACAGCTGAAAAATCCAATGCAGACCTCTTCTTTGTATCTACTAGATATTGTACATCCATGTTCTAGTGTACTGCATGCTTTGCTGCATGCTTTTCCTTAACCTCCCATGATAAAAAATTGTTTATTTTTTATCAATTCTCAGTGCTTGCTGGGAACGTCCTCAGCAGAAGAAGCAGTTTGTAAGTATGAAGGACGCCACACACCAGTCAGCCAAACTGGCCATTGGTTTTTGATTTTGGTGATTTGCGAGCAGAAATGTACCATATTATTAACCATGTGATTCACCATATTTTGACAACGGCTATCTTCGAGGAAGAAAGAAAGCAAGAATATTTGAGAACATTTCAAGGAGGAGGTCAATCTTACAAACTGCATCTTTCAGGAGAAGACCCTACAAGCTGTGGTGAGACCGCCACTGTCTTTAGTGCAAACATCAGGACTGTGGTTGTTTTGTGTGTTTTGGAAGGGAGGGAAGGGGGGGTGTCATATTAGTGCCAGTGACAGAAATAGTAGTGGCAGTAGTAGTAGTAGTAGTAGTAGTAGTACTAGTCCTTAAGGTGGTATTAGTCATATTAGTAGGGTAACAATAGTAGTAGCGCAAAAGGCCCCACACCTGGGGCTGCCGTCACTTTTCCCAAGTGAATTGCATCGGGAGACAAGATAGATAGAGACAGGTGGACAGAGAGATACATAGTCATAGAAACATAGATTACACAGAGAATTGACCACGTCAAATATACCAGCACGCACACATCGGGTGTACAATTGTCGTCAAAAGTATATTACTTGGCAGTTAGCAGTAGTACATTACTATTCAATGTTTAGTCATATTTGGCCTCACATTACCATGACACTGAAGATGTGAATGTAAATGCGGATGTAAGTGAAAGTACATTGCTGTAGATCTTGCTTTCTTTTCTTATTTGCCCATAGGTAAGAGCTGTACATCCCAACATGACTACCTGTACTGGCGAATGTCTTGTAAAGTCTTGTAAAGTTCGGGCTCTGCTATCGTACCTAGAGTCATCACTTCCAAACAAAACACAGCGTTGCCTGATCTCCTGACTTTTATATACCGAGTTGTAGTATTAGCAGTGAACCTTAACATGAGTCACTACAGTGGTGTGTGTGTGTGTGTCTGTGTGTGTGAGGGTGGTGGTGGTGGTCCTACCTGGAGTCGCTTCCCCAGTGCATTGCATAGATCTTAGCCAGGTGGCCCCTGAGCGTTCGACGGGTCCTCATCTGTATCCGGCCCACCGAGTCCAGACCAGCTGTGATCTGCCAAAAACACAGGAAGCTGCGTCAGACACAGTGTGTTCCCACCATGTGCTCCACGCCATCTTTCACATACACACACACACACACACACACACACATACACACAGAATGATGGAGTCTGGGTTCAAGGGGTTAACACCAGGATGTTGCAGAGCTGCATAGCCAAACCTCACTCTATACTGAGATGTAGTTCAATTTGGAAACACATTTTAATCTTCATAGGCTAAATGTATTGTACTGAAGCTAATACACAAACCTCCCAATACGTTTTGTGATTCAATACTCCCAACTTGATTCTGTTTTCTGCAACGACTGCTCTTTGTGGCATTACTAATAGGATGTCATGCAGGGTAGACTGTTTCAGAACAGTTTCTAGACCCTGTGTGTGTGTGTGTGTGTGTGTGTGTGTGTGTGTGTGTGTGTGTGTGTGTGTGTGTGTGTGTGTGTGTGTGTGTGTGTGTGTGTGTGTGTGTGTGTGTGTGTGCGTGCGTGCGTGCGTGAGCCTGTCAATGCTAAGAAATGAGGAGCTCTTTTGGTTGACATTTAGGGACGGGCAACACTCGCCCCAAGGTATCGGTCCTCGACAGCTGGCTGAAGCAAGCACGCTTAATTCTGGACTGATCCAAGGTTGAAAAATATAAGTTATCCTTTTAAAACGTGAGGCTAAGGTCCTCACTGTTGGTTCTAATGAACAGCAACATGAAAACTAAACGAGTGCTTGTCCTAAAACACACTACAGGTAGGCTCCACTTTCCCATTTTTCTATTATACAACAAGAGATAAAGTCCCTTCAGATCCAGCCAATGGTTCTGCTGAGGAGATGGGGGGTTGACCTGACGAGCCAGATAGTTTGTTAACATGCAACCATCTGAGAAGTCGTCCTTGAAAACTGTCTGGAAAAGGGCAGGCATTTTCAAAAAAATACTTGGCAGGTGACTGGATGAATTATCAGATCAATTAACCATATGACGTAGTAGGAGAGCGCCGCTGAGGAAACACAACTACAAGCTGCAGTCTGAGGAACTTTGAAAACTAGTCAGTGTAGCTAGCCATGAACGTAGCATGTCGGTAGATGATGCTTGCTGCCTTTCTAAGGGAAATGTGCCGAGTTGCCGCCATTGTTTTTGAATGAACATTCGCTTCTCGCTGTCGTCACACCTAAGCCACACCAGTAGCTGTCAGTAGTTCCTCATAGGACGCCGATTGGTCCGAACCACTGTGGTTCAGCCACAAGCGCATTACTTGCAGCCTGGCAAGACTACCTCACAAGGTAAGTGTGGGGGGTAGAATGTATTTGTAAAACACAACACCAGTTGCTTACCTGTGACAGAGTGGAGTCACTGCAGGCTTTCCTCGCATCCTGCAACAACACAAATGTAGTTTCAGTCAACAGTCACAAGTAATTCTCGGAAGCAGTTACTGAGAAACCCTTAGTGAGCGTGGCACGACTATGATTCGATCCATATCATTGACTGATTAATACATGGAACATGATGATTGAAAAGCTGATGTGGTGCAGAATGTGAATGTTTATTAGCCCGTGGTAGCTAGTAACGAGTAGTATTATGAAGAGCGGTCCGAGAGGGTCCGACATCTTCGCAAACATGTAGATGTATGTAATGTATGTATGTATGTTTGTATGAACAACGTAAATATAACCGATTTAACATTGTACATTATTGTGAATAAGAACATGCATTGTTGGTACACCACTAAACACACACACACGCAAATCACTGTATAGCTTTAAAAGTAGAATTGTGTAGTGCCTGAAGAATTTCAATCTAATCCGATTCCAGATCAAAATGTATGTGATTGGCAATCGGTCAGAAACATGCATGATTGTTACACCACAAATACACACAGAATACTGAGGCACTATTAATTACACACCACACATGCAGAGCTAGAGTGAGAGAGCGAGAGAGAGAGAGAGAGAGAGAGAGAGAGAGAGAGAGAGAGAGAGAAAGCGAGGGCAGTACCCGGATCTGATTGCGTAGCTGCTCGGCTTCCTGCCGTAACTGTTCCAGCTCACTCATGTTGCCTCTGCGATGTGTTCAGGTGTCACTCAGCTAGTGGGAATACTGGCTTGGCTCAGGAAAAAAACACACTCATACACACACATGCGCACACACACACGCTCGCACACACACACTTTTCTCACACACGCGCGCACTTGCCAGCTGACACCTGCGAGAAAGAAGAAAGAAGAAAAAAAATTACTACAGATAAAAGATAGATTGTGAAAGACAGAGAGCGAGAGAGAGACAGAGAGAGATTGGCGATATGTTAGTTTGATGGAGTCCTTCCTTTACAAACAGGTATCTGTGAGCTGGGATGGATATGGGCGTGAACAAAATGCCATGCTGTGTGAATGTGTATGTGTGTGCGTATGAATGTATTTTTGTGTATGTGTGAGTGTGTATATGTTTGTGTATGTGTCAATGTGTATGCGTGTATGTGTGTGTGTACTATGTGGCTCAGGCCAGGGTATCGCAGAGGGTGGCATGGCTCTTCAAACACCCCCAGTGAAGTTCAGAAGGCCATCTGAGCCCGGCCCTGACCTTTCCGTCCTCAATCCCCCTCTTGTGTTACTGCATTGTGTCGTTAGCCCGGCGCAGAACGCTGGACCTCCCACCAGCACCAATACACACTTACTGTATAAGGCGATAGAAACGCTTTTGTTGGCTCTGGGCATATCCGTTGGTGCCGGGCGCGTGTTTACTCTGCAATAAATCTTAAACAATGTGCCATCAAATGTTTTTTTTTTGGTGGAGAGTATATATTTGTATGTGTGTTTAATTGAGCACTGCTTCAGATCAACCGTGTACATGGGAGTTTGTTCATGTGTGCAATGTGCATGTTGCCAGGATGTGGGTCACGGAGCACTTACACACTCCTCAGAAATGTTTGGACTGTCGTAACCACCCTCCCCCTCGCTCATAATCGAGGCTGTTTTGTTGCCAGCAATCCAGAAGTGTAACCCGCATAGATACATTTTTTAGTTTCACTTTCTATAATTCAAACAAATAGGCCTAGGGTTCAGTCCAGGCCGTCACAAAATCATGACGGGGAGAAGTTTTGAGGCTTTTATCTTCATTTATACAAACGCTACATTAACCTAGCCCTTTATTAACTGGCTGTACTATGGGGCTCCAGCACCATCATAATACCATTACAAACAAAAAATCCTTAAAGCAAAATGTGTTGTACACATCAGCAAACAAAAACAATACACTCACATGCACAATTAAGTATCATTCCTTTAGTGCCAATTTCCTTGTTTAAAAAGACAGAAAATGAAAGGCTAGACATATATATAATGATGCTGAGTGTAGCAAAGATGCTTTCTACAGCCCTGGGATCGCGTCAAGGCCAAGGTGGTCTCATGTCTTAACGAGTGTTGCAACGCCTGCTTAGGCTGCCTTAGAGTGACATCATCACCCCCCCCCCCTTCCTCCACACCCATCCCCCCAGAATGACGCAAGCCCTTCTGAAGAGACTGCATCAGCAACGCGGTGACGCTACCAGGCCGCCAGGAGCCCGTTGTCCGATCCTACGGTAACGCCACGTCACGCGCCGGGGGCCGATGAGTGTGCGCCAGTAAAACAAACCTGGCATGACCCCCCCCCCCCCCCCCCCCCTTCTCTTCGGTTAGATATGTCTGATCAATATTCGGCTCGAGGCCTTGTGTGAGGAAATGCGGTTGAACAAACATGAAAGATGACAACCAAAAACACAGATGGTGGTGAGATGAAATTTGACGTCAAAATGTGAGGCTTTTAAAAGGGTGACTATATCATTTTTTTTAAAAGAAGGAATTAAGAGAGACTAGCATTTTCTAATTTGTGTTTCATAGAATGAGGCTATATTTCAGGATACTAACATAAGGAGCAGTTGATGTGGCATCTTTGTGTGTGTGTGTGTGTGTGCGTGTGTGCTAAAGGTACGCTTTAGTTCCTCCTCTCTAAGCTGAGCAGAAACAGCCAGTGAGGTAGCCAGCCTCCCATCCAACCAACCAACCAGCCAGCCAGCCAGCCAGCCAGCCAGCCAGAGCCACGGAGGCTGAAGGCATGGCACCGGGACAGGGGTGACAAAGGAGGAGCTGTGTGTGATGGGAGCTTCCCATTGTCCAGTGTGTGCTAGCCGGCTACAGTAGCTAGCTCCGCTTGGCACCAGGCGGACCGCCATGGAACCGAGCCTGGCCGCCGAGGCTCTGCTGCAATGACATTTCACCAGGCAGCCAACTTCACTTTTTTATTTGTATTTAGCTCTGGCTTTAATTATTTTTTTGTTTGTTCGTCAAAACTCTCAAATGCATCTCTGTGTCTCTGATTTGTATTGTTGTTATTTTTTAACTCTTTTGTCAATTGATTTGACTATCTTTGACGCTGATTTTTACACTGATTTTATATTATAAAATCACACTTCTCTGTGTATTTTCTGTACTACATAGATGACCATTGCCGTGTCCTTACAACGCCACGGTACGGCATGACCATGTTATACTGCGTATCTGCAAATAAAACACTAACCAGTCCCATACATATAATGTCTCAATGGCTTACAAAGGTGTCAATGTTACAGTGTGAGGTGTAATGTACAATTATACAGAAAACGTGAAGAAGGCTTCAGCTGACAAACGAAACGGGCTTGCTCAGACGCAGAAAACGTGCCAGGACATATAACAGCCGACCGCAACAACGTTAATACAGAGTGGGTTAATATAATTAGTAGCTGTTCTGTATCAGTCCTTCAGATGCAGAACTCAGAATAATACAACGAAGGACAACAGAGATAGGGAGCAGAGGAACAAGACAACCCTGAGCGAAATGTATCAGCTCACCCTTTTCAATTAGCCTACAATCATGCGTTGCGTGTCATCTGAGGCCAACTCTCAACACATAGACCTGAACAATGGCCGCTCAAAACCTACATAGTCTTAACTATCTCAGTCTCCTTCACCAATGGTCACTGATGGCGGTCTACATTATTCTTATAACATTATTCTTATGACATTTGTGGTGTGTGTGTACATTGCAACATGCACTAAGTGTGTGTGTGTGTGTGTACATTGCAACATGCACTAAGTTAGTGTGTGTGTGTGTGTGTGTGTGTGTGTGTGTGTGTATGAGTGTGTGTGTGTGTGTGCGCGCGCGCGCACGTCGTCCATTGCCACATGCTATGTATGCCCTGCTATGTAAGTTCAGCGGAGTGTGTCTGTAGTCAACACCTCTTATCTGATGAGAGGAGGGTGGCTGGTATAAAGTGTGTATGAAGGCTAGCTCGCAGGGTGGCTCTGGTCCCAGGTGTCGACATGGTCCAGGTCCAGGTTAGGGTAAGCCACATACTACTCCAAAAACCCGGGGGAAATGGGGGTATGTAATGGTGGGGCACAGTTCCTTACCCCCCCCAACACACACAAAAACACGGTAGCTTGAATGGCTATTTGTTTTTGGTTTTTACTTAAGGCAACCATCCAACATTCATCAAATTCCTCCCATGCCACATGAGGGCAGCTTGTGTAATTGCCATTACGGTAAGTCAAGTCAAAGCCAAGCCAAACCAGAAATGCCGTGCAGTGAATGGCGACCGGGTTTTGTTTATAAGGCCCTTTATTAGCCCCGTTCATATCTGTATATCTGGGTGGTATTTTAGCTAGCAGCTGTAACGTCGTTACAATTTAAACGTTCCGCATTTTTCGGTGCGACGCAAAGCCACAGGTGGTTTCGGGACAACTTTCCTAAAAAAATGGTTTAACGGTTACATTACGTTACATTACATGACATGACATTACATATACGCACACGACGCGATACACGGTCGTCGGTTTTTACAGCCGATTCAGGAAATGATCGCACAGATAGGACTGGCAAATAATGGCCAGTGTCTCGGTGTTAAAGCCTTTTTTGAGGGAAAACATGTCTCAATCAATGGGCGTTACAGGAAAAAACCCACCAGAGATACCGCTAAAAAAACACGAAGGCGGGTTGCAGCGTATCGTGTAATACAGCAATAATAACGTCGTAACTGAATATGTGTTACATATAATGGGCTGTTACGATACAATTAAACACGTACAACACTTGACCTCGCCCCATTGTAACGATAAACGTTGGCTGTGAGACGTATTTGACAGGCAAGTCTCACAAGGCCGCTTTGCGAAAACGTTTTAATGTTACAACAGGGCAAGACGGAAGAAAAGAGGATGGTTGCGTTTTTAAAACAGCCGTTGGTGATCATCGATCACCTTGTAGAAAAAAATAAGAAAGAAAAGAAAAAGGTGACGAATTATAGTCGTGAGTTATATATGGTTCAATCTTTAGCAACGTAGCGAGAGCACAGCGTTTGATAAGCAGGAAATAAAGCCCAGAAATGTCCAGATCTGCTAAGAGCTCACTTCTTACCTGAATCACGCTCACACACTCCGTCGCTGCGATCCGCTTTAACCTAAACTGTTTCTCAAATGTTCATAATGGCGCAGTTTTGAAACACGAGATATGGAGATAGCTGTACGGATTTTAGCACGAAAAAAGACGGCCAGTAAACTCGTCGCTCAACGCAACTCAAGGAAGGAATTGACCAAAAAAAAAAAAAATTCACCAAGCAATCTAATCACCACACCCATGAAAATGGGAACATGGCAACAGCCTACGCCAAAGGGGTGCGTCGAGGAAAAAATGCGTCGCGTTTCGCCTTAATCTTAACACGTTTCCTCGCACGCCGTCGCCATTTAAGACGAAATGGCGTAAATCTGTGTTAGCCACTTGAATGTGTGATTTCCTTCGCGTTGCGTGGCAGAATCCACTCTGGCAAAATTGGTGGTGTCACCTTCAGCGAAAGTGGTATTGCCTGGCAGCCCCCTCAGCAGAGAGAAAAGGAACAGAATGGGATACAGGAAACAAACTGGAAATCTATGAATCCCCCCGGAATCCCCCATGTAGGATAACCTTCAGTTGAAATGGTCTTACACTTATGGTTTTTTAACTTTAAATCCTCAGTTGTTTGTATGCAATGTGTTTTGCATTTCCCCCTCGCATAGCCAGGCACGCATAGTGTTATGTGATTATAGTAGTGAAACGTGATGGGTGGAGTAACGTGCATGTTTATAAAATCTGCCACATTTAACTTGTTTTCGCCCCTGTTGTCCAGCTCCAGAGATATTACACTGACTCACATTTTTCATAGTTTTTTTAAAGGCCTATTTTTATTTGCACTAGTAGGCCTGACTAGGCCTATTAATTGATTGCTAAAATAAACAAACAGAAATGGTATGTGTAATAACAGCACATGTACTAACAAGTACATACAACACTATAGTGATATTGCAAGACATTTTAGCAAACATAGGTTGGTTAGCCAGAACTAAGTCTAGTTGGCCTATTCACCATTAGGACAGACTAAATGTTTAATGGGGCCTATGAAAGGCAGTGGGATAGGCTAAGCTTCTCTATATCTCTGCATGAGCCATAATCAATGAAAGATGAAAGTTATTCAGACCACGGTTTCCCTTTCAAATGGCATGGGGTCAGATTAGGGATAATTTAATTCACACACAGCAGTAGTTTAATCTCTGTTATCTCATTTCCTCCTAAATGTATCATGAGGATTAGGATTAAACTGATTACAGAGAGCAATGTTTTATGGTTCGTTTTTCAGCATTAATATCCAATCCCTAGATATTAGATTTCTGTCTACTGGAAAACAGCCAATTTGGGATGTTTTTACCGCATGATCAACACTCCAATCCTAAATGTATAATAGTAGACTTTCCCTTTTAGTTAAAGTGAAGTATTATGCTATGCAACTATGGCTGTATATAACTTATGCTACACCTCACCCTGTAGACAATAGGCTACCAGATTTCCAGATTGTCCGTCCAACTGTCCAAATAAACACAAACATATGGTCGAAAGGCATACACGAAAAATAAATAATATGCAATATAAAATAATATAAAATACAATTTAGATTGAATATACAGTCTCCACTCGGTACAACTTTCTAGTGAGCAAACAGAAAGTGAATTCAGCAGCCAGCTAAGCAGCATCGTGGGTAAAGGTGTCCAAGAAAGAGCACATACTCGGCCAATCAGGTCCCTTAGCCCATCGCTTGGCAACCAAAAAATGAGGGAGGGAGCAAATTAACACAGTAAAAATAGAACATCAATAGCCTGGTGTCTGAAAAAACACACATGCTGCTAATGCTATAAATAGTGTGGCAGGGTTTTAGAGCAGGTATCTGTTGATAGTATCTTTCTATTATAACGGACATCCTTTTTGTTTTGCATACATGCAAACTCAGTGAGTAGCAGGTCAGAATGTAGTAACAGCATGATGGCAACACACTGAACATCGGAGGACAAGTGGTTAATATGTTTCCATGCAACTCAGTTTTCTCTGTTTCTGTAGGTTTTTTCCATGATGAAATGATCAAACACTTATTTGCTTCTCATATTATTAATCTAAATGATCTTGTGATATAATTTGCTGCTTTTCATGAATATTATTTCAATAGATCTTAACAGGCCTATTTCCTGTGAACTACAATATGGGCGCCATTATCAAACATCTAGGCCTATATCATCATGTATTCCATATTATGTATTAAGCAGATGTTCTCTTCCATGTAGAGGAAATCATATTGTACAAATAGATGCCCAATATTTCCCACTCTATTGAATTACATTAAATTAAAGTTGTGATTCTGATTATAATTGCAAATATCACAACCTTCATTTTTAAAAGCTTCTCTGGGCCAACTCGAACCCCCACGTTCCTAAATTTCCTGTATCTTGTGGGCAACACCCCCCCCCCCCCCCCCCCCCTTCACCCCGCCCACACGACCTCCATGTAATACTACTTTTGCATCAAAGGCAATTAAAAGATGCAGCGACAGTAGGACCTTAAAAGGCTTTATCAGGGCCGCCTTATCCACCAGACATATCTCCAGGGGAGGCTGGCCGTTGCCGGGGCAACCCTCACAAATGGCAACTGACGTCAAGAAGGTAGGAGAAATGGCAGGGAGAGCCAGAGCTGCTATGCATAATGGATCATTGAAAAAAGGACCCTCTTGAAGAGTGCTAAAGTGACATAAAATATGCGCTTCTTGCTCGGCCTGCCACCACCGCTCTTTCACTCTCCCACTCTTTCTCTTTCTATCGTCAGGGAAATAGATGTTAACGGTTTAAGAGTTGTCCTTTTGTGACTGGCACAGCCTGGTCTGAATTGGTCCTTTAGAAAGTAGTGGTTTTAGGATCTTTGGTTCCTATTACTTATCTGCTGATAACAACCACTGAGATATATTTCACATATGAAAACACTAAACGCATTGTTGGCACAAATGTTGTGTGAGAAATGTCACAAATATGTGTCAAATGTTTTGTCGATGGACTCACAACACATTTAATAATACAAGTAACTCACACTGCAAATCACTGTAATAAGTGCAAGAGATTATGTACCACAAACAAGTCACTTCTGTGGAAATAGGTCACACTGAAATACAAAAACAGTCGAACCCAGGATCTCTCCCAAATCACTAGTTCGCATCATCATGTTACAACAACATCAACTCCAGTCCTAATCTCAGTACTATTGTTGGCCTCTATGAGAGACTTCCATAGTGGCAGCTTGCTCAAGTACACTCATCTTCTCTGCGATAGCACTTCCTCTGTTGTGTTCCAGTCACACTCTGGAGAGGCATTACACTGATTGAAGGATTCTGTCTTCTAAATACTGTACTTAATACTGTACCTACAAACAAACAATATGGCTTTTTTTTAGATGTTACTAAATGAGAATGAAAGTGTGATTATGATACCTTAGTTTTTCTGGTTTGGTTGCTGTCTGGGAAATACATATTTTATTTTGCTTGCCTTGCTCAATGAGACTAATGCACAAATGAATTGCACTGGGAAAGTGAGAAGTGCAATTTAGCAGCAATAAGTCAACCATGTCCTTTAAATATCTAATCTTAATTGACTAATGTATATAGTGAACTAAATATATGTCACGAATGTGTGTATACTGCCTTTAGATTACAAGAATGCTAAAAACATAGAAGTACATAGAAGTACAGTACAGTCAACATTGCGGCATGAGTCAGACTGATTTTCACTTTTAGGGAAGGTCATGCAGGACATTGTGTTTAAAGAAGAGAAGTGAGAACCAGCCCTGGGGAACCCCACGAGTTGCCTATCAAGGATGCAAGACACCGCAAAGATCTACGTGAATGAGACATGTAATATGGGAACTTTTTTGATTGTATACCCAATCAAGGTATATACGAAAAAACAAAAACTTTTCTTTGGCTTCGTATTCATGCACAATGCACATGTTTTCTGTTTTCTGCTCATGTTTGAGTAATCACATTCGGGTGTGCTAATTCCACCCTTTTTAAATGTCTGCCCTCACAGCTGAAACACTATGATACCAGATTATCATTTATTCATTAACATAAGCCTACAATTAATTTGCTGTGACATTTTGGCGCACCACAGGTTCAAACACAAAGCACAACCTGGGTCGTACTATCTCCTAGCGGGAACCAAAATACAAACACTTTCAGACAAGCTTGTCAAACTGTTGGATCCAAGACGCTTGATACTGTCTGTGTCAATAGACCAAAGACTGTGTATTTTCGTCTGTGTTTTGCAGAATCTCATTACCTCTTTTGAACCATGAAACATATGTAGGCTACTTTATGATCCATAGCTTGTGGTTGGACTAATCCGGACTGTTAAAACTGTGGTCTGACTGCAGCCATTTGCACAACTACTATTATACATGTGTGCAAGGGTCCCCTTTCTCTGTATACCCACGACCATCCTGTCCTTTCTGTCTGGTGGTGACAATCCACCGCTGAAGGAACGCATGGAAAACAAAACACATCAGTATGCGCCCACCGGAAACTTCACATTCATGACACTTAGTAATCTCAAGAGTTTTGAGTTTTTTCTTTACCTTTTC
The DNA here is from genome assembly GCA_030340625.1 of Merluccius polli. Classification (NCBI taxonomy): domain Eukaryota; kingdom Metazoa; phylum Chordata; class Actinopteri; order Gadiformes; family Merlucciidae; genus Merluccius; species Merluccius polli. The sequence goes on along the minus strand of JAOPHQ010003417.1, from coordinate 287,317 downwards.
CCAGTTTAAAGAAGTAGGAAGGAAGTAGGCGGTTTCTGCATATGTCCTAAAGTGCGTGGATTGCGAGAGAGAGAGAGAGAGAGAGAGAGAGAGAGCAGCACACAGAGCAGCTGTGTGGTTTCAGTTCTTCCTCTGGAGCTTGGTGGTGGCGATGCTGCCAGGAGGAACATAGATGGAGGGAATAAGAGAGTGAGACATGATGCATGCAGAGAGTTGGCTTGGCTGAGTGGGAGGACTGCTGGGAGGTGGGGGCGAGGCAGGTGGGTGGGGCGGTGGGGGGGGGGGGACCAAAGATGAGAGTTGGAGTAATTCTGATAAAGAGACAGTGAGTTTATGTATGATGCTTCTTGATAAGGATAGTTAATTATACATACCGGTGAAATGTGGCTACCATCTGATGAACTAGGCTATTGTTGGAAGCTGTTTTGTTTACAAAGTGCAAATGATGTTGTTCAGTTAGGTTCTAAAATGTTTCAACTTCATCCTAATAATACAACACAGCCACAGGGAACACAGTACTTGAAAATTATAGTTAATATCAATATCAATTCTATATCTATTTGGTGTGAAATTGAATGAGCTTGCTGGTAAGCATTATGTGATCCAATTGATATAAATACTTCTAGACTGTTGGTGAAGAATACTGAACTGTATACATTCTGCCAGTGGTAGTGATGTTAAGGAGAACTGTGTTGTTTTCTTCTAATGTAAATATAACAACATGGAGGAGGTAGAGGTGGACCGAAGAAGAAGGACTGATGATGAAACATGGCACAGACACGAACCACCAACCACCAGGCTGTAGGAGGGACCCAGGAGATCCTCAGTCCAGGGGCTCCCGAGAACGTGTTACCAGAACCTGGGCCAAAATCAGCCCACAAGCAACCTCTCACACCTGCCGCACCTCGTGGTTCCCTACACACTCCTACTCCCCTACACACAGCAAGCTGTCAATGATGAATGCCAAGGATCTTTCTTCTTCTTCTTCTTCTTCTTCTTCTTCTTCTTCTTCTTCTTCTTCTTCTTCTTCTTCTTCTTCTTCTTCTTCTTCTTCTCCTCCTCCTCCTCCTCCTCCTCCTCCTCCTCCTCCTCCTCCCCCCCCCCCCCCCCCCCCCTTTGGAAGTGGCAGAAGAGTGTGGCATCATGTGGTGGTGAAAACAACCCAAAGACAACAAGGGAAGGTGGGCCAGACACCAGACACCTCCTGGAAAGTGGAACAAGGCTGGAAGGGTCAGCCAGACATTACACCCTTTGGTCAGCAACTAAGCAATTGTAGGACATGCAAGCAGCTGGGAAAATGGGAAAAACAGAGGTAAAAAAACAATGGACAAAAATACCATTATTGCCAATGCAAGTTGAATCGTGCAGAATCATCATGGCCTACTCAACTACTATTAAATCAAGACTCTTCATAAGGGTTCCTTTACAAATACCAATAATAACACAATACCCCCTTGTAAAATAATAATACCTATTCATGCCCAGTTCAAATGGTCCAAGTTGAATATCAGTATGATGAAGATACACATAAATTATTATTATTAATATTATTATGACTATTTTCCTGTATGTTCAAAATGTGTAAAGATTGTATTTTATCCCTTCTATTATAATGTGATGTTATCCTATGCCATCAAGTGGGGTATGTGTGGTTAAGGCAGTAGAGTTAAAGCCCAATGCACATACTGGGTGGGTTATAAACCACTTGTGGTGCATTAGGCCAGACGTTTTCCATTACCAGGCTTTACTGTAGGCCTACTAAACCATTTTATAATTGACTAAGGCCTGTTGTTATTATAAACTACACTTTCAAAGAGGGCATGCACAGAGTTCAAAGAACAATAAAAGAAGAGCTGGATACTTCTTCTTCTTCTTCTTCTTCTTCTTCTTCTTCTTCTTCTTCTTCTTCTTCTTCTTCTTCTTCTTCTTCTTCTTTTTCATGTTGTTCCCTTATATATTTTTTAATTTATTTATTAGGAATTTAAAAGTAGGCCTTTCAAGTGGGAGATGTGCATCAGTCCTACACCAATCATGCTGCAGGTTCTCTGCTGTTATTCTCACAGACGCTTGACTTTACGTCATGAAACAAAAACCCGGATGTGGAAATGGCGTCGACGTTTGTGATTGGACAGCTTGGCTGACGCACCGTGGCGCCGGTTCGGTTGATCCATGCTAATGAACCTTTTGTTGTGCTAGACCGTTTAGCGGTTGTGTTTCCACGTTATTATCCGCCGAACGCGTGTGTCATTTTTATTGCAAACAGCTAAGAGGATGAGTGGCGGAGTGTATGGAGGCGGTGAGTGATTTCGCCCCAGAAAAACTAAAAAGGAAATGCGGAGCCACGTTGTTTCGCTCTGCGAGATGCTTGCTACCATGCTATCTAGTTAGCTAGCAAAACTAGCTGTGCTCACAGTCGAGGCAATGCAATTTGAGATGTTTTCAAGTGATTGTATATATTCCAAGGAATACCAACTCGGTTGTGATTCATTGTGATATTTTAAAAGTGCTAAAGATATGGCGTGATTGTAGTTGAGATCACAATGCAGGCAGCTAGCGGGTACCGCTAACTAGCAAAATGAATGAACGCAGAGATGCAACAATGCTGTAGTGCTAACGCGAAAGAGCATCAGTGAGGTTTTAACTGATGCACGATTTTAACAAGACCTTTCTGTCAGCCATGTATGCCCTCATACAAGTACGTCTACTTGTATGCTACACATCCGTTTGTTTTGCTTCTCACGACAATCTATGATGTGTTTCGTAGAGCTCGTACACAAAGGCACGTTTCTGTATATACAACACACACACACATGTTAAACTAATGGGATCGTGCAGACGAGGACACAATAATGGTAGCCACTCACGATACTCCAGCTAAATGCATGTTGGAGCAACACGTTTTATCAACCAATACATCTTAACAGTACCAATATTATGATACTGCAAAACGACTTCAACACTACTGTCACAAAACGGTTTTTTTCTCATCACTGACTGACATCTTGATGTAACCAGACGAAACTAGCCTGCGTGTACACGTGACGTGGTTAGTTAGTGTAAGACCTTTTTTTAAAAACATTTTTTTGGTTATTAAGAACAATAATAATTGAACGTTTTATATTAGTGTCACACATGATCAATGTAATGAACCTCAATTGGATTTCCTTCTGGGTAATATAAACAGGCCATTTGTTTTGATGGGTCACACGTATCATCCAGGTCGTCTGTTCTGCGGTATTGATGTGTAAAACTCACAAGAACTGTGTCTGTCTGTCTGCAGATGAGGTGGGGGCTTTGGTGTTCGACATCGGCTCGTATTCGGTGAGAGCGGGCTATGCAGGAGAAGATTGTCCCAAGGTAAGTGATTCTGACCTGCTTAGCTATACATCTCCTCTTCCACTGTGCGTCTTTATTTTATTTTCCTTTGGGATAGACATTGGTGTCAAGAAATGAGGTCTATCACTCTGGAGAACAGCCCGATGAATCAAGTTCTAATGAATTGAGTTGTATTTGATTTCTCTTTGCCTCCAGATCAGATTATTTTAGGGCTTCACACCCCCCCTCTCCCTATAGTTATACCAGGCACAATCGGGCTGAAAATGTTTGTCATGAACTTGATAAAACCAAAAAGAAATTGGTCTGTTATTGGTGTTGATTGTACTAAATTGTCGATTATAGGTACTGACAACAGTGGATCTGCAACTACAATGTTGTTGGCATTGCAGAAATGTGGGGATTGTTGTGTTGGTGTAAAGGGTTAACGAAGGCATTCTTAAACAGTTGAGGCATGAATTGAGCCAATCCAACTGCATGACGATGACGCACGTTTAACCCAAAGCTGTTCACAGAGGGAGGGGCGTGGCACACAAGGCACACGTTTATTTGTGGATCACAAAGATAAGTGTAGCAAAGTCAAATAGCTTGGTAAGCAGATAAAATGGTCTGGTATTAGAGAGTGGGCTGGAACGATTAAGTATTTGCGAGACTTCTCTACACTTAAAGACTGGCAACTTTCTTCTCAATACAACATCAATGCCCTACCCACAGGGCTCCAGGCTAATTTGTGAATAAACCTTTATTTTCTACTGAATATTTTTTGCTGTTTATATTTACTTCTATGCTATATCATTATGAACCTGCTTGCAAGGCCGTGGTACTTGCAAAGCTGCCAAACCTGAACATGCCTACAACAATCCCTGTCCAAAAAAACCCCCACTGTACATGCATACATACATACATACATACATACATACATACATACATACATACATACACAAATCATGGTATGTAGGCGTGTGGCACACCATGCTGACATGCTCCTCTATCCTCATGTCCGGTTCAGGCGGACTTCCCCACGGTGATCGGGGTGACTCTGGACCGGGAGGATGGCAGCACTCCCATGGAGACGGACGGGGAGAAGAGCAAGCAGAGCGGCACCACCTACTACATCGACACCAACCAGCTCCGGGTGCCCAGGGAGAACATGGAGGTCATGTCTCCGCTCAAGAACGGCATGAGTAAGTGTTTTTTTTCTTCCTTGCTGCTGTACCATAGAAAGTAAACAACAGGAAGGAATTCACTGCTTGAAAACACAAACAACAACCAAAAAGAGGCCCGCTTGATTTAAAAAGCTCAGACCATCCTGTTTTTCCAGTCATTAGTCATTTGCAGTGATAATTAAATGATGCGCCTGTACATCTCAGGTTGCGTGTGCAATGCTTGATATCCAAAATATGTGCACTTACCTGACTTTCATGCATACTTTGAACACTGCGCTCTAACCGCACAGCGTTCTCTGTATGTATGTGATTTTTTTTAACTTAAAGATAGAGGGGTATTCAGTCATCTCTGAAGGGAAATTGAGGCGTGACAGCAGCACACATCAGTACATAACACATGATGAAAAGAAAGAAGGAATTTTCCGACGATAAAAAATTTCACTTAGAACTAAAGACTGTCTGCCAGCACGACCGGCTCCGGTCGTTTCGAAAAGATCAGTGGATGTGGCTGCAACGAAGCAAGATCACTCTTTCCTCCACGCTGACCTAGCGGATGCTGCTAATCAGAAAGCGGTCCACAGGAGCCTGGCTGTGGGCTATTTAGAGACAAGTGTGACACCGATCTTAATTGCAATAGAACGCCACCATGGGACTCCAGGCACCCTTAGAGAACTGACCTGGAAACATAAGCACCCGCGGCTGTCAAATTATTATCCCAAAAAAAGATCATCGCTGCTCTATTTACCCCCCCGCCCCCCCACACCATCTGACCCAGGAAGTGTGATGAGAGACAGACGATGTTGTGATGTCACCCTAAGCCTTCCGCTAGGCCTCTAACTGTGAGGTGGAGGAGGAGTGACTTGGTGTTGCTTGTGTGTAGCGGTCTAGCATCAGTGTTGAATGAGAATGGAGGCCAGGCAGATTGCCTAGCATATCAGTGGCCCACTTTCCCGTCCTGACTTCACAAGTCATGTGCACATAATGTTTTTGCAATGAGGGCTGCAATCAAATCTAGGGATGTTCCTACCGACTAATTTCCCTGATGTTTAAACAGAAATTTTGTACACGACTAGTCTAAAAGTAAGAACTCTCAGAAAACAGTCAACATGTTGCAGATTTTAATCTACAAGGCCAAACATTGTCTGAAAACATTGGGTGTATTATAACAGCCATTTTAAATGCTTAATCACATTTTTCAATAAACAAATACAGTATATGTGCTAAAAAATGGGCTTGCATTATGACCATTGCACATTATCAGACAAAACATGACACCAACTCACTAAATAAAAGTTAGCCAATAACGTAGTTATTGAAATATTGAAAACAATATTCAACGTAACCAAAAAAAACTGATAAGTGACATTTTGCGACGTGCATCATTGCAGTCGGCCCTCATGTAGTGAATGTGTTTGCGCATCGCACCAGTTGAAGTTAGGTAGGGGGGCAGAACATTTAAGAGTTGTCTAGCTTTGGAAATTAAAATCTAAATAGTCATCTGAAATAAATCTTCGTCTGTCTGACGTGATAACAATGATTTTGGTGCTTTTTTTCTCTTCTCATTCATTTTATTAATCCTTTGTGCGCAAGCAGCCGTACTCTAACTCAGTAGACCTGAAGAAAGTTAAGACATCAGTAGTAAATATAATCATGGTGACTTTACTGTGAAACAGACTGAATTGATAGTCATTTCAACAATGCGCCTCTGGAGTGACTAGAACAGCTGAGCGCCGCCATATGCACAGCAGAGTTCAATCCTTCAGCGGGAGCATGAGCTCATTCATACATCCATGGTTATTATTCACTATCTAATTAAAACAGGTATTTAAATTAAGTCATTAAAAGACCAACTGATCGCGAACGGCAGCGCACCTGACATGACAGCAGTGATGCTGTGAACCAGATTAAATTAAATTATTAAATGAATGATTTAGATGCTTTGGGAAACTACATGTTGTTTAACGTTGGTTAATTAGGCCTATTAAAAGCATGGTCTAATTTGCATATGCATATTCTATCAGTAGTGCATGGCGTGCTTCCGCGGTTTATGCAAGCCTATGTCGTTTAGTCAACTAGTCACGCACATCCCTAATCAAATCCACCAGTGTCGGTTACTACATCAATGCAGTATTATGGGAAAATAATACCCAAGATCAGCAAGGAACTATATCAACCTCAGATTGGACTCAAGTCTGGCTACTTGACGAGTCAATTCCTCATGCTCATCCGATAATGCATACATCCCCCCCCCCCCCCCCCCTCCCCTCTTACCTTCTCTATAGTCGAGGACTGGGACAGCTTCCAGGCCATTCTAGATCACACCTACAAGATGCACTTCAAGTCTGAGCCCAGCCTGCATCCAGTGCTCATGTCAGAAGCATCGGTGAGTCTAGATTAAGTACTTAGCCATTACGTTCAGTACAACTAGTTGCATAATCCTGTAATGGTCCCCCACAAGCAAAACCCTGGTTCTATTCATGTTTTTGTTATGTATAGCCAATATAGAATACCCTATCAGATTGTATTAAGACACATATCTTTTATCATATATAATCACTACCTTTACCTTTGTCATGGAATGACACATTGTGTGTTGTGCTTGTAGTACCTGTTGCAAGTGGACTTATGTATTTCTGTGTCTGTGTGTGCAGTGGAACACGCGAGCGAAGCGGGAGAAGCTGACAGAGCTGATGTTTGAGCATTACAACATTCCAGCCTTCTTCCTCTGCAAAACAGCAGTGCTGTCCTCGTATCCTTCACGTTAGCTTTAAGAAGAACATTACCATCATAACATGAGTTACCTTGCCTACTTGGTTCACCTTTACCTTTTACTTTAGTTACTACATATACCAATGAGTATTGTTTACTAAGTTGACTATTGACATTAGTACTTTTGGATATGCTGTTCTTTCATTGAATTACCATAGTTTAATTAAGGTGTGTATATATCGGTCACTACTATTTAACATTGCCTTAACCCTGCTTGTCTCAGCTTTGCCAATGGGCGATCGACAGGTTTGGTCCTGGACAGTGGTGCCACACACACGACAGCAATTCCAGTGCATGACGGATATGTCCTTCAGCAAGGTGAGCACCCATCCCTTTACAATATATTATATCTTGTATTTTTGGACATGATATTCCTGTTTAACTCGGGTATATTGACTTGACTTTTGAGTTCTTTATTGAGCACAGGGTTTAATTATTTTACCCCCTGTAAGTAACTTTGACTTCTCTAAGCTAAGCAGAATCAACCAGTATTGTCCCTTGCTCCTTAAACACAACGCATTAGTAATGGAGCTCAGTCCTTTCTCAGTTGCAGTTAGATCTGCTCAAGTAGCCTCGGAACAGGAAGCGGTAATGAGAAACCTTGCATAGCTAATCCTCCCATCCCTCCCACAATACTGAAATCATCCACTTACACTGGGCAGAAGACTCCAGAAGGGAGCAGTTTCAGTAAGCCACAGCATTGGGGGCATGACCTCAAGAGCTAGGCTTTCTGCGGCACGCCATTTGAGTCGCCGCTACGGCGAAACACAAGATGGAGCAGAGGAAAGCAGAGGTCCCAAAAAAGGCACCATGATATGATATGGGGGGAGGTGGGGGTAGTTGTGACAGGAAAGTCAATAAGGTGTAAGGAAGGAGTTTAGTATAAACTGAAGAAAATTCCTTTACTGTGCTTGAATCGTGATGCATCAAGTCCATTGTACAGGCGTACACATTGTCTTATGATTGTGTTCTGCAACAAAAACAAAATACAATTTCAATTCTCCTATTTCTTCTTTTTCAGGCATCGTCAAGTCGCCCCTGGCTGGGGACTTTATGAGCATGCAATGTAGAGAGCTATTTCAGGAGTTAAATGTTGAAATAGTTCCTCCTTACATGATTGCCTCAAAGGTGAGACCTGCTAAAGTAAGTCAAAACCCACTCATTCCATACGTTTCTTTTCCCTTTCAACAATCGGTGGTGGGGGTGGTCTGTTGTAAGTACGCCATTTTGATGGTTATTGTGGCTAGTGCATTAGTTGAGTGGCTATAGGCCTACACAGTGGTGATTGTGTTTTGGTTGCATGTTTATTTTTGTTTTTATATTTTCAGTCATGACATATCATGGTCATTCATCATTTTTGATCCATGTTGTATAACTGCCATGGCATCGTCAATAGAAATAATAATGGGAACATTGATGATGATCACAAAAATATCAAGTGTACAATGTATATTTTCTGTGAATGAACACTTGCTCTGCTGCCTGTGGTAACCATTTGGTAACCATTTGGTTACCACAGGCACCCATTTGGATATCTTGGCAAATTTAACCTTGAATCTAAATTTAAAAACAACAATTCTGTAATGTTTTTTATCATAGGATTATGTTTGGCAGGGACACATATTTCATGGCTTTCCCTAAATTCCCCATGTGTTGTACTGATAGTTTACATATGTACATCCAAACCATAAACCTAAGCTTTTGTAACTATTTTTAGATTTCCAAAACTTATATTATATTATATTATTTGTCAGTACTTTATTTTGTTCTGAGTACTGTGGCACTGGCCCACAATTATTGACACACTGATGGGTAAGAAAACAAGCTGATCTAGTTGGCACGACGCGGCTATTGTCAACATATCAACAGCAGACGTGCGTCACGCCGTGCTTCGCCAGAAGAGCCTCTGCCAACCCGGCTGTTTGTGTTCACAGGACGCTGTGCGTGAGGGATCCCCCGCCAGCTGGAAGAAGAAGGAGAAGCTACCTCAAGTCACACGGTCCTGGCACAACTACATGTGTAATGTAAGCAGCAGCCTCCAGCATGGCCTGTCGCGTGTTCTCTGCTGAACATTGCGCACGATCATTGGGGAGAGCAAAGACAAACTGGATAGGATGGTTTCATAACCTGAATACTGTATGTCAGTATTAGATCATGTGTATACATAAGAAAACTATTAGTTAAATTATTACTGCATTTCACATCGGATCATGTGTATGAATACGCTGGGAGTTAGAGGATGGTTTTATAACCTGAATACTGTATTTCAGTATTAGATCATGTGTATAAATAAGAAAACTATTAGAATTAAATCATGACTTCATTTCATGTCAGATCATTTGTATGGTATACATAGCCATCATTGGAGTGACTAGAACTCAAATCTAGTGCACAATGGGCATGATGTAATGTGTTTTTTTCTTCCTGCCTGCAGACTGTGATCCAGGACTTCCAGGCCTCTGTGTTACAGGTGTCAGACTCGCCATATGATGAACAGTTAAGACAACCCGCTTCTTCTCATCATCATACTTACTCCATACTTACTTCCTTCAACAAAACTATAACCACCAACATTGATTTCATGAAGACGTTGTACCTCTCAATACAGCATTGAGTTTAAACTTCCTGCACCGTATTGTTTTCGTAGAGTCGCAGCCCAGATGCCCACAGTGCACTATGAGCTGCCCAATGGGTACAACTGTGACTTCGGGGCGGAGAGGCTAAAGATCCCTGAGGGACTGTTTGACCCCTCCAATGCCAAGGTGTGTGGGTAGCATTTTTCTTTTAGACAAGCTTCAGTCTCGGAAGCCATCGGCTATCGGTCTGATAGCCAGATATCGACTTTCTCTTCCGTGCGCTGGTCATTGTTTACAGTCCGATTAGCAACTTGAGTGCTGTTGGAGTTCAGAGACGTCTACGACTGGATTGTTTCACAAGTAGCAGATAATATGAATGCAGATGAATTAAGCTAAATCATCGTCAGACCAACTCCATTCTCACGTCTCAAGTTGCTAATCGGACTGTAAACAATGACCGGCGCATGGAAGAGAAAGTTGTTCATTCGGATATCCGCTGGCTACACGAAACCCCAGAAATATTGGCCCTTAACATTGGAGGCTAAATCGTCGTCAGACCGATAGCCAACGGGTTCTGAGATTGCACAAGCTATGGTTGAGTAGTCAACACACTTATGTGTGCATCACAAGAGAATAGTGAAGCGTATAATTTCATTTTAAGTCAGTGGAATTGTCATTACTTGTAAACGTATGCTATTTCTGTGTTTACTAGGGTCTTTCTGGGAACACCATGTTGGGTGTGGGTCATGTGGTGACCACCAGCGTGGGAATGTGTGACATAGACATTCGGCCGGTAAGCACCAAATTCATTATCATAACTATCTTGGGTTTCGTTTTTACTAAGAATACAACAGTGTTGTGTGTTTATCCATGCAAGTAGATTACAATGTCGAGCCCTTATTGGCTTCTTATTTGTGTGTGTGTGTGTGTGTGTGTGTGTGTGTGTGTGTGTGTGTGTGTGTGTGTGTGTGTGTGTGTGTGTGTGTGTGTGTGTGTGTGTGTGTGTGTGTGTGTGTGTGTGTGTGTGTGTATCAGGGTCTGTACGGCAGTGTGGTAGTGACGGGGGGAAACACACTCATCCAGGGTTTCACTGACAGACTCAACAGAGAACTCTCCCAGAAGACCCCTCCTGTAAGTAGTACAATGTGATGAGCGATGGTGGGAGAGATGGTGTCCTTCCTCTTTATCATAAAGAGCCGGTGGTACAAGTATTCCACATGTCCTTTTAACTACTACTAATACCATAACATTTTGTATTTAGTCATCATTAGTTGCTTTGACTTTTCTTCAGCCATTTTGCGCTTTCTGAAAGAAAACACAAATGTCTTAACATTCTGTGCTGACATGCTCTCCGTCTGTGGTCTGTCTGTAGAGCATGAGGTTGAAGCTCATAGCCAACAACACAACGGTGGAGCGTCGCTTCAGTGCCTGGATAGGGGGCTCCATCCTGGCATCACTAGTAAGTTGGATAGCTACTAGCATATTGGTCTTATGGTCATATGATCTGTAATAGTCATTATTGAGCTTCCACAGGTGTTTAATTAGTTTTACTTGGCACTTTTGAGAGTTTGGGGTCAGGGGGTGTCATTAAACGATAAACCTGTAGTATTTTCTAGCATCAATTGTGAAAAAAATACTAATACAGGTACCAAAAAATACTATGACTCAAAATACCTAATAGAATTACACACAAGTGTTTGTTGTTGATGGTAGTGTAGTTTCTATTTAAGGTGAATTTTACATCTGTGCTCACACTGAACCGTTCTTCCAGGGAACCTTCCAGCAGATGTGGATCTCTAAACAGGAGTACGAGGAAGGAGGGAAACAGTGTGTGGACAGGAAGTGCCCTTGATTTAATAAATACCCCACCACCACCCCCAAACCATGTACGGATGCCATCATAGCCACAGCACCACGTTTGATTCATGTCTTTACCTAGACTCTGGAACATCAGCCGATGTTTTGTTGAATTGTTTTTTGTAACTATTGTTTGTCTGTCCTTGATTTTATATAGCGAACATCGACTTGTCAGTTATAACTGAAGCCGTGTTACAATGCAGACATTTAGTCAGGTGTATTTGTGATGGGTCAATCGAGTACAGTCTTGGCCTTGTTAATACGTCATCGATATCAAGAAAACATGTTTGTCTTAGTGGGTCTCCAATTGCCATATACTGATATTGAACACAGACGTGCAAGGTTTCTGCAGGATATGAATGAATGTCAAGCAGTGATATGAACAGTCTAGAGTTAATGTTTTGTCTAAAAGCGATTCCTCAAGTAATAAGCTTTTCATAGGCAGGCTGCAGTCATTTCTCTCCTTTTGCGGTGAGATTGACATCAAATACAATCGGTATTTAATTTTTTAACTCATTTGCAACATTTGTGTCTTTTGAAATTAAAGTCTTTTGTTATGAGATTTCTCTAGTTTTGTGTCAAGGCAACAGATGACAATGTTGTGTACTTCCAGTTTCAATGTAGGGCCTTGTCTACATATACCACCTAAAGTCCCAAAAAGCAGTTTATCAGAAATGTAACATTTATGTTTAATCAAGTCACCGGTGTTTTTGAACAGCCTGGTAAACTTCAAACACGGCAAAGAAGATTTTATGCCAAAGCTGTTAACTATGGAATGCTTTTGCTATGTTAATGTATGGTCTCATGTCTATGATTCACTAACCCAGGCAATTTCTCAGTATATTTTTTTAATATGATAATACAAAGACCTTAAATTATTCAATACATTTGAATGTGGTATGAACAACAAAAAAAAAAGACGCCGTCAAACTTGAAGCAACTTCACATATGTGTAGTTTCATCAATACATGAAATTATGAAGAAGCTTTCATTTGAGGAAACCTCTCCTTGAGCCTGGCCAGCTGCTTCTTCTCCAAGTCTGCCTTCCTGGCTCGTGCCCGGAGGTTCTTCTCCATACGCAGCCTGGGACACAGAAAATGACACAATGACCACAGACCTGACTGTTGGCATACCACTATTTGCCATTTATTAATTTAGCAGATGCATTTATTTTGGGAGCAGGTCGGGGGTTAGGCATGTTGCACCAGGATGCGTACTGGTAGACTGGACCCTGGGGATCGAACCCAGTACCTTTCGGCTGGGAGTCAAACACCCTAGCCAGTAACCACAACACTGTCCTGCCCCCTGGTTGCTGGTGACAAGATTTAACGTTGTGTTGCACATGATACTAAATGCTTGAGGTGCACTGCATATGGGTACTACTAAACCATTTCCATGATGAGAACATTTGTGTGTCTCTGCATGCTTACCTTATATGTGGCTCCACAAATGATGGCGTGTAGAACTTCCTCCGCTTGTATTTTGAGTTCAAATACCATGGAATGGCATACTCTCTGAAGCGATGCCTGGGGAGTAAAACATTCACGGAGGTCATTGAGGGCACTATTTCCATGTTCTCTGTGGGTGGAAAACTTGAGTATTATGATGCCAATCTATTTTGGTCCTCTGCCCCTTAACAGTTTAAGGTTTCACAAAAATGGCCGCAAGAAAGAAAAATTATGTCTCAGTCAACAGGAATACATTTAAGATATAGACTACCTCCGTTTCTGTGAATGGCTACTTCTATACATTATCTGAGTTTTATAATCATTGATTTACTTTAAAAAAAAAGAAGTAAACTAGCACTACTCTGTTCATCAAGGCACAAGTTAAGCTTTCTCCATTCTTGCCCTTACCAAACAACTTTTCCAAACAAATTCCTCCTCCATGCTGCAGGCCTGGCATACTCCTGGCCGGTCTGGAGCAGACGCAGCGCCGTCTCCCTCTCCTCCACCACCAGGTCCAGCCTCTGCATGGAGCGCTCGATCTACCAGGAGGACAAAGCAGAACGGATCTGTTCATATCAACGTTTCTTAGTTGATGAGTTTTATAAGCACAGGGCATCAAAAATCAGGGAAAACTGTTCATTAGGGTCAGGCCAACATCGCAGTCACTTTCAATAAAAGATAATATTCATAAAACCGTGCTTTCTGGAACTTGATATCATTTTCAGAGACGATACATCTTCTGCATTGGACACAAATGCAATCCTTAAATAGGGATAACTCAAACTTGCCTTGCAGGAATGACAGAGGTCAAGACGTCACTTTACCTTTTTTAATCTCTCTGGACTCGGCATCTGGACCCTTTGACGTTTCGCCTCCTGCTCAATAGTAAGCAGCATGTTCTTCTCTTTCAGAAGCAAGTACCTGGATTGAAGAGATTTAAGAAATGACTAAAACATGTCTGACTAAACGGCATGTAGTTTTAAATGAGTAAACCAATCACCACACTCACCAAAGTTTGTGCAGCTCTTCGTTGCTCTTTGATCGCAGAAGTGTTGCAGTCCACGGTGCACCTTAACCCAAACATATAAAGCAAATATATAGATTGAAAAAAAAGAGCTTAATTTACTCACAACCATTAAATACCTGGCAAACAACAGCAGCTCTACCTGTCTTCACTGTGTTTTCTCCCCAGTTCTCAGGGAGGTCGAAGAACTCGTTCAGACCCATTCTGCTGACGGTTGTGTGCAGAGGACGACATTGGACGAGGGGGGCAACGTGATTATGTCTGAGTCAGAGATACAGCCCAAGATAAAGAAGACGAAAGATGAAGATTAATACCACCCAAAGCAACATGTATCCAACCCGTGTACTCGTGTGGGCCATAGCACAAATTGTATTAATGAATGAACCACACATGCACGTCTACTTGACCATTGGAGCTGAGATTAGACAGAGCTGTCCAAGAACCCACCCCCCACGATGTACTGACTATTATAACAACAATGCAATAACACAATTATTTACCTGGCGAGGAAGGACTGACATTTGGTTAAACAAATGCCTGTGTTGTGTTGAGACGGTATAGTGGAAGATATCCTGACGACGTTTTGAAATTGTTTGCAAAGTGCCAGAACGCGTCCTGCTGAGGTCGCCGCCATGTTTCCCAGACGCCTTCACATATTTCCCAGCATGCAATTCTAAAACAAACCGATATAAAAAAAAAATGTTACCAATTATAACACAACGCATTTCTGACTCACTTAATTTTAATTATTATTTTTATTTACATACAAATTATAATTCCAAAAAAATACATAAGCATAGCATTTAACGTTTTTAATGTATATTTATTGGTGTATTTTGTCAGCCAATAGCAAAGCTTGTTGTTAGACGGCGTCATCCAGCAGTGATGGTGGGGATGAGCGTCGTCCGGTCTGCTGCTGCCTTTGCAGCCAGACTAAATCCTCTTAAATATGGAAATAATGTGTCACGTTTGCTCACCAGAACGATTCCCAAAACGGAACAAGGTAACCGACTGTGTGAATCATTGTTTTTTTGTAAAGAATTGACCTAAGTAGTGGTTATCTCTTGTTATGACCTTGTGCTTCAACTCGTTAGCTCCCTGCTAGCCAGTAGCGTATACAGTTGTCAGCTTTCGTTCTCGGGTCAAATGATAAAGTTGTTTAAAAGCGTGTTGCTCTGTCACTTTAATAATGTGCATATCCTTCTTGACTTACCATAAGACAACACCAACTGGGGTAAAAAATAAATACACCTTCATGAAGTTCATGTTCATTATTCCCACATTTGTAGTAGTAGTTTGCTCCAGGGTAAGACTAACCTGGACAGGTGCACAGGTCGGTGAATGAATATGTAATGACATGTTTGCTTAATGTGTCTTAAATCAACCAACATTAAAGTGATCGTCTGTGTCATTGAACCTTACACTGGCGACAGATAGTATGCTAGTTGCTAGATAGATAGTATATATATATATAGATATATAGATATATAGATATATAGATATATAGATATATATATAAGCTGCCACTTTGCTCTGCAGTGGCAGTCCGCTGGGGCCATGGGAAGGAGCTGTTCGTCGTCAAACCTAGCAGTTACTATGACAACAGGTTTCTACGCTTATTGGTGAGTATTGCCTCTTTTTTTATTTATTGTGAAGTACAACGTTAACTGATTTTCACCTTTTTAAAAAAAAAATCAAAGGCATGTTGATGTTGAGGTCAAATAGTTAAGCTCTTTTAATACTATAACACAACGTTTTTGTATCTGAAATATGCTAAAATCTCTATTTATCTAGAAATATTATCTTCTCCTGACTGGGATTCCAGTGGCGGCCATTATTACATATGTAAATGTTTTCATTGGTAAGTAAGACTTTTCTTATTAAAACAATATGAATTGTAATGTAAACTACTGGTTTCAGAGAATATCAACAATCCATACGCAATATGTGACATATGTCACTTTTGGTCTGAAAGTCATCCATTTGGGCCATACTGGGTTTTGGCAACAGTGCACCCCTCAGCCCATCCTAAAATGAGAAGTTAATGAAACTTTGATGTTTGTTAAGGTGAGGCAGAGCTGGCTGAAATCCCAGAGGGCTATGAGCCAGAGTACTGGGAGTACTATAAGGTATGTATTCCGTGCTTCACAGCTGCAGTTTATCAACGCCAAATTAACAAGAGTAATGGGTAGACTGTTTTTGGTGTCAGGTTTCATTTTGTTTGCACATAAAGATGATGTGGTTGATTGTGATTTTTAGGTATTGGGAGCAGAAGCATATGGAAACCATATCTGTCATATTGTTTGAATGGGTGACTATATTACCCGGTGTTTACTGTGTGATTGCAGCATCCCATCACCCGGTTTATTTCACGTAACATCTACGACTCCCCGGTGAAAGACTATGAGAAGATGATGGCTGCTGTCCAGATTGAGCAGGAGAAGGCAGAGCATAGGTGGGTGTTTTCTCTCTCCGAGTCAGTGGTTGCATGAACCAAGAATGTTCATTTATATGCCTTTTTTGTCAGACAGTAACTGTTGTTAGCATTTAAAAAAATGTTTAACCATGTTTTAAAAATATACGAAATGTGGCTCCCAGTGTGTGCATACATGTATCCATTGTTGAATAAGTCAGGTTTCTAAAACCACGCAGCCATGGGAATAACCTAGACCATGTTCCTTCGCCACTCGCAAAGGCATCCTTGAATATGATCAGGGAGGGACACACCCTCGCATTAGATCGATTTGGTAATTTTATAAATCAGCATGCATCAACTGCATTCTGATGCGGGTGAATCGTGTTTGGATTGTGATTGTCAGCAGAACAAAATGGACGCAGATCAAAATGGTGTATGGAACTGGTTTGTTAACTGATACTCTAGTAATCCACTGATACTCGGCTTGTAATATTGTAATATGGAAAGCATTGCCTCATTTGACCTAATCTGACACTGAAGCAGCCTCCGTAACTATGACAACCTGAGAGGAAATAGTTCTCTATCGATTCGTGCAGTGGATATCTGCTTACCATCATCATCTCTGTTGGGTTATATCTCTGCCAGCTGTCGCTGTAGTTTAAGGATGTAAATGATAGTTTCCTCAAATCTTGGTTACTGGTAAAGTGAGCCCGTTCAAATCGACCCTGATCACTGATATCTAGCCATTACCACTCGAGGCTAAGGTTGCTTGTTATCTTGTAAGCTTGTTATTAATATTATTTGTGGTTTGCTTTCTCAACAGACTGGCCAATTTGGAGGTGCGTCGCCAGATGAGACAGAGGGGAGACGGACCCTGGTACCAGAAGCAGGCCGTGGACAAGAGCTTCATCGACCACAGCCCCAAGGCATCACCTGACAATTGAACGCCACATTCAAATTCAAATCGTTGTGGTGAAACTCACTCTTTGTACATTTTTTCCTCCTCTACTTAAATAAAGTATATATCATGTACTTCAATTCTGCATGAGTGCCTATTTTCTCAACTGGTGTCTACTGGTGTATATACTACGGAAGAGTATTAGGGCCACATGAAGACAAAATATTTTTTTAAATTTCTGAGAAAAAAAGTCGAAATTTTCGAGAAAAATATTTTTTAAGTTTCTGAGAAAAAAGTCGAAATTTTCGAGAAAAAAAGTCGAAATTTTCGAGAAAAAAAGTCGAAATTTTCGAGAAAAAAGTCGAAATTTTCGAGAAAAAAGTCGAAATTTTCGAGAAAAATAGTCACACTGCCAGGAACGGCGGAAGTGGGCTAGTCTTTCACAACAGAGCTGGTTCGTGTTTGATTTGCTGCTGAAATGGATGACTTAATTCAGTGTTATTTCAGGATTGGGTTTAATAACAAGGAGATCCTTGGTGTCGTGGCGCAGAATCACAATATTGTTATTTCTGTCGCACACAGGCGGCCTACACTCTGACGACAGCACCCTCCCACCCCCCGACAGTCACACACTCACCCCAGCAAAGCACACCCATAGGCGGCTTACACTTAGCCCAGCAGAGCACACACACAGGCGGCCTACAGTCTGAGGACAGCACCCTCCCACCCCCAGACAGTCACACACTTAGCCCAGCAAAGCACACACACAGGCGGCCTACACTGTGAGGACAGCAGCCCCCCGACAGTCACACACTTAGCCCAGCAAAGCACACACACAGGCGGCCCACACTGTGAGGACAGCAGCCCCCCGACAGTCACACCATTACCCCAGCAAAGCACACACACAGGCGGCCTACACTGTGAGGACAGCAGCCCCCCCGACAGTCACACACTTGGCCCAGCAAAGCACACACATAGGCGGCCTACACTCTGAGGACAGCAGCCCCCCGACAGTCACACCATTACCCCAGCAAAGCACACACACAGGCGGCCCACACTCTGACGACAGCACCCCTCCCACCCCCAGACAGTCACACACTCACCCCAGCAAAGCACACACACAGGCGGCCTACACTCTGACGACAGCACCCTCCCACCCCCCGACAGTCACACACTCACCCCAGCAAAGCACACCCATAGGCGGCTTACACTTAGCCCAGCAGAGCACACACACAGGCGGCCTACAGTCTGAGGACAGCACCCTCCCACCCCCCCAGACACTCACACCATTACCCCAGCAAAGCACACACACAGGCGGCCTACACTCTGACGACAGCAGCCCCCCGACAGTCACACCATTACCCCAGCAAAGCACACACACAGGCGGCCTACACTCTGACGACAGCACCCCTCCCACCCCATTCGGAAGGCTCTGTTGTGAGTGAGGGGGACTCGTAGCGCTAGACCACTTCCGCCGTTCCTGGCAGATTTGTGACTTTTTTCTCGAAACTTTTGACTTTTTTCTCGAAAATTTCGACTTTTTTTCTCGAAAATTTCGACTTTTTTTCTCGAAAATTTCGACTTTTTTCTCAGAAACTTAAAAAATATTTTTCTCGAAAATTTCGACTTTTTTCTCGAAAATTTCGACTTTTTTTCTCAGAAATTTAAAAAAATATTTTGTCTTCATGTGGCCCTAATACTCTTCCGTAATATACGCTACTCGGCCACACGATGGCAGCATCGAGTAATAATGAATGGACCAAATACAGGTATTATTGCTGTTATATTGTACCCGTGGGCTACAATAAAAAAATATAAAAAATAGATTTAATATTGGGGGGAAAAATGTGGGAACGTGTGGGACAACGCATTTAGTAAATTTTTATTTGCCCTGTTTTTATTTGTCTACTTTTGTCATACCTGACCGATTCATGTCATTCCCTCTCGGTGACACATCGGTAGTCCGCTTATAAATACGGCTTTTAGTTTTGACCACCACATTTTAATAATACGGCCTCCCTGCTCAGAAACACGGCGGACATTTTTACCTCGGGAATCGACCACCGAAGTGGGCGGGACCGCCGACAACGCGCGCCGTGATTTTGGTGGGCATGCGTAATAAACCCCCCCCCCCCCCCCCAAAAAAAAAAACAACAAGCTCATTTCCCAGCTTGCGAATTTTTTCCATTTTTGCATTTTCGTTATTGGCTCCGAAGTCAACGTAACACTGTAGCTGTTTTTCTTTTTGTGTGTGTGTTTGTATGTGTGTCTGCGCTTGCGTGTGTGTGTATGTGTGTGTGTGCGCGTGCGGCGTGAGGAGGAGGAATGTGGACACCGCGCGAGCGCATTAAAAATAGCCTCCGTGCCTCCGTGACAGCCGCGCGCGCCGCCTCGCCTCGCAGCACTGCGCCGCGAGCAGCGGGGACGCGAAGATGGCTGCGGATCTCGGAGAGCTGCTGGTCCCCTACATGCCCACCATCAGGGTCCCCAAAACGGGAGACAGGGTGTTCAAGAGCGAGTGCGCCTTTTCCTACGACTCCCCAGTAAGTGGACTCTGGTCTGCCCCGATTTAAACCGTGATGGTGGTGGTAATGGTGGTGGTGGTTTGTGTCTACTCATACCAGTATGCCTCGTCTCGCCCTAACACGTGAATCGCTACGCAGTTGTCGTGTGTGCGTGTAGTGTGTGTGTGTGTGTGTGGCCGCTGTTCTGTTGAACCTGAGCGGCGGCGGCTGCGCGAGGTCAATAAAATAACGGCGGGTTGGTCTGAGGGTAAATGAATAACCGTAGGTTTGGTGTGTGTGGTGATGAATACGTGACGGTATAGGTTCGGAGTGAGGTGAATACGTGACGGTAGGGTCGTTGTGAGGTGAATACGTGACGGTAGGGTCAGTGTGAGGTGATGAATACGTGACGGTAGGGTCGGAGTGAGGTGATGAATACGTGACGGTAGGGTCGGTGTGAGGTGATGAATACGTGACGGTAGGGTCGGAGTGAGGTGATGAATACGTGACGGTAGGGTCGGAGTGAGGTGATGAATACGTGACGATCACGTGACGGTAGGGTCGGAGTGAGGTGATGAATACGTGACGGTATAGTCGTTGTGAGGTGATGAATACGTGACGGTATAGTCGTTGTGAGGTGATGAATACGTGACGGTAGGGTCGTTGTGAGGTGATGAATACGTGACGGTAGGGTCGGTGTGAGGTGAATACGTGACGGTAGGGTCGGTGTGAGGTGAATACGTGACGGTAGGGCTGCTGCCAGGTGAATACGTGACGGTAGGGTCGGTGTGAGGGTGAATACGTGACGGTAGGGTCGGTGTGAGGGTGAATACGTGACGGTAGGGTCGGTGTGAGGGTGAATACGTGACGGTAGGGTCGGTGTGAGGTGAATACGTGACGGTAGAGTTGTTTACACGCGCCCTCCGTCGCCGTTAACACCTGCGCGCGGCCTCCCGTTGAAATAAAAAAATATCGATACCGATCAAGGTGTCGATATTTAGCGTTTTCTGCGAATATGAAACGATGAACAACATGTCAACGGGAATAAAGAAACGTGATGCTCATCCCTGTACGACAGGCCCGCTCCATCCCAATGCCACTCTGTTTTCCTATAATGTGTGTGTAGGCCTTATTGAATTGAATCTCACACACATGGCTGAAAAAGTAGATTGTTTTTAAGCTATTTATAGGACACCCTGCAAGAAGCTAGAAACGTAATGATTTTTAATTCACAATACATTTAAGCCCAATTGTGTACAAAAGGGATTTACTTCATGACGCCTGAAGACTGAGATCTCGGTGCCCAATGTTTCTGCTAATTACACTTCCTGATTTGGCCTTTTGAGCTGATATTTTATTTTTTTCCGTCCACATATTACAGTAAATTATCATTTCAATATCTAAAATGGGTAGTTAATGTGTAGTCCAATATTTACTTCCACCAGAACCTCTGTTTGGCCTGAGTTAAACATGTATGAATACTGCCCACAAAACATGAATAGGCCTGCATTGTAGCCATAATAATAATAATAATAATAATAATAATAATAATAATAATAATAATGGATGTAGGCCTACAAACTAAATAGATTTGAAAGGTGACTCAGCGGTCTGGACTTTATCATGTTGCTCTGAGGAGTGGTTTATTTTTACCCCACTCTGTTGAAGCTCATGTGTCACTTCGAGTCACTTAAAGGGTTGTCACTGAGTTTTATTAGGCTTACCCCAAACGTGACTGTAAGGTCAATAGCCTACATCTTGTCACGCTCTCCACGTTTAAAACAATTTTGGGAAAACACGGAGGTCTTATGGAATGATGAAGGTATCTCCTCGGTTGAGCCCATGATGTCTAGTTGTCACGGGGTGACCCCATTGACAGCTGGCTCCTGACTGTACTGTCTCTGCTTGTTAGGAATGGACGACCGTGGTGTGCGGTCAGCCTATCCAAAGCTGTTCCCCCATGTTGACCCAAAAGCGTTAGGGTTTTAGTCATGGATTAGGATGGATTTTTTGTTATATGCTTAACTCCCACAATGGTGCATGATGATGGTGAATGATGGCATGCTTGATGACTATACTGTAAGTAAGTAGGGCTAGAGGACTGTCAGTGCCAGCAGCAGATATAGTTAGTCAGTAGTTAGTAACAGTCTTTGTGTTATCTAGCTGCATGGTTGAATTCCTGTATATCTACGTGTTCTGTCATGATTAACAAATGAACTTGTTTACTCCTCCCAAATCAGTATTTGCATCAGTCCTCCCTTCAAAATATTTAAATTGATATACATTTTCGAGTATGCTCTGAATGCAGTTGTTTGAACTTTTGTTCAAACTTTTACACCAATTAGGATAGTGTTGTGGCTGGGGTGTTTAATGTTACTGAGTTCAATCCCCAAAATCTGAAGTCTTTCCAGAGCAAGATGCCTACCCCTACCTGCTCTTAAAAAAATCACATGTATCTGAGTTCACTGTCAGTCACTTTGGGTTTGGGTGAATGCAACTCCTAAACTACTTAATCGTAATAGTGCATAGTTTCCTATGAAACTTTGTGTGTGATGTGTCTCATCCTGGTGTTTCTCCCTTTTGCAGGAGTCTGAGGGTGGCCTGTATGTGTGTATGAACACGTTCCTGGGCTTCGGCAGGGAACATGTGGAGAGACATTACCGTAAGACGGGACAGAGCGTTTACATGCACCTCAAAAGACACATAAAAGAGGTAAGGCTTTGTTGTCATTTATTTATGTTCCTTGTTTTTATTTTTAATTGGACTGTATACTGTTTAATTTATATGATAGTATTATTTTTGTAACAAACCAAAGATAATTAAAGGTTCTTTAATAAAACCATGTTAATGAACAACAAACTAAGATTAAAAAGGGGAAACATAACTTTTTCTGATCTATATAGCAACATGCATTCATCTCGTTGTGCTTTACAATCACAGGCCTGTGGTTTTCTAGTTTAACCTTCGCAGACAGGTAGCGTTAACCCTTGGGGTCTCGAACAGTGTCTTGTAAAGTGAGCCGCTTGTAAAGTGTGTGTTCATGAATGTTTTGGAATGTGTTAAAAGCAACATGGCCTCACCCGCAGGCTACGAGATGTAACTTCCTGTGCTTAATTAAAAGTTAAAAGCTTTGTCAGCAGAACTCACTGTTGTGTCCCACAAGTCTTCACATATCCCTCAAACCTCCTTTTGTAAAGTGACTTCTCAGGCAGATTTGTCTAAAAATGTGATTAAAAACATACAAAAACAAATGTAAAGGCTACACTCATGTATAGGCTATCGATGTACAAAACTCTTAAGATAAAAAGATAAAACCTCTACGTTTTCTGGGAACAAGATGATGATGATGATGATGATGATGATGATGATGATGATGAGACAGTAACGCCTTATTTGAGTTGTAATGGTTTTCCATCCCAAACACCTGTGTATAATCAGGCTCTTTCCCTGTGTGTGTGTGTGTGTACACCAGTATCTCTAGTGGCCACGATCATTTCCAATAAGCCTTGATTTATACGTCGATCATGTAGAACAAAGCCATAAGCTGCTGGTATGTTTTCATTGATTGTTTCCAATTGGCCCGCAGATAAGCTGCTTCTATGTAAGGAAGCTCCTATTTCCCTGGTCAGATCCAGGCTAGAAACAGCTGGTCGTATCCAGCTCCTGTGTCTGCTCTTTCCCCTCCCATGTGACATCTTGGACTACAGTGTGTCAGCATTCCCTGTGTGTCGTCGTTGTGTCTGTCTGCCTGTTGGGCTATTTATCCATCTCTCTAGCTATCCTCACGTCATTCCGTGTTGCCCAGTGATGGCCTGTAAACAGAACCTTTGTGTTTTCTTTTGTGAAAGGTGAACTAGTTCTAAATACTTAGAACCAAGATAGCCATTAGGTGAATAAGGCCTATTTTTACCGGTTTAGTCATTTATCAGACACTTTCAACCAACGCAATTTTCAGGGAATTCAGGGAACTTGTCACATGTCACACTGGGATCGAGCCCAGTTCCTTTTTAGCTGGTAGTTTAGTGGTGCTAAAATGTGCTATTGCTAAATGTTGTTTACAGTGATGGATTGGGATTTTACATTTACATTGATTATTCAACGAAAGTGGCCCAGGGACCAAGTTCTCCGCAGGCAGACCCAGGATGCTCTGCAGGGATCCTGTCATGGAGGATGGGGATGTCCCTTTACACGCAAATAGAAACAATGGCAATATAGGACTTTCTTTTTTTGGAATCAATGAGTACAGTGTCAGTACATAGTTTGTGGACAGCATAACAGTGAATCGCCATACAGGTACTTCGAAATGTCTCATTGCGAAGACTAAAGGGCTATATTGCTATTGTTTACCTTTGTGGCAGGTGTGCACACCCTAAATGCTCTTCGGCAGAATCGGTACATGGAAGTTATTTTGAATTATATTGGTAACGGGTGTTTTAGGGAAGCCAGGAGAGACGGTTATGATGGTTTGATCACCCAGACCGTTACTGTCCTTTTTAAAGGGCCCCTATTCTACCACCGTGTGTGGTGTTGATTATGATTAGCCATTACAAGCCAGTCAAAAAATCTACGCTCTGGTGACATCACAAGTGGGATTGTTTACCCAGATGTATGATAGCTAGATCAGCCAGTTGGTACAGTCCACTGGATAGGCTGGTAGACTGATCTATTCATCATACATCTGGGTGAACACTCCCACTAATGATGTCATTGAAAGATTTTTACTTTGATTTTGGTTAATCAACATAAAATAGGGTCCTTTTTTATGCATTTATGAGTGTGTGTGGGTTGTGCTTGCCTTGTAACCTGAACCTGCCGCCACTCTAGCAGATATTTCTAGGAAAAGTTTCTAATTAGTATGAAAAAATGTATTAAGAACTCATGGAATGTATTATTGTGTAGTAGAATGTCGTTTTAAAGGATGAAGACTGTATGTATGTATGTATGTATGTATGTATGTATGTATGTATGTATGTATGTGAATTGAATATTATGTTTTAATCTTCATTTTCATTTTTCAAACGGAAAGTTTCTTCTCAGGGTACTTAATGATGTATAACATTACATTATGTGGATATTTTTCATTTCGTGCCCATAGTAGACTCTCACATATCTTTGATATTGAAATACTGCCCCATCCATTTGGAAAAGGATGTTTGTTGCTTTCAATGTGCCAAATGTGTAGTTAAAAAATGTACCATTTCATGTTTCCTGTAGAAAGCAACAGGTGCCGCAAGTGGTGCCATCCCCAGGAGAAGAAATGGAAAAGTCTTTCTTGGTAAGTAGTCTGCTCGTCCAGAAGGTTTCCTGTCTGCTAAACACTTAAATATAACATTTTCTGTAATGTTGTTTACTTTCAATGATGTGAGACAAAGAGACAGATGGTAGTGGATAAGTGGAAGTAAAAAATATCCCAGGTGTTATAGTTATAGTCTGGTCTGGTGTTGTGCAGTTTTGTTTCATACAACAAATACAATCGGAATAATGTGTAGGTGGCTGTGGGCTTTAGCGCAACGTGAAATACACATTTGTGATTCAAAAAAATGACTTGTTAAAGAGAATCCCCCCCCCCCAATCCAATACACCTTGCTGTTATTGTTTTTAACGCTCAGCCATGAACCCTTACCTGACCCCCCGCCCCCTGCCATTCCAACCTCCCCCTACCCAGGGAGCAATTGGTATTTCCCATGTCGAGAGCCCCCCTTCGCCGCCCCCCTCCGCTCTATGTATAGCCCATTTATTTGTGTGTGCGGATGGTAACTGTTCTAAATTCAAAGTGCCACATGCTCCGGCTGGGCTACTCTCCTCCCGCTTCGAGGGGGGTGTACAGAAGATGGTTAACACTGGGGCCGCCCCCCACCCCTCTTGCCCCATCGCCTGCACACACTCACCGCCCAAATGTACCCCTCAGCTGCCACAGCCTGTCAATCCCCCCCTTCCCCCCCAAAAACCACCACCCCAGCCAGCCCGCTCTCCAGGCCTGACACACTTCTGCTGTTGGGAGACATGACGCGGGCGACTCTGGTCACTGAGGACCAGGTGTCTCTGGCCCTCTGTCTCACCCTCCCCCCTCTCCCCCCTCTCCCTCCCCTCCCAGGCCTGCTGGCTGGAAGGATTCCTTCCACTCAACCTTTCACCCCCCCTAAAGTTCCTTGTTTGCTGTGGCAGAAAGCTCCCACAACAGCACTGTGTCCTACACTACACTACGATCTAGTGAAATGTAGTGTAGTCACTACACTACATTAGACTATATTATATTATACAGCAGTTAGTTCTGACCGAGTCATCTGACTGGACAAGAGGCATTCCATGAGTGCTGATTTTCAGTATAACAGCACTGGGACTGGGACTACACAGGTATCCCTCTGCTTTACAGCTGTTAGTAATAACCGATACAAGTAGCCGGCCTGTGGTAACAGGAAATGTTTGTGTTGCTTGGCAACACAACTATTTGTTTTGGCAGAGCCAACACAAATAGACAAAGAAATCATAATCTGTTGTCGCTTATTACTGTCAACTAATAATAAATGGCACTTGCTGTTATACTGAATGTCACAGCTGTGCTGATATTCAGTATAACAGCAAGACCTCGAGTGTGATATTGCTATATTAACTGTAACTATACTACGCTACACTACCCATCCACATTCAGGGTCCTTAATTTGGTTTAGATCAAGGTGTCAGTGTCAATTTTTATATGTATTTTATTCTGGAGGTCTGGTTTGGATGCAGCACCGAAACCCCGCCCTGTTATATTCTATTATGTTTGACGTGGTCTTGGGTCTGATGCATCGTCATTTCTATATCCAGTCCAGTGATCTAATTAGCTAGCTAGCCCTTCAGCTCGGACGTCACTGTGACACCAAATGACACGGCAACAATGCTTTTTAAAGGCGCACACCCACAGGCTAACCAGTGATGCAGCTATTGATGACTCATAGGCTATGTCATTGCACATCTTAAGCCTATGATGGAGAAGGGACTACTCTCAGTAGTAGTGGTGCTATTAAACAGCACTTCTGGTCTTTACTGGCTTTGGCAAAGACTGCCCTTTGCAAGTTTTTTTAATTTATTGATTGACATTATGCTCATCATGTGTTTGCTTATTAACATGTTGTGCTTGTTTAAGTTGGGTACACAGCTGTATAGGAAGAGGCCCGATTATGGATTAGAGAGATATTGATCTATGAATGTATGTATGTCCAGTATTTGAATTCACCAACATTCAATTGTTGTCGGTGAATGATTGTGTATAGTGTATCCATTGTCCTGAATTGTGGTTGAGCAACGACCTGCCCAGCCCATACCAGTGTATTTATTGTGAAAGGTTCTTGACAAAAGCACCGCATTGAGGGAGAATATGAAGAAAATATGAATATAAATAATGAGCCAATAATGATCCAATTATAAAATCTCTCCATCCCAGTAAACAAGGGTGATATTATTTCATCAGTGAGGGCTGAAAATCAAGGGAGAATATGAATAATAAACAGTAAAGAAGAGGGGACAAGTGCTTGCATGCCCAATCCCATATTTTAATATATGAGCTCAGCAATATTCACATATCGTCTCAGAAATGCTGGAGCTTTGTTTGGGTTTTATTACCTTTGCACTTTAGAGACCCTTCCTTGATTGAGTACAGTTTGGTGAAGAAATGTATTGGCTTGGCTCAGGTGACACAAAAATTGCCTCCTAGCAATATTGATACCAACCTAATCAGTTTGAATCTGTGTTTCTTCCCCCTGTTAAAAGATCTGGAGCTAAACCGGGATTTTAACGGTGAGGACTATGAGTATGAGGACGAGGCCAAGCTCGTCATATTCCCAGACCACTTCGAGATTGCCTTACCAAATATCGAGGAGCTACCTGCGCTGGTCAGTGAGCCTGTCTCTTCACCCCAGGGCTCTGTGTTTTTCTGCATGGTGATAGGGGAGGTGCCCCTCAGTTGAATGGCCTGGAATAAGTCTACCAGTTCTTTCTTGACACCGTTTGTCTTTCTCTTCTTTTGTTGTTATTTTGGTTGAGATGTTTGATGATTGTGTGTCGGTGTGAAAGGGTTTAAACTTTGGTAGGTGTTTCAAATGTCAGAAGTACCATGACAATTTACCCCAAATGAACGGTTTGTGTGTGTGTGCTCATCAACACTGTGTATCTCATCGTCCTCTTGCATAGGATGAATGGCTGCAGGGTTTTTCCTTGCATGGGAAGGAGCTATGTGTTTCTTTTCCTTTAGTTATGTTTTGCGTGTACAAATTGGGTTGCTGTTATGCATGTTATGACACGACACTTATTTCGGAATTCTGTTGCAAACATTGGTAATGTTGTGGTTTTTCTTTTGTTTTCTCTTGCAATGCAACTCTTGCTAGTTTCCATAAGATCAATTCCATGTGGAATAGGCTGCCCTTTTCTTCCAGTCAAAATTGCAATGGAACACAGCAGGCCAAGCTTATATAACTGGTGTCCTGCAAAAAAACAACAACAATGTGTTTATTAATACTGGCTGCATTCGACATTATCATTGCCCTTCCTTTCTGTGCACTGCCATGTCTTATTATTTGGTGATGATGATGGCGTACAGGTGACGATAGCTTGCGATGCGGTGCTGAACTCACCGTCGGCCTATAAGAGGCAGGAGCCTGAATCCTGGGAGGAGGAGCTCCAGGTGTCTAGACACGCCAGAAGCCTCAGACAGCAGGACAACGGGGTCAGGATCCGGCCTAGGTAGGCAACACTGCACAACTTCCTATTTATTACATCAAGCCACAGAGCTCCCCTCTGGTCAGCTGGACCCATTCTTAGGATACAGAAACGCCTTTTTGTGAAGATGCTTTAGGCAAACTTGAAATGATCGTCTTAATCGTTGTAATCTTAATCTAACCGTTTATCAAATGTTCATAGAAATG
This sequence comes from Merluccius polli, assembly GCA_030340625.1. Taxonomy (NCBI): domain Eukaryota; kingdom Metazoa; phylum Chordata; class Actinopteri; order Gadiformes; family Merlucciidae; genus Merluccius; species Merluccius polli. The sequence goes on along the minus strand of JAOPHQ010003417.1, from coordinate 258,426 downwards.
CAGCAGTGCGTTAAATTCCAAATGTCAATGAATGTTTTCAATGTTTTCATAGTTTCAGCACATTGTAGGGATGCTGTAGGTTCTGCTGACGACATTACATCACATTACAAGCAATACTAAACAATATCAATTGTAGGTTTAACATGAATAAATAATTATGTGGAAAGACTGACCTGACCTTACGACCTGAACACTATTTGTCAAAGTAAAAGTTTCAAATCAAAGTAAAGTTAGCTGACATGCTGACAGAGTTTGTTGTTTACTTTCTCTCTTCTTCTCGTCGTCTGTCCCAGTGGTTGGAAGTGTCAGAAGTGTGAGATGAGGGAGAACCTGTGGTTGAACCTGACCGATGGAGCGGTGCTCTGTGGGAAGTGGTTCTTTGACGGCAGCGGGGGCAACGGCCACGCCCTGGACCACTACAAAGAAACCAACTTCCCCCTGGCGGTCAAGCTGGACACCATCACCCCAGACGGAGCAGGTCGGGGAAAGACGAGAGATCATTTTAAAATCTAATGGAATGTTTACACATTATTAGAATAGCTCTTTTCAATGGTCATTTTTCTATTTATTTAATTTAGTATATATATTTTATTTAATTGTATTTAATTGTATTTCATTTAATTGTATTTCATTATATTGTATTTAAAGTGTCAATCTCAAAGATTTTCATGTAAATGAATGTAAAGATCGTCGAATATGGTAATACAATGGTGATTGAGCCTATGGCCCATTGATGAAAGTTTGTAGTCTTATAATGTCGGTGGCGACTTTCCCGCAAGAAAATCACGATCAGTGCACAGGTAGTGACGTGTTTTCCATCACCCAGCAGTGGTAGTTCCGCCAGAGAGGTCAGACAGAGCTACTGGGTGTGAAGTAGAGGGCTGCATTGGGATTGGGTCCCGCTGGGTCCCGTGGGACCCAACTCAAATCTCGCGGGAGCGGGCGGTGTGAACTTTGCTGCGGGCGGGAGCGGGCGGCGAAAAAAAACACTTCGGGACCTAGCATAGCAACACAATGTTGATAAATGATGTGGAAAAAAAGCTCAAGCCCAGTGCGTCAAAAGACATGCATGTCTTTTGACGCACTGGCCAGGCCTATTAATAGCCTATAAAATGACGTGTTTTCTCCTGCAGGACGGGAGAAGACACAAAATCAATGCATTTCTATTACTGTGCGGGCATAAATTCTCAAAGTTTTGCGGGTGCGGGCGGGAGTGGACATACACATTGCGGGAGCGGGCGGGAATGTAACACACACGTTGCGGGTGTGGGCGGTAGTGGTCAGAAATTCAGCGGGAGCGGGCGGGAGCGGGATGAAGAAAACAGTCCCGCGTAGGGCTCTAGTGTGAAGCGTGACGTCACACACACAACAGTGTTTGGATTGCATGGCTGGAGGTCCACACCTGCAAAAACACCTGCAATTACGCTTATCGCCATATGGACGCCAACGAGAACGAAACGGAAACTTTGAGATTGCCACTTTAACTGTCTTCAATTATTTTTACATCGAATGTTATGTTATCCTGCATGGCAAACCACTATCAATTGTGTTTCGACTCCAATATAATATGAGCATAGCGCTGAAGCATCAATATTTTTCTTATTTTCCTCAGACGTTTACTCATTCGAGGAGGAAGAGGCAGTGCTGGACCCTCAAATTTCAGAACACTTGTCACACTTTGGAATAGATATGCTACAGATGCAACAAAGGGTAAAGGGTTCTGGTCTTCCGCATCTATCTTTTTATCACCATATGTCATCATGTCATCAGTGTATAGCATCACTTCAATTCAAAAGGAAATGAAGTCCATAGGCGGCTACTTTAGGTGGGAAAATGTAACCTTCCTCCAAGTTCTTCGGAAGTTGCCTAGACCCTTACAATATCATAACTAATTTATTTTTCATCCACATTTGACCTACATCTCTCTCTCTCTCCCTCTCCCTCTCCCTCTCTCTCTCTCTCCCCGTCACCCCAGCAGACGGAGAACGGTCACCACACAGACAACAACAGTCCGCCGCGGGCACGGGTCAGTGAGTGGGAGGTGATCCAGGAGTCGGCCATGAAGCTGAAGGCAGTGTACGGCTCGGGTTACACGGGTGTCAAGAACCTGGGCAACAGCTGCTACCTGGGCGCCGTCATGCAGGTGCTCTTCAGCATCCCCGAGTTCCAGAGGATGTGAGTTCACTGTTTATAGTATGAACTGTTACTAATATTTTGTGCCGTGAAATAGGGCTGATGGTAACGATATGGTAAAATAAAATCAGATTGCTATTATTTTGACAGATATTGTGATTGATATTAGGGGTGCGACCGTGTACTCGAGTAATCGACTACTCGCCGGCAGTGTCAAAATCGAAAAATATTGTAATCGGAAATCGATTTTATTTCTCCATGGAGGCATGCTAATTCGGACTTTTTTTTCGGACCGATAACCGACACTTGTTAACCAGTCATTAACCGTTCACCGATAAGAATAAATGTGCTAGAAAAAAATTGAAGATTTTATTTTTATTTTTATTTTTTTACCATTTAACTGATAGTGTTAATCGGTCAAAAATTATATTGTCGGTTAACAGTTAAACGGTTAATTGTTAACCCATCCCTATAAGCAAATTATAAATTAAATATTAAATAAAGTATTGTACTGTAACAAAATCATTGTTGCATTAATCACCATGGCTCAAAATACTCGCACGCAAAAAAGCTTTTGACACTCAAATTAAGACAATGGTAGAACCGAGCAAAAAGAAAAGCCTTGGATGGTTACAACATTTGTACATTTTTATACAGAAACAAACCAGGAGGAGAGTCAACAGTGACATGAAATGAAATCATTCCACACTGGATTATTATTATGTATTAGGTACACTAGGACATGTACATTAATAGTGCTGGGATTTATTGTCATTGTTATTATTATTATTATTATTATTACAAACAAAAAACAAGTACTCGAGTACTCGTGGGAACAAACTAAAATCCCACATTTTCCCACCCCTAATTGATATATGATTCACTACTAGTGAATGATCATTTTGCATCACAATTTAGATTTTTCACTAAAATAACTGTTAAAATCATGATGTGTTTGGGTCTGTACCAAACAAACCATGAGAACCATGTTTTCTTACATTTGGAGAACAATTAGTAGGCTAGGGTATCTCTGCAGCACTACAGTACTTCATTTATATTTTGATTGATGATTAATTAATTGTTCAGCCCTACCTTAAAAGCAATGCAAAAAAGTGAGAACTTGGAACATTTCTCTTTTTTTTTTTCGGTCTTCAAACGTAGGCATGCTTATATATTTTCGATTTTTCTTTCTTAATGAAAATGTTTATTGTGGCCATCCCAAGACCCACTCTGTCCCATCATATAGCAGATGATCCAAGGATACGTCTGAGGATACCTTCAGGTAGAATACTTGAAAGTATCTATGGAGGGGATACCTTCAGGTAGAATAATTGGGGTTCGAACCTGTAACCTTTCGACTGGGAGTCTAACACCCCAACTTCCCGGGCAAGTGCTTGACATGTTGTTGTTTGGCTCCCCAGGTATGTGGGCAACCTCCAGAGGATATACGACTACTCACCGCTCGACCCCTCTCAGGACTTTGCTACACAAATGTGAGTATGTTATGTAATGCGTGCGTGTGTGTTCTACTTGCCTGTCTGTAAACACGAACCATCAGTGAGATATCGATGGCGTAATCCATAGGTTTTAGGCTTTTGTCTGTCTGCTCACAGATGGGGTTCTTTATGCTTGAAAGTGAAGTGATGCCATTATCTGAACATGTTTAAACATGATTAACAAGTTTAACCATTTGTATGGGTGCATTTCTATTCAGAATGCATTGAAATGTTTCATAACACTGATTTTAAAATGTGTTATAAATAAAATAACAAAAACACATAAATAATAATACTTAAGGCTCGGCTGCCTTTTGTTTAGTGTTGTTGTTGTCTCCCGTCGTCTCTCAGGGCTAAACTGGGCTATGGACTGCTCTCAGGCCAGTTCTCCAAACCACCAATGAAATCTGAGCTCATTGAACAGGTGATGAAAGAAGAACACAAGGTATTAGACTGGGTATGTCTAGCCCCCCCTTCCGGGTTCATAGCCCACAGAAGCATGCTCATACAGAGTGGTGATTACATTCAATATTTTTATTTAGGCTGATGCTTCTGTCTGCTCTGTTATGAAAACGTTTTCCCTGTAATCAGTTTGGATCAAACCGTCTTGCTTTGTTCAGTGGATTTATCTGCAATGTAGCTTCTATATTCATCGAGATGGCTGTGCATGTTTTGAGAAATAATAGAACCAAAATGCAGGCGATAAAACATTGCTTCTTATAGACTTGGTGTGTATTTGTATTTGTCTCTGTTCCTTGTAGAGTATAGTCTGTAAATATAGCTTTCGATTCTGCTCCAGAGAGTACGGCTCAAATTTCTTTCGAACAAACTCGGAGTTCTGGCAGTGTGTTTCTCTCATCTCCCTGTGTCACTATTTTAATTTGACTCTGTCAATCGTCTTTCTATCTTTATTTCCCTGGCACACATTTCAGATGATTACCACCAATGATATCCTGGACTCTCTTTTTTCTGCCATACTGTATGTGTTTCACCACCTTTTTAGGGCCAAGGCACACCAACTATTTTAAAATCCAAACATAAGCTAGTGACAAACTTTAATTATTCTACATGTACAGAGACGGTTGCTATGATACTGTGCAGCTATGACCTATGACACCTCGTCTTGCCCCAAGGCCCACTGGTTGCCATATGCAACTGTTAGTCACAGGGAAAACAAGGGAGCCAGTAGTGTGGTCATTACTGGCTAATAGGAAGTAGCCTGTAATCCTTGGGCTTCTTTTAGGGTTTACCGGCCACACTAAATGAGGGGGCGTGGCCTCTGCTGGCCTGCCTCTCCCATTTTGTGTGTGTGTGTGTGTGTGTGTGTGTGTGTGTGTGTGTGTGTGTGTGTGTGTGTGTGTGTGTGTGTGTGTGTGTGTGTGTGTGTGTGTGTGTGTGTGTGTGTGTGTGTGTGTGGGAGTTTGAAAAGTACTGACAGCTGCTGGAACAGTGTGGTGGACTAGCAGCCACAGGGGAGAGGAGCTGTTTCTAATGTAAACATCAGAGTGCCAGTGTCTAAGTATGAAGATTGGTTTGCCATTTTGTTCGGTCTTTTGTTCAGCCCTTGAGCCATGGAGTCCAGTATATCATGTACACTGTTGATATTTCGTAATCCCAAAAAATATTCACACCAAACTAGTTTTACCTATAGTGTGTACCTTCTGTAATTTTGGAATTGACCCCGAATGTATGTTTTGGCATGTGAGATGAGTTCCCATGGAAGCATTATTAATACGATAAATCATGTTCAGGTTGTGATGGTTTTAGGGGGTGGATTTGACCGGCTAAAAACTTTAGTTTTAGCCTATTGCTAAACTGGTCAAAGATCCAATACTGTTATCAGTTGCATGCCTGACATTCACCTGTATCTTGTGCTATACATTTAGACAAGTGTTCAGGTGTTATTGTGTTTGTGTGTGACTGCCGTTCTTCTCCATTCCAGCACCAGCAGAAGGGCATCTCTCCTAAGATGTTCAAGGCGCTGGTCAGCAAGGGCCACCCAGAGTTCTCCTCCAGCCGGCAGCAGGACGCCCACGAGTTCCTCCAGCACATCATCAACCTGGTGGAGGTGAGCGAGCCGCTAGTATAAACATAAAACACCTAGGTAAAAAAAAAACCAATGCATAAATAATACATGCGAGTTAAAAACCACTAAGAAAAAATTAAATAATAAAGACCAGCAACCTTCCAGTAAAAAATAATAAAACGTGAATTAAAACCATTAAAAAAGAAAGAAATAATGAAAAATTAAATAACAATTAGGACCAGCAGTTGACGAATAAAATAATACTTATTAAGACTGACAAACCAGACTAATGAAAGGAGCAGTCAAAAAGGAATATTTTCAGTTTAGTTTTAAAGGACGATGGTGTTGGAGCACACCTAACATGATTGGGTAGCATGTTCCAGTGCTCATTTAAGTGAAGATCTAAATGATGTTTAGTCACAAGAGATTGCAACTCTATTTCATTCAGTGGCATGAAAACAAATGCCTTATTTGAATTGCTGGTTATCTTAATTTCTCCAATTGTGATTATACTTATTATACTATATTATTCTTAAAAGGTTAAAAGGGGGCAGAATAGTGTAGAGGTTCGTGTTTGACTCTGGGTTCAATCCCCAATGGCCGCAGTTTAATTTCGGACATATAAAGCGCCTGCTAACATGACTAAATAGTAAATAAATAGTGGTAAGTATGACCAATAATGACCAATCAACGTAGACGACAGAACTGACCTGTACAAAAGTGATGGTTATCATTACTTGAAGACTAAACTGTTAATTCTAAACTCTAAATGATACAGTAATATTACTGGGTTTGGTTTGACCCCCTGATACACATTCACGGTTTACGATCGCTCTCAATGAAACACAGCTCACTGTCCCCCCACTGGTCCTCTGGACTGACTTTCTCCATCGGTCTATAGATAGCTACACCCCCCCCCCCCCCTCCTTATCTGTTACACACACACACACACACACACACACACACACACACACACACACACACACACACACCAGATAATGCTTCCTGTTTAGCCCCGGCATGACAGAACATGCCCAGACCCGGAAACCCGGATCGCCCCCCCCCCCCCCCCCCCCCCCCCCCCTCTGTCCTTGACACCCGAGGGAGCAAGCAAGCAAACAAACAAACAAACACTCCTGCCTGTTGATTGACATATTGATCAAATGAATGAGTCATTTGTTGTGTTACAGTGTTGATACTAATACTCTTCACCAAAATTTGTTTGTTTGTTTGTTTATTGACTGTGGCCTTCTGAGACTTTGAATTTTAAATTTGGATTTTCACTGTGCCTAGCGGACGTCAGCATTGCATTCAGTAGCTTTATTTATTTAAGTCCCATGTCGAAGCGCGGCTTCTGTGAAGGCGTTTTCCCCGTGCGCCAGTCGAGTTGAGGGTATTTGTGGGGCTTCTACAGCTGTCTGTGACCCAGTAGCCGAGGTTGGTTCTCCAGAGATAGAACAGACTAAACTGAAGCCACCACCACCATCAGCAACTTGGGCCCCTAGCCAGAGGACGACAGCACAAATACTTTCCCCATATCCCCCCCCCCTTTCACTAAAGTCAATTTATAACATGTTCATTTCAGCAGTCTATTAGAATAGATGGACTGAGTTGCCTTAATGGTCACATGACACACGATACTTCCTACCCTAGAACCAGTAATGAAACACAACAACGCAGTCGCGACCCCTTCCTGCTGTACTGTGGTAAAGGAGAGTAATTAATGTTAATTAATGTTACTACAATTCTTGGGCTCTGGGCAGTTGTAATATTGCATGTGTATAAGGGCAATGGATCGGGGCTCTCTCACTATCTCTTGACAGACAGACAGACAGACAGACAGACGCGGCCTTGTTTTAACCCACCGCTGTGTCTCGTAAGTCTGTCACACTCACCTCCTCCAACCGTTACAACCCCCCCCAGAGGAACAGCGGCGGCTCGGAGAACCCCAGCGATGTGTTCCGCTTCCTGGTGGAGGAGCGCGTGCAGTGCTGCCAGACACGCCGCGTGCGCTACAGCCAGCGTGTGGACTACCTCATCCAGCTGCCCGCGCCCATCGAGGCAGCCACCAACCGGGGTAAGAAGTTGGGGGAGGGCGGGGGGCTGCGGCCACGGCCTTGATCCAGGCCGTTTTGGCGCAGGTGGCGTTGGAAAACCTCAGCCGTCGGGGGTTGGGTTTGAGCAGGTCCTAATCTATAAAGAGGACATGGAAGTGGTGGAGGTGGGGGTAGGAGGGTGAATGGATATATCTACGTTGTCATTCAGCAGGGGGTCTGTGTGTGAAAGCAGTTGTTCGGTTTTAATTGTTTTTATAATAGTAAAGGGCTTGCACATCACAACGTCGCATCGCAATGACCGCCTCCATTTTGGAAGCGTAGGAGCATGGGAATGTTAGTCATAATGTTAGTCGTAGTGTTTTTTCGGTCATTGTTTAGTAATTAATCATGAAATGATTTGATTTTTCATTATGGGGAGACGTTGTTGTGTTTGAGACGTTGTTGTGTTTGAAAAGCGTTTCTCATGCGAGACGTGGCGAAACAACGATTTCATTAGCCTGGGTTAAGGTATATTGACGTTGATTTAGGATTTAACAGCACTACAACTCTCTTAAGTCCTCTGAATATGGCATGAGTATCTGCAACAAAAAATTCCATGATGCATTCTGATATACAAGCCCTATAGAAACTCTTTATCCTCTTTGAGTTCACTAGTTTTTTTTAGTTGATTTTTTTAAATTGATTGAATTGATCATCCGTCAATTGTTGATATGCTGAATTTGAAATTAATTCGGAATGACGATGTCATTTGACAAATGTTTACTCATGTCATCTTTAATTGACCTGTGTGTGTGTATAGATAGCTAGGTAGATAGTCTGTGGGTGGTAACATGGGTAGACGCTTGTATGTACCTGGCTTGTGTACATGTTTGTTTGGGCGTTAACATTAACGTTTGTGTGTACATATGTTAATGTGCACGTTTGTTTGTAGGTGAATGTGTTTGTGCATCTGTTTGTGTGTCGGTGAGCGTGTGCAATGGGTATGTGTGCGCATGTATTGTGTGTCGGTGAATGTGTATGTGATGTTAACATGTGACCACCTCCCTCCTCCAGAGGAGCTCCTGGCCTACGAGGCCAAGCGCAGGGAAGCGGAGGAGAACGTGCGCGCCCCCCCAGAACCGGTGCGTGCAAGGATCCCCTTCACCGCCTGCCTGCAGGCCTTCACAGAGCCTGAAAACGTACCGGACTTCTGGAGCTCAGCACTGCAGGCCAAGTCTGCCGGGGTTAAGTAAGCAAGATCCCCCCCCCCCCCCCCCGCCTATGTTGTAACACCCATGTGAATGGTAAATGGTAAATGGACTGCGTTTATAGGGCGCTTTATAGACCTGTGGCCACTGAAAGCACTTTCCAATATTTGCCTGACATTCATTCACCCATTCCTACACCCATTCATACATACATTCATACGCTGACGCAGCCTGAAAGGTCTTCGGGTTGAACTTGTCACACTGGATGAAAGCGTCGACTAAATGCTGAAATAATTTTGTTTGTATGTATTCATAGATTCTCTTTTATTCTCTCTTCAGGACTTCCCGTTTCTCCTCCTTCCCAGAATACCTGGTTTTGCAAATAAAGAAGTTTACATTTGGGGTAGACTGGGTTCCAAAGAAACTGGGTAAATCATCTAAATATATATATATATATATATATATATAATGTTCAAATATTCATGTTTGGTAGAAAGGCAACATAGCTCTATGCTAATGTGTATCTAGTGGTGAATTTGACAATGGAAACTTAATTGTTCTTAATTATTTGACTTTAAGTTGATGTGGTAGGGGTAGAGAATGAATATGTTCTTATTGTTTATTGGAAATTTCCATTGGCTTTCCTTGCTGAAAGAATTTAAAACATTTTGAATCACCATGTTTACCATACCCACCTCTGTGAGCTGCCAATAGATGGCGCCATAACGCTGTGTCTTATGAAACACTTACACAACACACTGCCCGAAATGTGAACTCACTGACTCAAGTTGTTTTTAGTCTAACTCAGCGTTGCCTCCACCTGTGCTTTTAACACACACACACACACACTGCCCACAAAGTGCTTTAGAAGGTATTCTGCAAACAACATGAATTTCCTCTTTGAGGACAATAAATTATCTGTCAGGTAGGTCATGTGCATTTTAAAGCATCCAGAGAAGATAAGGGTTAGGGTTAATTGTGTGTGAGGTAATTATGAAATGACACATTTTATCAACAAACCATTGCCATTAATGTATTGAATAAATACAAATATGTATTTGCAATTATTTTGAGAAGTAACACAATGAAACCATACTAGTGCCTCAAGATATGAAGACAATTTTCGTCTTCTGTACCACCACTGAACGTTTTTGTTTCCGCGCAGACTTGTCCATCGACGTCCCTGACTTCCTGGACCTGAACCGGCTGCGAGCCACGGGACTCCAGGCGGGAGAGGACGAGCTCCCGGACCTCACCCCACCCATCGTACTGCCAGAGGACACCAGAGGTACCGCTACAAGCCCGCCCTCTGAACAAGTCTCTCTCAAACGATGTCCATCTCGGTCTCATCTCCCTCACTCCTTTTTTTTTTGGTCCTCACACAGTGTGAAGTGACAATTTTTCAGGACCATTTAAAAGCCATTTTTTCTGTCTTTTTTTTCAGGTTTTCTTTAGGTTTTTTAGCGCTCGACTTGACTCTAGGACGTCCCCGTGCTCATGTCCGAGGAACCGTGAAATCCTCTTTCTAATAGCAACTCATTTTCCCCTGCTCTCCTGTACTTTCTCGTGGTGATATTGAATGGAGTCCCTACAGAGAGGCTTTCAAAATCGATAAGCACACAAGAAAAAAAAAGAAAGGGGCTCTGGTCTTCAAAGTCCTTCTGAGTTTTAATGACTCGCCATTGGATGACCTCTGTGAGTTAGACGCCCCCCCCCCCAGGTGGTGCGGTTGGATCAGATACTGCCAGAGGGATTTCTGTCTTCACCGTTTTCAGTCTTAGCTTTTTGATTGTAAATGTTTTGCCTGAGGACTATGCTGATTAAGTAGAGGGCTCACAGTACTATAGCTCAGTGTTTTTGTTTTCTCTCAGTGCATTTGAACTGCTTTCTCTGACTCTCTCTTCATCCATCTGTCTTTCCCGTTCTCTCTCTTCTCGCCAATATCTAGTTCTCTGTCGCCCTCGCTCTCGCTCTCTTTCTCGCTGTCCCTCTCTTTTTCTCTCTCTCTCACTCTCACTCTCGCTCATTATCGTGTTCTGTTCCTAAAATCACCTTTTTGAGGATTAAAATTCCTCCAAATTTCCAACGGCATAATGTCCCTCTGGATATTATCTGTTTCACAACCATGAAGCATGAGACTGAGGAGACACTAAAGAGAGTTCCAGCAGCATCTGCTGCCCCTTTCGTGACATCGCGTCATAAACGAGTGCACGCCGTTGCTTCTTTCTTTCCACAAGAGCTACCAATGCAAACCTACTTATCTCCAGATCTCAGCTTCCTATAGAGTAGATAGCAGTTGTTTGTCTGGATGAACATTGTGTTCTTGGTTGGCTATTTCAGAGCTAAATTAACAGCAGGGATTTTTTTTCTCAATTCAGACCCTGGCTATTACAACTTTCTCTCTGAAAACGTTTTTTCTTTTCTTTGATTTTTTTTGACAATGCAAATCACGGAATATGATGAACATGCTTGAAAGCATGAAAACTGCAATTGTTCTTCAGCGTGCATGCCTAAAGCATCCCTCGAAGATAAAGTCTCTTAAGCCGGCTTAAAACAGTTACAACATTTACTTGGTTGAGCTTCATTAGTCTCAGCAGAGCATTGAGCTTGGGCTATTTCAGCAGTAATGAATCTGGTCCCGGTTGGCCTTCTGTCTCTCTCTTACGCTCTGCTTCTTGTCTGTTCCTCATCGATTACACAGCACCGCACCTCTCGTGTCGTCTTCACGCTGCTTGAAACGCGTCGCTTCCCATCCGTCACTACTCACAAGTTTAAATACAACTGGCTGTGTACAGGAAAACAAAGTAAATGGAAAAGGAGAACCATGACGCAACCACGCCGTTTGCTTGAACAGAACTTCATGTATTTAAAAAAAAAGAAAAAGAAAGAAAAAGTTCATGTATTTAACTTAAACAGCAGCCGCTTAAATAGTGTAGCATATACGGTGTTTGACTCCCAGGTGAAAGGTAGGAGGTTCAATTCCTCAATGCCCACTGCCTACCTGTAAGTGTCCTTGACGATGTCTAACCCCAACCTTTTCATTAACGTGTGCATTCACTGTAAGTCAGCTAAATTACTAAGTAGTAATGAACTAATAGTTATTCCCCTCCTCTTTGTGCTCCTCTTTCAGATAACTCCATGAGTTCCCTGGACTGTGAGTATCTCTCTTCTCTTGCTCACCTGTTCAGCTATGTCACCCATTTACACAGAACTTTCTGCAAGCATGCAGAAAGCTATTTCAGTTGGCGAGCCACAGTGACAAATGCATTCATGCTCGCCGACCCAGCAGCGGGTGCCTCAGCTGATGCTCTGGGCCTCAGACTCCTCGTCCCAAAGCCAACTTCATCACTGGGAGCTGGCTTGGTCTGTTCCCCAACCTGGCACCTTCCTCTCCTTGATTAATCGCTGCCTAAAAACAAATCCAACACTAAAACAAATCTCTCCCCAAAGGCGGTGTGTCTATTTGTTTAATGAGCCCCAAATAGAGATCTCTTTTTTCTTTGTTTTTATAAAAAATATTCAGTCTTAGTAACGCTAGGTTATTATAGATATGTTATTTTTCTCTCAAACCATCAATTTCCATCGACTTTCCTTGATAAATAAATAACTAAATTGCCCATGATCATCATTGGAAGCCGACCAGTGATTTGCCGGCAGCCTCCTTATACACATGTCTATATTTGGGCTTCCTGTATCCCCAGCCCCAGAAATCGACGAGGCTGCAGTAATGCAACTGGCAGAGATGGGTTTCCCACTGGAGGCCTGCAGGAAGGCAGTGTACTACACGGGCAACATGGGCCCGGAGATGGCCTTCAACTGGATCATAGCCCACATGGAGGAGCCCGGTAAGGCAGCCAAGGCATGACCACAGCGGGTACGAGCAGGCTGGTGTATGTGCGTATGGTGTATTGGATATACCAATGTCGACATTGTAATGATGAAGGCTCTTCGACTTAGACTTAGACTGAGAAATAGCGCCCTAACCATGTTCACACATAGATGCATGTACACACACACACACACACACACACACACACTGCCCATGAAGTGCTGTAGAAGGTATTTTTCAAACAACGCACATGCGTGCGTGTACGTGTGTGTAGTGGTGGAGAAGCTTCAATCGAGGAAGTGTTTATACACAGTGGATAAAAGCAGAGAAAATCCTGTTAACTCTTCCGTTGGTTTATAAATGTGGTAAGATGCGCTGCAGTCAACCCGGATAACATCACAGTGACAAGGCTATCTATTTAAGTTGCATCTCCTTAAGTCAGTGAAGTGTAGGGTCTAGAACTTTCTTCTCCTGCGAGGCATTAAACCCATTTCAGCATTTCAGGGACTCTCGACAGTCCTCCTACAATCTCTATTTTAACCCACTGCAATAAAAGTCACACTTGGAGCAAAAAGCGTATTATAAACGATGGACCCCTTTTTTAGAATAGGGCCCATTATACGACTTGATTCCATTACAGTTTTCCACTGAGAATTCTGCCAAGGTTGTACAGTTCCCTTTATTTTTTAAGCCTGGTGCTTAAAGTGCTTAACAATAGGTTGAAAGGTCTGCCTTTTGAACTCAAAGCACAAAGTGGTGGTTTTGTCTGAAAGTCTCGAGGGCAGAGAAAAGCAAAGCTGTTGGGTTCTTAAGAGGGAGGCGGTAACCGGCAGGGAACGAGGTGGAGTGCCTCTTACGTGGAAGAACTAGAACTGTAACTGACGTGCCATGAACCATTTTTTTCCCTGCAGTACGGATCAACATGCCATAACTTTATATATGTATAGATATATATCTATATATAGATATAGATAGATAGCTATCTAATATGGATTACTACGCCCATTTGAAACCAAAATTCCTTGACAGTGCCTGTATTTTTTAAAATCTGACTCAATAATACGTTTTTGTTTTTTTTTGTTTTAGAGAAAAGCAAAATGGGGACCTGAGCTTATGGAGAAATATCGAGTAAATTGAGTAAAAATCTTAATGATTCTTCTTTCGACTTTCAACCGATCTGTTGGTTTCCTCTCCAGACTTTGCAGAGCCGCTCAGCCTCCCCTCCTCCACAATAGAGCTTGTTCCCTCCTCCAGCGAGACCCAGCCCTTTGCTGCCGCCACCACACTGGACAATTCCCCCCCGGAGGAGAGCATCGCCATCCTCACCTCGATGGGCTTCCCCCGCAGCCACACCATCCAGGCCCTCAGAGCCACGGTCAGTCCCCTCATCAGGCCCTCATGAAATCATTGGATGAGGTAATAGGAAGGGCCCCCCAAAATTAGGATCCCTCCCGAGTGAAGGTAGTCAAAATGAAAGTATAAGCCTTAATAGGGCTTAGTCATCAGAATGCATCATGGGACTTTTTCTTGGCGATTCTCCGAGTCTCGCATTAGCAATGCTGTGGCAGTTTCAAACACAAAAATGTCTCCCCATAATGACGAATCATTTCACGACTGACTAAACAATGACCAAAAAAAACCATTCCAATGGTCCTATGCTTCCAAAATGGCGGCAACCATTACGATGTGACATCACAATGTACAAGCCCCATTGTGGAAATGAAACTACAAAGAATGATGACTCATGATTCTAACCCTTAATTTTTAATTTAACTTTTATATCTAATAATTCATTGGAAAAGTACAAAGCAAAAAAACAGAACGAAAAGCAGCGAGGACCATGAAGGCATCCATGTGTGGTGTTGGCCAGTCGGTAAAAAAAGCGGTTGGCCAAAAACCTGTTGAAACCCTGGGGTGCGTCCACTGGCACTAGCCTGATGCTCAGAGCTGCCTACGGTGACCACGGCAACTAGAGCGGAGGAGTCAGCAGCTGTCTGAGACAGCAGGTCCACAGTAATCCTCCTCAGTGGCTGTGCCAGTAGGGCCATGGCGGGGCTCGGGGGCCCGGGCCAGAAGCAGGGGGCCACATGGTTCAACTGGGCCCTACGGGGAACCCGGGCAGTAGGACAAGGAGGGCCGGCCATTTTGTGAGCATGCAAAGCACTTAAAAGCTGGATGATAAGATGACGAAGATGATACAAGAAGATGAGATCTCTCACTCTGTATTCACATAAGGAGACATGGCAGCGAGTTGTGCAGTCAGGAATTGTTTGAGAAGTGATGAGGTTGTAAATTGTAGATGTATCGCGCTGAATACGGCAGCATGGAGGGGCATTGGTTGCCGTATGAGAAGCCAAATACAGAGGATAGTCTTTCAAATGTATTGATCAATGCATCTCTTCCATACAAATGAGTTGTATTACTGAAACTTAATCAAAAGTGTATTTAACACCATGAAAGCCAATTAGAGAAACACGATATTTATAATAATACAAAAAAACAGCAACCCAAGCATGCAAGATACGTCCTATGTCATAACAGGATACCCAGCATTTCAGACCATATAACATAACAGGATACCAAGCATCTCAGACCATATAACATAACAGGATACCAAGCATCTCAGACCATTCATCATAACCATGTGAGTGGCAGCCCCGCAGTATGATGATGTGCAAGCATGAAATGAGATCCAAGTATGAAAAGAGAGAGAGAGAGTGCTCTGGGGTTCGAGAGAGACGCGATCACCGTCACTCTTTCAAACAAGCCCTGGCTGCTGCCCTGCATGTTGCTTCATCCACCCAGCAACCTCCAATGTGTCCTCACTGGTTGGAGACGTCTGCTCTCCACCCACTGTCTACAAACAAATCACAGAAGCAGGGCGCAAGCATACATGATCAGCCCCCCTGCTGATGCAGCTTTCTCAGGTCAAGCGAAAAGATCTGGATGTATTTCTTCATCATCATCATCATGTCCCCACTCAACACGCACAAATTTGCTCATTCATGCATCATCATCGTCATTCATGCATCATCATCATCATCATCATCATCATCATCATCATCATCATCATCATCATTTTTAATAATTAAATAATTCATCATCACAGGGCGCGTCCACAGGCAGACCGTTCCCAAATGGCGGCAGATTCTCGTGTTCCCCCCCCACCACCACCAGCACCAAAAATAGATCAACAGATCCATTAAAATGCTCGACGAAAATAGTTATCGGGCTTCCTTATTTACCCCCCCTTCTCATTTCCTCAAAGCCCAGTGCTGTGTATGATTGGGGTGGGGGGGGGGGGGGGCAAACACATATTTCTCCTGAGGGGAATGGAGGTGTGAGACAGCAGGGGTGGGCGGTGCTAGTGGGGCTGGTCTATTAATAGCTCCGAGACAGGAGCAGGTGGTGGAGGAGGAGGTGGTCTTGCTCAACAGTAGTGCGGCCCGATGGTTTGCTTTTCTTACAAACGGGCCGAGAAACGAGCAAGCGAAAGCCCCCCCCCCCCTCCAGACTCTCCCCTCCCCTCCACCGCCTCACCCCCAGCCCCCGTTCTCGTGCAGACATTCCCATGAATCACTATTTTGGAGTAAACATAACGAGCTGAGAGGGGAGTTTTTTATGTTTTTATCCCCTCAACCAGATGGGTGTTTTTATTTCATGGGTGGCACAACCAGCTGTTTTTGTTGGTGTTTTGTCAGCAGAAATGCATAAAGCACAATGGAGAGCGTATGTTGCTTTAGTTTAACTGTTATTCTATCCGAGGGGAGACACAAAACAGATCTAGTCCACAAGATGGAGGATAGGCGTCCGGCTGGTGTGCTGGATGTTAAAAAGTCACATTTCAAAGTAAACAAATGAATGCATTTTTTTTTGTTTTATTATTGTTTTAAGTCAAGCAGCGTTGGAGTGTCTGGTCAAACTGACTGAATACAAACTGACAGACACGGACACACTCTATGGGGGGAAAAAAACAGCTTATTTATTGGGTCAGAGCTGTTTCCACACCTGCTGTTTAGACTGTGGGTCAGCTCTAATGTGATGCAGTGACCCAAGCACACAGATCGAGGCGAGAAAGATAAGAGTCTAAAGGAAACTATAGCTATAAGTAGCGAATAGCTCCAAGTTTGAAAACTGAACTGTTAAAATATCACATTTCTAATTTCTTGCCAGTATCAGACTGCATGAGATCCCTGTTCTGTTGATCCTCTGTGGCAGCTTCATGGATTCATTCTTCCTGTTCATTCATTCACTCTTCGTCCTGTGTATTATGATTTGTCCAGCTGCAGTTGACAATATTTTTTGTTAACCGATGTCTTTATATAAGGCATGTAACTGAATTTCATTTAGACTTGTAAGCATTGACATCAAATCTGGTTGTTAGTTCTGTACAAATACAGATAGTACAAATAGTGGTCAACTGGTTAAGTAATTTATAATTTAGTAAAACTATCAGAGGATAGTAATTCTCTGATAGTAATTCTAATAATCACTAATAGTTCCACTTATTAGTGACTCAACTCACAAAATGATGCCAAAATGGCGGTTGAATAACATCTATTTTCAAATATGTGAAATATTGTTCACTTAAGTCCACTTCCCCATGGTTCTTTTTTTTTCCAGAACAACAACCTGGAGCGAGCGTTGGACTGGATCTTCACGCACCCGGAGGAAGAGGAGAGCGACGCGCTGTCCGACATGGCAGACACTGAGCCCACCGACCAAGCCTTCTCCAACACCAACTCACACAGCGACCCCACCCTGTCCCCCGACCCCGACGCCTCGGGGCCCCGCGTCAAAGACGGACCAGGACGTGAGTGGCTCCATGGCTACTTTACATTTTTGTACTTCACATTCTCTTTTTTACTTTTTATTTTGGTATTGTGCGTTTAACAACTATCTATGCTGGTGGTAATGATGGCCCCTTTTTTTTAAATGTTAGTTAAAACATAACAGATGTCTGAAATTATTTCAAACAAAGTGTTTATTTATTTCACACTGTCTTTGTACTAACAGAAAATGGTCGCTTGCATTCGACTCAGGACAATTAGTGCTTTCCAACAAGGTATAACATGCCATAGGCCACTTTAGTCATTTTGAGCTTTTTTAAAAACCGATACCGATATTTTCCGATATTGATTTTTTTATGCCAATATCGGCCGATAATATCGGTGGGCCAATAATATCGGCCATCCCTAGTTTTTAGTTTAGTTTATTTTTTAAAGAGTAACTGCACACTAAATCAATTTTGGTGAGTTTGCTGCCACCTTCAGTTGGAAGCACACTTGAACTGGACTTGCTAATGTTGTTGTAAAATAAATGTAAAAATTGTTTTTATTTATTTATTTATTTTTAGGTTATGAGCTCTTCGCCTTCATCAGCCACATGGGGGCCTCCACAATGTCTGGTCACTATGTGTGTCACATCAAGAAGGAGGGAAGGTCAGCCCAAACTCAATACAACAACACTAACACCCTCCATTTATAGTCTCACAAAGCATCAGCACGTTGTTTCATGTACAACTCCGATGTTCAGAATTTGTTCATTTATTTTTCTTTTCTTTTGTTGTGGGGCTCTGTCAGGTGGGTGATCTACAACGACCACAAAGTGTGTTTGTCGGAACGACCTCCGAAAGACTTGGGCTACATATACTTTTACCGACGCTTGTCTAGCAGCTAGAAGAAAAAAGAAAAGAGAAGAAGAAAGTCTCTCCGTCACCTCCAGTCTACCAGACACCCCTTGGAGAGCGACACCCGAATGACCAGGACACCCTGAGGAGAGAAGGCACCTGGCGCAGACCCCGCCCCCCCACCACCACCACCACCTCCACCACCCCAGTGTGGGATCCACCACCATGGAAGATCTCTGCCATTAACACCAGCCACCGGGAGCTGCTCCTGCCGACAATCCCAACACCACTGAAGAAAACAAGGAGGAAATGTGCAGAACCTGCTGCGGACGGAAAGTAAAAGCAAACGCGCCTTTTTGTTTTAAGTGTCCTCTGTTGTTTTTTTTATGTCCTGCTTTAAGTGGATACTTTTTTCTTCATGTGCTTTTCATCTCAAACTGTGTACGTGCAAAAAAGGGATGTGTGCAATTTTTCTGTGATTTGTGAGTGGTTTACACACACAAAGTAAAGTAATCTATCCGATCTTACCCTTCACTCGCTATGCCTTCAGTCACCATGCCAGTATTATAAAAACGAATCAAGTGTCAAACAGCAATGCTTCACTGCCAACCCGCAAAGGCCAAAAATGACAGCCTTTAGCAACCAAAAACACTACAATATAGTAGATGACTGTACTTGTTTTCATTTTGCCCTACGGCATCAAAATAAAGCTTCAGGAACATGATTAATTCAATATCCATGTGGAGAAAATCCAGTGCTGGAGTAAGGCAACGGCAAATGCTGACTGTGCATAATTGTGACAGTTACATAAAAAGCCGGTGAATAGGTCATCTCTGCACTGGAGGCTGAAATGGTTACAGGTTGACAAAGTCATGTCTGGCCCACTTTAACCTTCAAATAACAGGATTAACATTTAGTACGTTACTCGTACCGTCGTAATTAGCTTCAGTCTTTTTGGTCTTTTGAAGAAGAAGAAGAAGAAGGGATGCGCCCAACCTACGAAAGATAATTTATATTTGTATTTTTCTTTGATGTGATAGGCCTACCTTCTAGAACACAGTCACACATTACAACTGTAGTTACTGCAGGTAATGTTTCCACCGTTTGGCTAAATTAGCTACTGTGTTTATGCATCTTTAACTCCCCATCAACTCTATGCAATATGCGGTGGGATCCGTCTCTCGTCATCTCAAGTGTGTCTAATAACCCACTGTAAATAATTAAACAACCTGTGTTTGTCTCTCTAAAAACGGTGCCGTTCTCCTCAAAGACACAATGCTGAATTCTGAATGTTTAAACACCACGGTGCTGCTCCACTTTTGTAATCTGATGTCAACGACCCTGCTCCTCAAACTGGGTTTCTCTGCTGAAATGTCGTCCAACTGTTCCAAATCACACTTGTCGTTGGCTAGCTTGCTGGACGTGCTCAGCATAGATTGTACAAACTCTCCTGTGTTTTGTTTGTCAACCAACTGTCCAGTCGTTCATATTATGAATGTTACAAACTGAGTGTCGGTGGTGACACCTGCAATTACCGCTTATCGCCATAGGTGTCGCCAAAGAACAAAACAAATCTCCAAGATTGCCACTTTAAAGTCATCTTTTTTTTGGATGATACTGTTCAAGATTGCTTATCACTTGGAATCCACTATAGCCATAACTGTCAGTAACTGGAATATAGTGACAAAAATGCATCCAAAAACTTAAATGTCTGTAAATATAGGAGGAATGTTCTGTATTCTGTCTATTTTTACATTTCGTTACTGCTAGTGGTTAACCTGTCTTTAAGGGGAAGGCATGTACTGCATTTGAGTGTCATTTCAGGAAACTTATTTGCTGAAATGAATGTCCCTGTGCCGACATGAAACACCTGGAGTTATCAAGAATGCAACCAATTACCGCATGCAGGCACTGGTGCGTTCAATCTCAAAACCACTCAGGTAATGGAATTTGGTAATGTCATTAATTTTCTCCATTGCCGGGAAAATACCGTATGTCATGTGAAAGAAAACCCACATTGATTTTTATTTTTTTATTTCCATTGTTTCCAACATACAGTACTGCTCTGAGGAATGCTTAGTATCTGAGTTGGTGTACACCGTCACTACTCATTGTTAACGGGTAAAACTTTGTGAGTACTTCAGTAGCCTACTGTGCATACCCTTTTATAGTGAGGAGTTCAAACAGTCTCTCTCTCTCGCTCTCTATCTTTCTCTGTCTCTGTCTCTATGCAAGTCCTTTGTGAATCCATACGCACAGAAACGGAAATAATAGAATGTACTATTTTGTAACACCGTTTAAATGGCTGTCTGGTCTCTGGCTGATACAACTGGACTGTCGAGCTGTATGAGCGCTCTGTGTCACTGCACCTTTTTTTTGTTCTCATAGACTACTTCCTGTGCTCGGCTACTGGGTTTATTATACATTATATACTCATCACGTATAAATACCTGTCGTTTCTTGTTTTGGCTTTCCCTCTGCCACAGGTTTTTTTTTTACTTAACTCCTCTATCTCTCGGGGTTGTGAAAGGTTATTCATTTACCTTTTGTGCCACCAAACTCGCCTTTGTACCGATGGCATGTGCACTAAATGTAGACATTTAGTCATTTGGATTGTACAATTGTACCTCCTGGGAGTTTATTGACTTTTTCATTAAACTAAATGTCAAAATGGTACGCCACCTGTTTGCACTATTGTCGTCTTCTTTTTTTGCAAACATGTTGAAGCCATTTCTGTAGTTTTGATTACATAAAATCCCCGAATGGTGGATTTCAGTTGACTTTTTTTTTTAATGTTTTCACATCAAAATATTGCTTATGATGCAGTATTTAACTAATGCATGTGAATACTGTTGACATGACGGTATACTATGCCTTGTAATACTGCATACTTGCAATGTTTAGATAATTCAATAAACTACAACTTTATTGACATGTGGCGCTGATGCTTTATTCAGAATCAAATGTGTTTCATATTTGTGGGAAAGAGACAGGAAAACATGGATTGAATAACAAGAGTTTTTATTTTTAAAAGATCCTTCATATTGTATATTTCAAAGGTGCTACTGCGTTTTTGTGGCTGGGTATACAAGTAGATTAATACACATTAGATGCTTGAGCAAACTAGTAGAATATAAATGCAAACGT
Organism: Merluccius polli; assembly: GCA_030340625.1. NCBI lineage: Eukaryota > Metazoa > Chordata > Actinopteri > Gadiformes > Merlucciidae > Merluccius > Merluccius polli. The sequence continues at coordinate 236,922 of JAOPHQ010003417.1, read as the reverse complement.
CATTCCTTGCATCAAAATCAAAGTCATCTTAGTTCTAGCTAGTCTAGTTGTTTGATAAGTAAATAATTCAGAAGACAGGTATATGTACTTATTAATGTGGCAGATCATCAGAATAATGGACAAAGGTCTGTATTGTACACAAGACACAGTACTGCCAAATTACAAAAACCCACCCTATAAAGCATGTATAACTAGAAAGTACCTGGTATTATTTGTATATCTTCCTTTCATCTATATATTATATATAAAGTATGCTTTTCAAATGATATAGAGCATATTATAACTGGTATAATGTACCATAACATTCAAGTTCATAACTTTAAGTGCAATATATCATCAACATGAAGTTACAGTATTGTGCAGGTAATGAATACATCAATGAATGTATTCATTATTTGATGCTACATTTGTTGTCATGACACACTAAAGATGCTTAAATGTGGTCCTCTGAAAAGAGACTGAACACCTTTCTTCTGGTCTAAAGGCGCTTCACTTTACTGTTGATCTCATTCTAGATTTTATCATGACGGAATACCTAATGTGATGTTCATTATGGTGATCTAGTTTTAAAGTCTGTGTAAACCAAAAGTAAATATGTGTTTAGAGTTTGTCACACTACAGAAAAATGTGTTATTAACCGCCCAGCCACATTTTGAATGATTAAAAAAGTCGCCAAGTATATAAAATTAGGATTCAAAATCGTGAAAAAGTAAGCATTATTCTCCGCTCTGAGACACTGGGAGCGTGTCCGCTGAAGGCGCTAAACCACGCCCATTTACGCACAGGGGGCGGAGCCTCTCAACTGTCAAACTAATAATTGTCAAACTCGGGATTGAGCACGACAAGCAGTGACGCAACTGCGCTCTGGTTGTTAGGGGCAGGGTAAGGGGTAGCGCGTTATGTAATCATGTAACCTTTAAGCCCCGCCCATAAAATCCTGAATGCGAAAATGGTGAAAAATAGAAAAACAATCTAACTCCACAATTCAACATTAAATGGTTATACAGTCTTTTCACATGTTTTCAACAATGACTTTCTAACGTGTGTAATGTGTTTAGAAACAAATCTCAAGAATTTGCTTTACACGGTTTAACATACCTTATAGGTTTGGGCAATGGCAATGTGTTACTGCTGTACTGTTCATATACATTTAAAATATTACAATATAAGTCAGAACTAGATTTGAATGGTAGTGTATCTTGTGTACAATATATATAGAATATATACACACGCACACACACAGAATATTTTGTCAATGTAAATTGTAAAAGTGCATTGTAGAAATATTGCCGGGTAACTGTACTGTTATATTTCATGTTATAAGTTAACTGGGAGATAAAGAGAAAGCACTTGGTTTTTGCAAGTTCATGCAAAAATACAAATAAATAGGAATGAGGAACTGGCATGCATCTACCTTGGGCCAGTCTCTCCTTCAGGCGCATGCTAGGTCAGTAAACCTGAGGTGTGTAGAAGGTGTGTAGGCCTACTGTAGCTTCTACAAAAACAACAGACATCCTCTTCTTCAGGCATCCTCTTAGTACACACACATTACAGAGTAAGCCAGCAGTTGGAAAAAACTACCTCTTATTAAAAAAATAAGGTATTTTTATTTCTATATAACTACAAGTATCTAAATTTGAAATCGCAAAAAAATAAGTAGCAGTGGCCTAGCAGCCCATAGGAAAATGCAGATTCATTTTTAAAAACTCGCGAAGGAGCGATTTTTTTTGTTTGTTTTTCAAGCTTTGTTTCTAAATCATGCTGTTGGGACAGTTAAGATGAGGACGGGGATAACAGAGGACAGACCCCACGTAGCCTTCACATTCAGATACAGGAGAATACTTTAGGAATGTCTTGTATCATCTCCTGGTCACGATGGACTTCCAGGGAATCATTAGAAGAGGATTTGGTCAACGACTTATTTGGACTAAGACTTGTTGCAAAGCCTTGCTTGGACTTCCCAGATTTCTAATCTGTTTCTAATCCAGGGTATTTTGATTTGATTCTCATGTAAATTAAATGTCAAAGACCAAGAACCCTGTTACTGTGTGCTTAAGGCATTGCAAGCATTGTTTAACATTTATAACAAATAATATTTGAAGATATTTATACCTTTTTAAAAATGTACACATTATAATGCTCAACATTGCGCACCAAAAGCTATTTTGGTGGCTAATGTTACTTAACAAATAGAGTGCTATTATAACATAGATCTACATGATAATTGGTCAGTTGTTGCCTTTAGTGTACCCTAAAGCATTGGGCAGGTGGCATGCACCTATATGTTGTTCATTTAAATGTTTGTATGTTTGTAATGGTTGCCTAAAGAGACTGCAGCCTCACCCCACCCACATTTTCCTATTTTGATGCCCAACTGTCAATATTGGCTTACTTAATTGAAAATCTTGGTCATTGACAGAGATGACCTTTGATATTCAATGGCAGTTTTCTTACGTGTCCGCAGAGTGAAAGTGAGGATATTTCAGCTTCTCCAAGGCTCAGAGGAAAATATATGCATGGCCCAACAGGATTAAAGCATTTCTGGCAGAAAGCTTTGATGCATGTCATTGCACGATGAAACCGAGGCTTGCTAGGGTTAGCAACGTGCCTAACCCCTACCTGCCCCTTAATGACATGATTTTGAATCCACTGTAAGTAGCGTTGGATAAATATGCCTGCTAAATGATTAAATAGTGACATTCCCTCTATAAAATCACTTTAACACACACATCTGAGCAATACTGTTTCAGAAGATAAAACAGTTGGGCTCCAGTTGTGACTCTTGACCTTGTTCCACCAAAGCAAAGACCTTGTTCCAATGGTTCTGGGAGTGGCATATAAGAAAAAAAACATGATATTTTGCATAGGATCCTAGTATGAAACTATAGACTAGAGCGAGTGTGTGTGTGTATGGCAGCTAAAACAATGCTAAAACAATGGTGGCTGTGCTACAGCGCAGCGCATTATCCACCGTTTACACATGGACGTATGGCTAGCCCCGCTGACATTCCTCTACCGAATGACTTTCAAACTAGCAACAGTGACACCAACACTCAGCAGTTAGTCAGTAAGCACATTGCAATGGATGGCCTTCTTTATGAGCTTGTGCAACAGAGAGTGAGAGTATGGGAAAATATTGAATATAGAACAGTTGATGGTATCTATGGGGATTAGAACGATTTGATTTTGTTATCATTGTTATTCATCTTCTCTTCTTCTTCAACAGTAAAAAGTAGGGATGTCCGATATTGGCTTTTTTACCGATAACCGATATTGTTCAACTCTTAATTTCCGATACCGATATCAACCGATACCGATATATGCGGCCGTGTTTTACACCAAAACTAATTTCAATTTTACTATTCAACGTAGAAACTTTGAAATAATTCCAAACCACCGACATAACTACAGCTACAACTAGCGTCCCACTACACGGCCGCACAGCCCAGGCTTGTTATTGAGACGGCGCGGCGCGTTTGACGATGTCATTAAACCACGTCCTCACTTGAAACATAACAGATGTCTGAAATTATTTCAAACAAAGTGTTTATTTATTTCACACTGTCTTTGTGCTAACAGAAAATGGTTGCTTGCATTCGACTCAGGACAATTAGAGCTTTCCAACAAGGTATAACATGCAATAGGCCACTTTAGTCATTTTGAGCTTTTTTAAAAACCGATACCGATATTTTCCGATATTGATTTTTTATGCCAATATCGGCCGATAATATCGGTGGGCCGATAATATCGGACATCCCTAGTAAAAAGTATAATAATGGCGGGACAGATGGGAAAGGGAGTCTGCTATAATGTAAGCACCATTATCCAATCCTAGAATACTGATTCAAACATGATCGATAGTTGTGGTTTGATTAATTTTGTGATTTATTTTTAATTGTATATTACGGTGCAGAAGAAATATAAATAATTGCTAGTAGTTCTAGCAGTTTGCCTCTAATGCTGAAAGTGCATCATCATTATACTATGTTATGTAGCTTACTAGTTTGAAAGTCATCAGAGATTTTAAACATAAGACAGGAATACCTCGGTGGGTACGTATAAGAACACCTTGAATAGTAAAGGGTTGTAGATACAAATGCAGTTTTAGTGTGCAATTTTCGATTACAAAGGTCAAAGTAAAACATGAAACTAGGGACAAAACATAAACAAAGAAACAATACTAAATGGTAACGAAGGTACCAGGTTCAGGACAAATTCACACCAGCCCAAAAATGGCTGAGCATTTTGTTATTAAAAAAAAACGTAAATCAATATTATTGTATGCATGCTTTCCAGGGAGGCTTGCTCCCTCATTCCAGTTACTTTGAGCAAAGTCCCTTGAAGTGTAATGAGAAAATATCTGAAGTAAACATAAATGTCCAATGTCCAACTATCGAAATGACCTACTCATGCAATGTTTTGAACATGGATGAATAAAGACAAACAAACAGAAAATGTCCCCGTTCATGCGCTTCATCTTCGCCGTCCGCTTCCTAAACTCTCGTCTTAAGGAAGGTGACATCGTGGCGAGTTAAGTTGTTGGATCCCAAAGTCTTTGTTTTTTTTTCCAAAGCATCTGCTCTGTACACGTGATCAACATATTTTTCATCACGTCTTCCTTCAACTACCTTTCCGCTTGCGTCCCAAAGCCACACTTCTGTTCCGCGAGATGAGTGGGACTTTTAATTGACGGGTTCTCTAAGGCGTTGCCCGTATAATCTCTGCCCGTCCTTGTGCTCCTCAGGGAAATCACGATTTGCACTGCAGCAAAAATCCCTCTCAAATTAGCCAATTAAAGCAGAACCTGTCCCCAGAAACAACATCAAAAATATATTGAATCGTCGAGAGTTGTTGTTAAATATAACGTGCAAAAGGAAGCACAGTCATTCCCTAAAAAACATGACTCTGCAAATTCTTCAACGAACACTTTGGGACTGTGGGCTTGTTTTTTTTTGGAGAGACATTGGGTTTGGGGGGAGGGGTGGTTCGTTCTCTTGCGGTCAACCCCCTTTAAATATCCAGGTTGAAGGCCTTCATAAGTAGATCCAGGTCTCCGATGTTCGCCGCCTGGAAAAGCTCTGGCTGGTCCATCATGGAGAGGGCAATCCTCAGAGCGGCCCAGATGTTCCCAGACATCACCTGGTGGGACAACTGGTGACTTCTGCTCTTCCGCTGCAGACTCAGGGCCGTCAGGAAGTTACTGGCTGCCTCCCTGAAGGGTAAGGGACAGACATTATTGCATTGGGGTAACATTGGTTAGTTTTGGCATGTAACTGGTGTTGGTTTTGTGGTGTAACTAGTTAGCTGTGTGTTGTAACACTGATGAGTTTTGTTTATCACTGGTTAGTTTTGTGTAACTGGTTGGTTGCGTGGCATAAGTCTGGGCTAGTTTGTAGTGTAACTGCTTTGTCTTGAGGTGTATTTAAGTATTGTCGCTCCGTCGTATCTGTTCAGAGCAGTGAACATGCTTTATTTAAGTCGTGCCCTGCACCTTAAACCACACAATCTTTTCTTCTGACCATGTATTGTACATAAGCTTCTGATTATCCTCACACTCTACCATCCTACCTCTCTGTATTGCTCAGAGAACACAGACCTCCCTGTCCCCTAGAACTGGAGCCCCTAGCCCCTCAGGTAGACAGGAGCTGTAATCTAGACCTGGAGCCCCAGTCCCTCAGGTAGACCGTAGTGGTAACCTAGACCTGTAGTCCACCCAGCCTCTCAGGTAGACAGGAGCCGTAACCTGCCCCTCAGGCAGACTTCCCTCACCTGTGAGCACCCAGGTTGATGCAGCTGATACCCAGGTTGTAGCGGGACCTGATGAAGCCTGGCTGGAGCTCCAGGGCCTTGGTGTAGGCCTCCACAGCCTCCTCACTGCGGTCCCCGTTGGCCAGCGTGGCCCCCAGGCGGTTCCACAGCAGGTAGTCCTGCAACAGGTCAATACAGCTGCTTAGGACAAAGTAACAGTAACAAGATGATCAATAACAAGATATGGTTGTAATAGTAACAAGATAATCAGTAACAATATATAATAGTAATAGTAACAAGATAATCAGCACACAGCAGTTCAAGTTAAGTTGGTTCAAAGGCCTGGATTAAAAGATTGGTCTTTAGTCTGTTTTAAAAAATGTGAATGGACCCCGAGTTTCAGAGATCTCTGAGGGAAGAGTGTTGTTTTGAGCCTTTTAGTTATTCAAGCAAGTGACTCATCATGGTTGTGCACTGATAGAAGCACAAAGAGCACAAGACAATTCAGATACATGACATGAACATACACAGTGAGACGGGTAAGGATTCAAACACACAGGTGAGGCTACGTGTTAAAACAATTAGGGGCGGTGGAACCCAATGCCTTGGTGTGGGGTTGAGTACTCCAGCACCGGATGGATGGAAGATTATGGGCGGGGGTGGAGGGGTGGAGGAGGTCCGATAGGTACGGAGGGGCAAAAATGCGGCGTGACTAATGGAAAACAAATGGCAAGGTGGGCGTCAAAGTCTGTTGTCAGGTGGTCAGACGATATATGGTTTATTCTGTGACGTTGATTCACTCACAAAGAACCCTTATCTAATGTAGTACACCTTAAGTGCCTGAGCCGATGGCAGCTATCTCTTGTCCTGTGAGGATGCTATATATAGGGCTGAAATGATTGCTTGTCACTGTGTGATATATTTGAATGTCAACATTTAGTGAGCTGCACATAAAGTAGCCTTGATGTGTAGAAATTATTAAATATATCTCACCTATATATCACGTTGATTGTGGATTGTAATATTGATGCAGAGAATACCAGTAAAAGGAATTACGGTGTGAAACAAGAAACTGTAAAGACTAATTATAGAGCCTGAGTCCTCAAAGAGCTCTTCATCTAAAACGACGGAAAACCTAAACTGAGCTTCTAAATAAGCACACTATGTCTATTTCTTTTTACAACGCTATTTTCGTTTTACTTTGGAAGCCAATAGACCAATTTGGAGCGGACGACAGGATTGATTTAAAGCAGTAGCCTGGTGGCCGAAGATTAATGTAGACATACTGGGAGAGTTGCAAATTGTCAAACAAAACACGGACAAAATGTCTTGCTGTGCCGTCGGCTGCCACACCAGGAATGGAAAAAAAGTTGCCCTTCATTGTTATCGTATTGTTACCCCCTTAGACTCTTAACAGAGACATTTGTGTCCGCAAGCCTTCAAAAGAACAGACTGGATGATATCATTCGTAGTTCTACATATTAACTCCAATGCAGGTGTAAATCTAATACCAATTACATATTTATTATAGATAAGATTGCACATCTCATTCATTACACATTGCCTTAGTTTAAGAGGAGATACCTTACCCAGCCATGCAGTCAGCTGTCAGTATGTAGTTGTTTGATTTATTAATTATAGCTCATGTATTATATAATTCTGTCTCTCCATGCTAGGTGTGTCAATATGTATAAATATCTGGCCACTGCAAATTTGGCCATTTAGTCGAGTCCTTAACCCAACAGGACAGTAAGTGTGGGTCGGGTGAGTGTATTTATGTAACTCTCCTTATCCTGTGCCGACAAACCTTTAAAATAATTTGAGGCATGTGAAAGACCCATACTGTTTAATGCTAAAAGTCTGCTTGCTAAATAATAACTTCCACTTCAAGAGACAGCGCTTTCTGCCACCAGCTAGGCCACTCCCACAAAATACGTCATAATTGTTTACTAACACCAAAGTGGTCTATATCTGATATATATATATACAAAAATCTACTCTCATAATTTCAAGGTTCATTGAAGGAGAGCTAATTTACCACAGGTCAGCTAGGGGGTGGGGGGGGGGGGGGGGGGGGGGGGTGGGGGGGCAGGTTGTCTCATACCCTTTTCTCCCCCGGAGGTGGTCTGCTCCAAGCAGAGGTCATGGTATTACGGGCCTTCATCTTTCCCTAAGCAGTGAGATATCAGCCTCTCCCTTTGTGTTCATAGCTATTTATCCTGCAGGGAGGTTGGGATTACCAAGTCAAATGTGGGGTTGGATTTACCCGTGAGTAACACGGGACGGCACTCACAGCGAACACGGCGCCATTTGCATGAAGGAGATGCTGCAATGCAAACAGTATGCTAATGATTTTGTGACTAGTGTGTAGTACACTGGTGTGTTTTAGTCAGCAAGTGTTTAGCTATCTATCTTAGTGGGGTTTCTGTATGTGTATTTGTGTATATTGGTGTGTGTGTGTGTGTGTGTGTTCTCCAAACAAGCCAGTCAGGAGTTCATGAGGGTGTATCTCTCAGCTGCATGCGTGTGATGCTAGTGTGACAGTCAGCCTGCTGTGCTTCACTGCAGATGCTCACAGGAGCCGTCCCTCTATGGTGTCAGCGCTAGGCTACGTGTGAGATGGATTTAGAGGGATGTGTGGTCTTTTGCGTCTGAAAAATGTGAATGCATATGTCTGACGATTTATAGCATTGTGTATGTTAAGTTTTATTTGTAGAGCCCTTAATCCCAGTTCATCACAGTTACAGTTTCAAAGGGCTTCACAGGCCACATTTTACGACCCCTAACGCTAAAGGACATTTATGATTATGCACATGTGTGTGTCTGTGTGTGTGGTTGATAGCTGGTTTAGGCAGCCTCACCTGGCCTGAGTCAGACTGGTGGGACTCTAGGGCTGGGTGCACACTTGTGGTGCATTGTGGTAATCGAGGCACACAGAACATTGTGTCCTGTGTGTCAGAGGAGCCCAGTAAAGCCACTTAGGTGGCGTGTACCAGGGTCGACTGCCGCACTGGCGCCCAACGTGGGGCCTCTCCAACCCGGAAGGGACATGTTGTACAAAACCAACTTTATTGGAGAGTTGGCAAGATGGTTACAGCCAGCGCAGTGCTTTCCATACATTCTAAAACAAACTATCATGAGTATGCATGTGTGTACGCGTGCATGTGAATGTGTATGTGTCTCTATGGGTTTTTTGCAAGCCTGGTTCTGTATCTCTCTATTCTGTGTTCATGTGTGCTTCATGGTAGTGGTGCTAAGTAGTACATGGTGGTCATCCTTGGTAGGATAGTACCCCCGGCCTGTACCTGGGGCCGCACTGAGAGGGCAGCGTTGAAGGCCTCCACCGCCTTGTTGAATTCCCCACTGAGGTTGAAGAGCACCCCCAGGCCCGTCTGTAGGTCAGGGTCGACGCTGTCACAGTTGTTCCTCACCCCTTCCAAGAACAGCTCCCTGGCCTCTGGGAGCAAGTTGCTGTGGACGGAAACACACACACGCTCAGCACGCACGCATGCATGCACGCACACAAGCAGGCACGGAGGGATTAGCGTAGGTAAGTAGGGCTGTTTAAACTCTGGCAGCGAAGGAGAGAAACGCTCCTGGACACACTGGCAATGATGTGCAGAGGATTGCATCACAATCTTGAGAGTTTTATTCATTAAAGTGTGTGTCAGTGTGTCTAGGAGAGAGGGGGAGAGAGAGAGAGAGAGAGAGAGAGAGAGAGAGAGAGAGAGAGAGAGAGAGAGAGAGAGAGAGAGAGAATGAGAAAAAGTGTAGGAAAGACAGAAAGAAAGAGTGAAAGAGCAATCCTAAAAGTTTGAAAGCTTGACTGGCTTCTCTATGTTGCCCTTGGATCTTTTTGTATTACTATTTTCCTCCAATTTCTTATTTAAAGTGTGTTTCATATAAAAATATGACACATTGTAATCCATTTACCTTTCATTTTTTCAGCACTAATAACCACAACCCTTGAAATGTCACGCTTGGGGAAAAAAACCCTGTTTTAATTACTCACTCACCCCAGCCAGGTCCCTGACACCACACATATTCACTGTGGTGTTTCCAACCAAGGACGACCATAGACAAGCCTGCTGTAGCTTCCACTCAATAAGTTCATGGACGGCCGCTGCTCTCGGAAGTAAGTGCAGTCCTAAATTATGTCAATCATAAAATATCCCATTTTTGTATGCCCAGGCACATGCATTTCCCCTGTCTGAATGGAGTGCCTTTTATCTCAGAGCTTTTAACTTTGAGAAGAATGATTGAACCCTAGTGGGTTATTCTTTACCTAGTGGTTAGGGTGTGACTCCCAGACGAAAATGTTCGAGGTTCGAACCCCCACAACTGCAGTTTAGCTGTAGGCAGGCAACCTTGAGTAACGCTATAAAACTGAAAGTCAAAAGTTGAAACAACAATCGCACTGACAACTGCCTGAAACAAAAACAATCACCGCCTGTCTTTCTTGTATGTTTGTTTGTCCGGATTTACGAGGGTGTATGTAATTACATTTGTGTAAAATAAACAAGCGCAATACAAATGTATTTACATACACACTCGTAAATCTATATTTAGTTATATTTAGTATGTAGCGTACATGCTCATACCCATTTCATAGCCTCTAGCCCTCCCATTGTCTCTTAGCCTTTCACAGCCTACATTAATATTTTGTTTGAATTCTTCTTGCTCAATAATTGTGTTACTTTGTCTTTTCTGCACCAACCAAGTCACTTCTCTTGTATGTGCAAATATACTTGGCAAAATTAAATGATGAGGGTTCAAATTTCAATGTCTGTATTTCAGTGGTGTAATAAATAAACAAGCTTTACTTTACTGTGTCTGCTATGACATCGTAAACATGTTCTGACCTTGTTCTCACCTTATAACTCCTGTAACTTACATTTACAACTGTACATAAAACGAGAGAATTTCCATAACTTTTCCAAATTCCATATACGTTTTCCAGGATTTTCATTACCGCGGGAACCCTGTCATTCTCTTACCATTCGTATTTTCCCACGGTGGAGACGCGAGACATCCGCCGCTGGGACCCCGGGGAGCCGTTCAGCTGGCTCTTGCCCTTCAGGAGGTGCTTATACTTTGGGTTGTGGCGCAGCCAGTGCAGCAGGGCCTCACAGGCGTCCTGCCGCATGCCTGTGTTGGTCAGGCTGACGGCCAGACTCATGAGGGCCGCGAGGTTGTTAGGGTGGAGCTCCAGGCACCTGGACGGAGGAGACAAGGCAGGTGGGTTTGGGGGGGCTGGTGGTGGTGGGGGTAATTCAAAGGGATCTCATTGGGACAGGGGACTGGGGGGGGGGTAACACCAGGTAACACCAGGCAACACCAGGCGACGGCTAATGATCTCAAGGTGCAAATGAGAGAGCTGCTCTGCCTCGTTTGCATCAGTCTAAAAGTTGTGCATGCTGTGCATTTGCATGTGGGAAGGGTGTGCAGATGGTGGGCTACTCCGTGGTTGGATGTCGACTTTGGTTTTCCCTCGACTTCCCATGTCTCCTCAATACTTATGTCACATGGATGGTTGCCTAAAAAAACTATTTTGACTATTTGTTGTCATTAAAAAAAGCAGCATCACTAGAAACAGATTAACAACACAGATTAGATGATAAGGGACGAAAGAAGAGGCCAAACTAAGATTTAGTGTTTCAATCATAGATAGTGTTCTCGGTAAGATTGCCAGCCAGCCAAAGCTCAAACTTCAAATCTTGTTTAAAATCTCTCCCCTAATCCCAACCGTCATTCGGGACAGACGGTTGCACCGGAATATGGTGAACATGGCAGTCCTACCTAGCTCTCGATCTTTGCGTATAAGTGTGTATTTCAATGCATCCTTAAATTCCGCAGTTATGGGCCCTATTGCCTATGAAATCAACACATTTAATTCAGTTTGAGAAAATGTAATTATTTGTACAAAAAACTATACAAGAAAGAAAATAATGTTGTGCATTCAACCCTGTCCTAACATGTCTCTCTCTTCACTGTCTCTTGTTTACATACTCAGGGAAACAGAGGTGGTGTTTGTTCAATTTAAGGCAGTCGATGTCTGACAGTCGGTGTAAGAAAGTGGGTCATCTCTCTATATGGTGCCTAGTGTTTCCTCTCTGCTCCATCACAATCACCGCTGTGTGTGTGTGTGTGTGTGTGTGTGTGTGTGGGGCAGCAGGGGAGGATTCTGTGTATGGAGGAATGCTTTTCACTGAAGAATGTTGGCCAGTAAGTATGAAAAGAGTATTGGTTGGTTATTATGTTGAGAGCGATAGGAAAATGTGAATGTGTGATGGTATTCTGGTGTGGCTATTGTCAGAATTATATCTATATTTTCTATCGCCGTCATTCCATGTCCGTCAGAGTTTGAAACTCAATATCAGAGCCTCATAACGACGCCGGTAATATGAAACATATAGGAAGCATTAAATATGAGCTTGTATATTTCATCATTTTTGCAGTGTCATTTCTAGAGGGGATTCTATGAAGTTGCCGCTCGGTACCTCTGGAGGGAGACAATGGCTGCCTGCTCGTTTTCGTTCTCAGCCTGGGTGGTCCCCAATACCTGCCACGCCTGCAGAGGGAACATGGGTGAACATTAAGCCTCTTTTTACCCAGCCTGTTCAAGCCGGGAATGTTGCGCCTTTGCTCCGCCTCGCCTTCTGTATAAAAAGGTACAAGCACGGAAAGGAGGGGGCTTGCTGTCCTCCACTGTCGCCTTCACGCCGACAGTGGAGGAAGTAACGGAGCCACCATCGACGTCTGTGTAAAGAGGGTGAACCGGCATGGCGTGTCAGGGGTGTGACGGTCTGACTCCATCAATACGATGCCCAGCGACTTTGCGTGAGCACGTCACGCCTCTGATTCTGGAATGCCACGTAAAAGCACACACGGGGGGGCGGCATTAGGACGGCTTTGTTTGTTTCTGTGTTGAAAGGCAAAGCCTGCCTAATGACGTTTTTTTTTGTACTGCAATGTTGCGGGATCTCTGTATAAAAGGGGCTTTAGACTGGTAGACTGGTAGCTTCATCGATCTACTGTCATCAGTCAGTCTGTTAGAGGACCAAGAAAACCCAGTGGTGACTGCAGAACATAGTCATACATAAGGGCGACTTGTTCCCTGAACCAATGCACAGAATACCACAAGGAAGACAGACATGATGAGTTTGCAAGTCAATTAAGGACGTTCATTTTGGCAAAGTGATTACCTCAGATGTGTATCCTAATTAGATAAATAGCTCCTTTTTTCATCAAGCCTCATTGATCCTGAGAAAATGGTTTTGAAAATGACATCCCAAATTATTAATTGTTTTTTGTTATTGTTGCTTGAGTAATCTATTTGAAACCAAAATGCCACAAATGATTAAATTATGTTATCAGACATAACTTATTAAATAGTAATGTCGAGTCGTTCTCACCAGAAAGCTAATTAAAATAGAGGTGATTTAATTTTCAATTTCATTGCCCACAAAACATCAGAATCCGTGTATCATTCGTTCTTTACATATTCAATTGAGAATCCAAAATCGGAAAATGAAAAAACAATTTGTTATTTCGTTATGTGTTTATGAATCTGATACCAAAAAACAAATAACGGTTTGTTTTTCGTACTTTCGATTTTATGTTCAGATCAAAAATAGGAAATTAAAAAACGGGGCCACGGGCCGAACTTGATTTTGATATTTAATTTCTCCGATTTGTGTGAGCAGGAAGTCTTAGATTTATATTGACTTATATTGATCCAATCACAGCACTCTCCAGCTCTTTGTCCGATACATGTCTTTTTCACTTATGGTCGTGTTGAACACAGAATCTTCCAACACTCATTTCAGAGCATCGCTGGAGGCCCATCTGCTGCAGTATGGTGGAAATCTCTGCATGCGTCTTGCCAGTTTCAAATAAGTCTTTAATTAACGTATGGTTCCAGTGCAGCCATGGCGTCGATACCAAATTACTCCAAATAATACTGATTAATTGACTTACAATCACTGCATGATTCTGTTTTTTTCAGGCTTTCTTTCACACTTAACTGTTGACGAATTTGCTGCAAGCTTATCAAGTGCAACACACAAAGAAGTCAATAACTTCCTGGTCACACAAATCGGAGAAATTAAATGAAATTAAATGATACACATCAAAATCAAGTTCGGCCCGTGGCCCCGTTTTTTAATTTCCTATTTTTGATCTGAGCATAAAATCGAAAGTACGAAAAACAAACCGTTATTTGATTTTTGGTATCAGATTCATAAACGAATAACGAAATAACAAATTGTTTTTTCATTTTCCGATTTTGGATTCTCAATTGAATATGTAAAGAACGAATGATACACGGATTCATCAGCTTCATTCACAAGTTCATTCATTCACAAGCACAACCTACTATAAGTTATTGCTGGCGCCTAAAAAGTGTGAAATTATGTGTGAAATTCTGTCTCCATTGATATCAACGGATATTAATCACCATGCAGTGAGAAACACAATTAGGGTGTTGGAGCCATGTGCAAATTAAAAGTATGCTAAACATCTCCCCACCATGCAGCGCACCTTTCTGTTTCCCTTCCTTGTGCGCTGGGCATACACAGAATGTATTCACATACACATCACAGACACACTTAGGTCTTTATTATGCATCCATTGGTATATATTTATGTAGCACGTACTGTAGTATACTAGATTTAGTTCATAGTGAGTAGCATCGTCGCACATTGCGGTGCAGATATACCAGACACGTCTTCGGAAACAAATGCTACACCTATCCTCTTCATTGATTACTTGATGGTCATTTTAATGGGGCTAGCTCCAGTGGGTAACTTGCTCATTCTGGCTAATCCATTTGAGCAAGTAGCTTAGTCTGCTAGACTAGACACTAGACTTTGTCAACCAGGTTTAAAAAGGAGGGATATCGACAAACTTTTTGACGGCATCAGTTCGATAGCTAATAAACATTTAGATGTTTAAAGCTTTGAAAAAGCACACCAACAGATTTGACAAATCGGATTCCACTTCAACCCTCTTATACAAACCACCCAATCACACAGCAGGTTGGTTAGCACCACTATAAGGATGAAGTCTGGAATGAATACAACCGAAGAAGAAGAACCGATTCATATTTGTGAATGATTTAGCGGTCTTCATAGCGGGGCAAGCCGCTAAACCGCTCTGGGAGGAATTTCCTGCAATCCTATTAGTTCCATACATGTGGGCATAGCCAGCAGCACACATCGTCCCCCTACACACCACCCCGTAAGCAATTTGTGTGACAGCTTTGCTCTCTGAGGCTGCAAGGAGGTCACTCCTATCGGGGTGAGCAGAATATATGAAGGGGAGACAAACCTGCAGAATGAGCTATTACTCAGCCCATTGGGCAAATGGAAATTCTCATCAGGCATATATAACAGCCTTTTTTTGCTACAGTAAACAACTCTATTAGTTGGGTGGCAGGGGGGGGGGAAACTCCCTTGCCCTCTACAGACGATCAAAGTGTACCTCACACAGACTACACAGAGCAGTATTTGCTGGATCATTGTATTATGTGTGTGTGTGTGTGTACTGTACGAATGTGTCTAGAGTCTACATAGCACGTATGCAATGACGTGTGTTTGAATGACTGCTGGCAATATCTTTAATGCAAATGGATACCTAATTCCTGGTTAATTGCTGATGGCCTAGCAGGTGTAATTCTGTGTGCCTGTGTAGTTGAATGCCATCCATTCTTTTTGCAACTACAAATACCATGATCCTTAGCAAGTTGCCATCACTCACACACCGCTGTTCCAGTGGATCTGATCACTGGTCAGTAAGACTGCGGTAGTGTTTGTGGCATGCTCATCAATAATATAACTTCCTCACAAAACCTCCTGTGTGTGTGTTTTTGTGTGTGTGTTAGGATAGGGCAGGGATTCCCAAAGTGTGGTGCGCACCCCCAGGGGTCTGGGGTCCGTTTCACAAAGCAGGTTTAGTGAAAACCCTGGGTTTATTAACCCTGAAATGAGGGAAACGCTGAGTTTTCCGTTTCACAAAGGGAGGTAACTCAAACCAGAGAAAGAGGGGTAACTCTAGCCTGTTTCACAGAGAGAGGAAACTTACGCTCTCGGTCAGTTACTGTAGTAACAGTTTCAATCTGTCTCCGCCCTCTTTCAGCCACACACGCCATTTGATTCATTCAGTCAGCAGGCGAGTTTTGGCGTAGCCGTCTGTCAAAAATCATTTAAAAAATCAGAGTCAGTAGGCTATTTCAGAAGTCCATTAGGCACAGTAGGAGGCGACTTTTTTCACGAACATGTCCTTTTGACCAGCGCTCGAAAAAATAAGTGCCGGTACTCCCTTATTCACATATAAGCGACGGGGGGTGGGGGGTGCGCGCGATATTAACCCACCTCGGACCTACGACCGACGACCAGTCTGCTGTTCGTCTGGCGCAGAGGCAACAGCCGGAACCCGGTCTCGGCCCCCCCAACCGTATGTTCGTCCCTGACACGGTAAGGTCTAAGGTATTGACCTGGGCGCACTCCTCCCGGCTTACCTGCCACCCAGGTATCACCCGCACCTTGGATTTCATCCGTCGGCGTTTTTGGTGGTCCACCATGGACAAGGACGTCCGCTCGTTTATTTCGGCGTGTGCAACTTGCGCCCGGAACAAGACCTCGACCCGCCCCCATTCCGGTTTACTACAGCCCCTACCCATCCCTAGCCGCCCTTGGTCACACATCGCCCTTGACTTCGTCACTGGTCTACCCACGTCAGAGGGCAATACCACCATCCTTACGGTGATTGACCGTTTCTCAAAGGCCGCCCACTTCATCGCCCTTCCCAAGCTTCCCACCTCAAGGGAGACCGCCGACCTCCTGGTCAAGCATGTATTCTGCCTGCATGGCATCCCCGCGGACATTGTTTCAGACAGAGGCCCCCAGTTCACCTCACAGGTATGGCGGGCATTCTGCAAGGCTCTTGGCGCCACTTCCAGCCTCTCCTCTGGGTTTCACCCCCAGTCTAACGGTCAATCGGAACGAGCCAACCAGGAGATGGAGGCGGCACTTCGCTGCATCACCCACGCCAGCCCCACCACCTGGAGCTCTCAGCTGCCCTGGGTTGAATACGCCCATAACACACTGTTAAACGCATCCACAGGGTTATCCCCATTCATGGCCTCCCTGGGTTACCAACCTCCCCTGTTCCCTGATCTGGAGGAAGAGATTGCAGTCCCCTCTGTCCAAACCCATCTGCGCAGATGCCGGCGCATCTGGAAATGGACACGCACTGCACTACTCCATGCATCCTCTCGCTCCCAACTTCAGGCTAATAAGCGGCGTCGACCTGCACCCGAGTACGCCCCCGGGCAAGGGGTTTGGTTGCGGGCTAAGGATCTTCCCTTGAAGGGGATTCCTCCCAAACTCTCCCCACGCTTCATCGGCCCCTACACCATCTCCAAGGTGGTCAATCCCTCTGCGGTTCGCCTGAACCTCCCCCCTGCACTCCGCCGCATCCACCCCACCTTCCATGTCTCTCAGATCAAGCCAGTCTCTACCAGTCCGTTGTCCCCCCCCATCCCACCTCCACCTCCGCCAAGGGTGATTGATAATCATCCAGCCTGGACGGTCCGTCGACTCCTGGATGTGCGGCGCCGTGGGCGGGGTCACCAGTACCTCGTCGATTGGGAGGGGTACGGTCCTGAGGAGCGCTCCTGGGTTCCCCGGAGCCGCATCTTGGACCCATCACTCATCCAGGACTTTCTTCAAGATCACCCGGCTGTGCTAGGGCGTCCGCCGAGAGGCGTCCGTCGAGGGGGGGGTACTGTTACGCCACGTCCCGCTACACGGTCCAACACCCACCTCTAGTGGCTGCTGGTTGTAACTGGTCCTCCTTCCCGCAACCCACCTGTTGGCAATTGCTAATCTACGTTCGCTACTTAAGCCGGGGATCCTCAATCAGCCGGCGCCAGTTCGTTGTTTCCCTAGCCTACTAGCAATTCTCAACCAGCCAGTCTGTCTACTCGTCCCTCGCCCCGCCTGCACGATCGCCCTCCCGGTACCAGACCCCGCCTGCCTGACTACTCGTCCCTCGCCCCGCCTGCACGATCGCCCTCCTGGTTCCAGACCCCCCGCCTGCCTGACTACTCGTCCCTCGCCCCGCCTGCACGATCACCCTCCCGGTTCCAGACCCACGCCTGCCTGACTACCCGTCCACTGTCTAGCCCTTGTCCACCTGATTGCCTGCCCAGTACCAGACCCCCGCTCGCCTGACTTCCCGAACGATCATCCAATAAATTCCTTTGCCTTTTACCCTGTTTCTGCCTCCCTGTGTCCAGCCTTTGGGTCCCAGTTTCTTGTACCGTAACACACAACCTAATCCGTCCTTACATTTGCAACATTACCAACCGTAGTCATGCTCTCACATCCTAGCAGATAGTTTGTTGCACTGCGTTTCTTTGCAAATGGATGTTTTTTGTACAATGTCGGAGATGCAGAGCACTTGAGCAAGGCAACTGTATACAGTCAAATAGCCACTTAATATTTACTTTACAGTGTAAAACATGATCAAAATGATCATGCCGAGGTCTTATCTGTTTGAACAATGTTTTTATGTCATCTTAAGCTGCTGCCAAGTGCGCTTCTCCACCGCGGGATTGCACCTAAATGAAATAAATGAATAGTTACCATTCAAGCAGTTTTCCCCTGTAATATTATTGTGATTGCAAAGGACTACATTTAAACTTACGCAGCAGTGTTGCACTTCTTTCTAAAAACGTGTTGAAATTCGCCATATGAGCGCATTAGGATTTCCAATTCGAGGTTGGTGAAAAACGTAGCCCTCCTCTTCCCCGTTGCCATGGTGACTCGTCGAATCGGGGCTCCATTGATGCTGGCTCTTTATAGTTGTGGTGCACGCGCTTAACCCTAGGTGGAACTCCTCTGAGTTGATCAAATTAACTCAAATCCGCTGTTCTGGAACCGAAAACCCAGAGTTTTCTATTTCAGAGTAGATCAACTCAGCGTTTAGGATTAGACTCAGAGGTTGTTGAACCTGCTTTGTGAAACGGACCCCTGGTGTAATATTACACAATTACAGTGCTGTTTTTTAAGTGGGATTTTTCCATACAATAAAAAAACATGATTATAGCATATTGAAACTTTGTTGATGTTGTTATTGTCATGCGTGTTTTGTTTATTTGCGCATGATTAAACATGAGTCTTTATATGGCGATAAAACAAAGCTTTGTTGTGTTTTTGGGGTGGGGATTGAGGGTGCGCCAACCCGGTTGGGATGTAGAAGGGGGTGCACAGGAAAAAAAGTTTGGGAACCGCTGGGATAGGGCATAGGTGGTAAGTAGATGTCGCGTGACAGGTAATGCTCTGATGCTGATTTTGGGGAAGACCTGAGTTACAGGTGGAAAAGGGGCGGAGTCTCATCAAAATGGCTTCCAGCTGTGTTTGTAAGAAGTAAGAAGACAGGTGTGGTTGGGAGAGTTTTTGGAACGGCTCATCTATTCACCTACGGACATCACCTCTACTTGTGGATATATATATGTATCGACCCACTAAATACTATCAAATAATATCACCACCCACTAAATATTGAACTGATCATCGAACCAAGACCCGAACAACTGACGACTCTCACCAGCGGAGTACGAAACCCCGTCCCCTGTGTCCGGTACGTCATCCCATTTAGTCCTAACATAACGTACACACAGAGCTGCCAGGTAGGGTTCATATCCACCTAAGGTTGAGGCCTAGCAGGGGGTCTTGTGTGGGTTTGCGCCCGCATGCATATGTGTGCCATGTGAGATGGCGCCATGTATGAGCAACACCATGACGACATGGTGTGCTTTCGTGTGGATTACATGTATGTTTTCGTGTGGATTACATCAAATGCTTGCTGTTTTTGATCTCATTATGTGCCTTGACTGTTATGCTGTGAATGTTTGTTGTTGTTGACGTCATGAGCACACTCAGGCAAATCCCTAACAACTCAGTTATATGGGAATAAAGTATTGAATGCACATGCAAGTGTGCACACTGATGACAATGTGGTGAGGCGGGGGTTTCACCTCTGAGTCGTGAGGGTCTTGCAAGATGGCCGCCTCCAGCAACAGAACGGCGTTGGGCAGATCTCCTTCTCGAGACTTCTTCAGGCCCTCTTCGAACGCGTTGTGGTACTCTTTATAGGGGTTGTCCGTGTGGAAGTAGTAACCCTGTCATCACAAACACAAGCAGACATCGAACGAGGGGTTTGAGTGGAAATGTTGGTAGTTTTTCTCTGTGTTCGCAGTCAAGATACAGTGGCCATCAGTGGCTGTGTCTTTACAGCCACCGAGTTCTGGCGGCGAGAATTTATATTTATCTTTTTCTGCCTTGCGTCAGACTGAAGTACTCCAAGGGTTTGCAGGGTTCTCCTTTAATGTTTGCATTGTCAAACAGCAATTATCCTGGTCTGTTGATACGCCGTTCTGGACACTGTCTTAGGAACACATTTCTTTTCAGTGTTTAATCAAACATTTGATCTCTTAAGATGTTCTCCTTTTAGGAAGGATCATGCCTTCAGAACTACAGTTATTTTCACAGTATATTGTAATTATGTGTGAGATGGCGCCAAATTGACGAGTCATATGTCCGACAAAGGGACAGCTGTGATAGAAACCAGATTGTTGAGATTTTTTGATTTTTAAGTCTTGAAGTTAAGAACAGCGGAGACTTGCTCAAATGCAATACTTTGTATGAAAAAAAAACGGGGATTCCTGCCACAACATCGGGTGCAGGTGAAGTGAAGCTGAGTGCGCATGTGTAGATGTGTAGACCTTCTCGTGTGGCGAGACGGAGGACGGCATCTGGGCCTGCTCGTTCTCCGTCAGCCAGTTCCTCCGAGCCAGCTCCTCCCACTCCGCCTGCATCTTGTCCCAGAACTCGGTGTCCGACTGCAGGCCGCGGTGAAGGGGGATGGGGTGGATGAAGGGGGACGGGAGAAAGGAGAGGATAGATTAGGATACATCACTTCACGACCATAATGTCCCATTGTCATCTATGCTTCTAAATGTCACATCCATCTGGCCTGCAGCGTTTATGACATTTACAGTTCCGATGAGTCACAACATTTGCACAAATTGCATTCTGCAGAGGACACTGGGAAGTTTATCAGAACTATGTCATGTTTATGAGCTTGACTTTTCCATTGTTGGTGACTGCTGTTTCCGTTGGCCTGCCTATAGCTGTACAGCGGATGCAGAAGAACATTTCACAGCGGTTGTTATGCGCGATATAACAAGAATGCAATCATGAACTCCAACAACATTTTGTGCTGTTTTCATTATGATGAATAGGTCCGCAAATGTATTAGAGGGGATAAGAAGAGCAGCACAACAGAAGCACCGTGCTGTTGGATTTCATTACATTTTTTTGTACTAAACTGATCCAAAAATTTACACTAGTTTTTTTTTTTTTGTAGAGCAATTTAATTGAATTTACTCCTCCGCCTACTGAATGGCAAACTTAACTCGCTAAGTCATAGTTTAGAATAAAGCATAAATCCATGTCATGCTACTTTTACAACACAGTACTGATCGCCCCCAACTCACCACCACAACCTGGAATATATTAAGTATTCTTGAGTCACCCCCCCCCGTGTGTGTGTGTGTGTGTGTGTGTGTGTGTGTGTGTGTGTGTGCTATTCCTCGAACTTATTGATTTTTAAGTCGGAAAGGGTGAGACCTCCGCACTGCCTCTGTCAGGCGCTGTGGTCGGGGAGTGCCCCTTCAAGTGAAACTAATGCATTAAAGGAGCTAGCAGCAGGACCCATGCAAGATAACCATCCTGTCATACCCACGTTCGGAGTTTCAGAACAAAAGCAGATAAAGCTGTTCATACATTAAGTTACTGGTTTGTCTTGTTGTGAATGTCTTCCAGTTGCCTATTTCTTATCTCTATCCCTCCATCTATTTAAAATGGTCTCCGATTTTCAGGTTATCTAATACATTTACAAATATGTTCAAGCTTATTATGTGGGAGAGTATTAAACACATGGTACAGTGTGTTGAATCGATAACCTCACCCTTTTTGATACTACTTTATGTCTGCCCAATCGGCAGCCTATTGCACTCTTGTCTACCAGCCCCGTACGGGAGATCCCTGCTATGTGCTCAAGCTCTCTTCCTTATGTGGGCAAGGAACGCTGGACGGTTTCCTTGCGCGGGTGAGGGCTTAGGGTTAGGAAGGTGTCGTCAAGTACAGCCCTGTGAAGCCCTTTTAAGATTGTAACTGTGACAACTAAACTTTACAAGACTTGACTCGCGTATACCTGTGGTTACAACTCAGCACAGAGAGTAAACAGGCTTTAACGCAGTAACGAAGTACACACACAAACGCACTCAAACGCACTCAAACGCCTGAGTAAATAAATGGCAAAGCTCCAGCATGAGTCTCATTTGAATGTTGTAGCTTGGACCATATTTCACTTCATTATGAAAACACACACGAGGGCATGTCTTCATTATCATGCAGCTATGTTTCCACACAGGGACCCATTAAGTTCGTAAAACGCAGTGTTAAAAAAAAAATTTGATTGCTGAGCCAACAAAAGGATGTCGGCAAACACATCAAGCTAGTCATTATTCACGCATTTCCCTCCGCGCCACATATCATCGCCGCCAACCCAGGCCATGACGTGTGTTGTTCACTGTAATTAAGATGCGTTTTCCTTCTAAAGATGCGTGAGCCAATTAGGGAGATATGGAAGTGTGTGTGTGTGTGTGTGTGTGTGTGTGTGTACTGAGGGCGGGTTAGGTTAATGGAGAACAAGACTTGCACTTGCAAAATCTACTCTCTAAAGCAGAATGTGCAAAAATGATTAATGGTTTCATTCTCTGCAGCGAGGCATTGACATGTGGTAAATGCACTGCACTTATATCGCGCTTTTCAGGCCTGTACCCACTCAAAGCACTTTTCCAATTATTGCCTCACATTCACCCATTCATACACCAACGGCGGTGTCAACCATGCAAGGCAACATTCAGCTCGTCAGGGGCAGTTAGGGATAGGTGCCTTGCTCAGGGACACGTCATCACGAGGAGGAGCTATCTTCTCTACTGTTAATCTATGTATGAATGGAGCGAGCTCTCGAACGTGGCTCCGGTATTGAGGTGGTGATGCGGTGTTGTGTGAAACGGGACGGCATGATGGAGTCGCTGCTTGTCCAAACATGTCACAGCCATCACTAAATGTGACCCATGTGGCTATTCGTTCCTCCATCATAAATAGATTACGGCAACCATAGTCTATTATTACAATGTACTTAGTTGGGGGTAAAATAAATGTAAATATTGTACCCACTGAAATCCAAATGATTTCCTCTTACTCAGAGCTAACATATATAACATATATATATATAACATATATATATATATAACATATATAAATGCTGGCTGCAGAAAAGGGGATGTTGGTAGTTCATTCAGCTGAAACACAAAGGTTGATCGTCCTTCTAAAACGCACAAAGGTTTTATTCATCTGTTTCATGTGTCCTCGTTCTGTTTGCACGCTAATATAGTTTGGAGGAAAAAAAAGGTAAAGGTCATTAATTATAAAAAATGTCCTTTAGTAAAAACGCAGATGAGAGAATTGGAAAAATCCACCCGTAGCAATTTGGACATCTAAATTTAACTCTTGGAAGTATAGGCTGACAGGAATTCAAGCATAAAAACAACACTACGCAATAATAATAATATGTGAGGAGACTTGGGGCTCCATCTTTAAATTAGTCAATACACTGTTGGATCACATCAGCAGAAAATGTACTGAGAAGGCGTTCAGAAGAAAAAGACTATATATATTATATACCGGTATACACGCTACAGCCAAGTAGCTTAACGTGTAATTGTACTGTAGTGCTGCTGTGACTGTTTCCGATCTCTCCGATTAGCTGCTTCTCAAAGCTACGGTTTTAATAAACAGTGTTGGTTGGTGTGTGTGAGTTCACCTTTCATCATTTCACCTTCTTTTTTTTTTCTCCAAACAGACCGATAATTGCATTTATTTCTTGGCAGATTCTCCGATTCAAATTTCATGTTTAGTCTAAGCACTGAAATAGAATGAGCAAAACATTTTCTAGACAACTCCATCGTGTGTGTGTGTGTGTGAGTGAGTGCGCTGACACACTCCCTGACTTCAGTGTGAAGTAATATCATTATCTCAGTAAGTGTGCTGTGTGTAAACCTGAGACTTGGTGCACAGTGAAAACCAAGCAGGTGAGGAGGACTTATTTATCCACTTTGCCTCTGGGGAGATTCGATTACAAAAGTTATTTAATACCATTGACACAGAGTAGTCTCCTCCAAAAAGGTTTTGCTTATCTCCGGGGTATGGTTGTCCCGGGCTAATTACCAGTCTACTGCCTTCACTGCTGCTGCAGCACCCGGGACGTGGTCCTCCCATGCTAATCACCCATCTACTGCTGCTGCAGCACCCGGGACTTGGTCCTCCCATGCTTATCACCCATCTACTGCTTCTCACTGCTGCTGCAGTACCCGGGACGTGGTCCTCCCATGCTCATTACCGTCTACTGCTATCACTGCTGCTGCAGCACCCGGGGCGATGTCCTCCTATGCTAATCACCCATCTAATTAATAATAATAATTAATTGCATTTATATCGTATCACACGGCTAAGGGTGGACTGGTATACCCCCGATCAATCTGTTATTCCTATTGCCTGTCTACTCAATATGTCTTTATGTCTTTTTACATGCACTCTCTCTGCCTTTCGCTCACGGTGTCCCCATATGCTTCCAGCACTGCGTACGCATGGTGTCCAGGGTGCGTAGACATACGCATATTCTCACCTCACAGGATTTTTTATACATCCGAGATTCTGCATGGAAACCCAAATACACATGTGTCTGAGGGCATTTCTGCCCTGCACAGCACTGTTTATTTATTCGGCTCCTGGCCTAGTACACCCACAGTGCTTTACCCCAGCAGAAAGACACACTCATAATGGCGTGGTCTATTCCTCCTGTACCCAAACCAGCAAAACAGGCCTTCCTTTAATAACCCACTTCCTCAACATTCAGCCTTTGAGACCACTTCTGTCGTCAACAGTGTGCTGTCTTCTCCACCAAAACCTTCCCTAAAACCAATTTTGGGGTCAAGGAAAAGCGATACCAGTCTGCCTACTGTTTTAATCAAACACGAGCCCCCCCCCCGGTGTGACCTTGATCTTGTCGTTATTGCTGCTGCGAGTCCGTTGTAATTGCACCGCAGCCAAAACACTGTTTCCCCCCCTCCCCAGTTAAAATGAACCTGCGAGGCTCTTCCTTCTGGACCTTCTTTAATACGAGCGAAGGGCTGTCATTAGCCACATACTGCCACCACGGCTTCTGTCCACGAGTGACTTGGACACTCGCTAATCTTTTTATTATTATTTTTTTAATCAGCGTCTTCCTGGAGTAAAGGGAAGAGCTACCTTCCCTTCGTCTACCATCACCCCCTTAGTGATGTATTCAAATAAATCAACGTAGCGAAATACATTAAAAAAAGAAGACGCTTTATCTGTTCTATCTTTGTGAAATGAAGGATATTACTTTGATTCTTTTAAGACTTGGACACTTGATAAAGTCCTCTAAGTGGGCTGAGCAGAAAGATTGGCAAATGGAGGGTGTGCTGAAATGGCGCTCAACCGGACATCTCTCGCCATTACATTTCTTTTGTTTTCTTTTTTTGTACGTATGCGAATGGAAGTTGCATATGCATTTGTAGATATTCTTAAAGAGGTGGAAATTATCTCTGATGGGGGGCCATGATATTGGAAACTGGAGCATCGCAATCACAGTATCTCCTCTGCTGTGGAGAGCAGCAGCACTCTGGCGCTTGCGATGGACGCAGCGAGATACTGTTGCTGATCGATCCCCAGGTGTGTATGTCCGCATACCAACGCCACTTATGGGAAATGCCTGCCACAGGAGGTTGTCACGTGAAAGACTCACCACTGGGTGTTGCGAGCAAGACGTAACATCATTGATATGCTGTTATCGGTGATGATGTTGTTGATGTCGCCGACGATGTCGTCAACATGACGTCATCAATGTGACATCATGCACACATTATGTCGTCATTTGTTTTAGTAAATGTGGGGGCGGAGACCCGCTCTATAATTTTATTTACCATTATCTGTCACTGCGTGACATGGTGTTTCTTTTGAAACCAAACCCAAAGTTACCCAGCAAAATTCACACTGCTTCACATTAAACCTAGATATATTAACAATGTTAAGGGAACATCTTGTGCTGCAGTTACAAAACAGACGAGAGCGCTTTCATAAAGAGCTCATAATGTTTGAGTTTATGATGGTTTTTTCCATTAATTCCCTTGAAGGTAATTTTCTTGAAGGTCATTTTAATTTCCACTTTATGACAAAAACTGCATCAGCCTTTCTAATGACGCGAGAATGACAGGTGTGTTCCTCCACTTTCAACAAAGGTTGACACATAATAGTCTCATAATGATCCAAGCCGTATCGAACTGATGTATCTTCACAATTAAAAAGTCTATCATTAAGTCACTCTCTATTGTTATCTCTGAAAGTGATGGATATATTTCCACACCATTTGAGCCCAGGACGTACATTTGTGCAATTGTAAAGTGAACCTGTCTACAGAAATGACAGGACATTATGACAGCGCTCAGCTAAGCTTGATGATTGGCACTTGGGGAAAAATGGAAATTCACACTGCTTCATATTAAACCTACAGATATATTAATATATATTATGTAATATACATATTAATCCTTCCATGCAGCGCTTTAACGTATCTCCCGTGGAGGTAGCCATTACTTCAATCAATCGGGAGAGACGGGTGTGCATGGTGGTGGTGGTGATGGTTGTGATGACGATGATGTGTTTGTGTTTACCTCCACGGCAGCCTTGGCACGCTCAAACTCCTCCTCCAGGGACTGGTTTCTGGACAGGAGCGCACTGCCCCACTTATGCTCCTTCGTCAGACGACCCTACACACATGCACACACACATTTCCGCACACGCGCACAGGGAAGAGATGGGCTTAGTGTAGCAGGGTCAGATTTCTTCTTCTTTCTCAGAGAGGAGTAAAAAAACAAACAAAAAACCGAGCTTCTAAAAAGCCTCTGACATGCTCAGCGAAGGCCAGGAGTTGAAAACCCACCTTCAGCACTTCCAAGCACCCCCACCTCCACACTCCAATCCCTGACCCGAGCAGCATGCTCCTCAGTCAGCCACTCCATGACCATCCATCACATCATGCCCCTTTGTACTTCAGCCATGCAGTATTACGCTTGGGGAAAACTATCATGATGATCAATACCTAACCGGTGTTTTACCAGCGTGGTGTTTTTTAGTGCACAGTTGCTCACATCACGTCTGCACAGTGTAAACCGTATGGCGTAAATTATACTGTCCAGCATTTAGATGCCCTTTCACGCTCCGACATGACTGAAATGCACTGTTAATAGAAACATGCATAGCCCAGGGCTAGCCAATCCATTACAGGGGATGTGGAATTGAATTAGGCCCCAATTATGTATAAGAGGGGGGTCATTCCAGAGCCCTTAGCATGTGTAAACCACCGCTTGGCTGTCAAATGTTGATGAGAAAGTAGTTCTCCGGAGCTGAGTGTGGGCTCAGACATTTCCCATTTAAATAGAGGAGAGGGCATCATGTATTTAATTGCAGGTAGAGCCCTATGGCTTTTCCCTACAGAAGCAAAATACATGCAGTGCTAGGAAGCTCGTTGCCAACTAGTGTGTATGTACAATGTTGTGTAGTGTGGGAGTATGGAAGCAAATTAGTGCCTAAAAGATCTGAATTTAAAAGAATGTGAAATTCAATCCATTTGATTTTTTTAAATCTTTGAATGTCATAGTTTTTAATTAGTTTGGTGTGAATTCAAACATTTACAGTTCACATCTAATAATGTAGCTTCCCAAAATACAAATGTTAAAAATTCCAGTTGTAAAATTCAAATTGTAAAAATTCAGATAAAAAATGTCAATCCAAGTTACTCAGGATGAGCAACAGAACACCATAATGCATCCTAAGCGATATCATTGTCCTGTCTAGTTACAAAATGCATTACATGTGGATAGATAACGTAGCTAATAAAACTTTGGAGAGACTTACCTTAGCGCGACCTTTTCCTCTGGAGTTCATTGCCTCATATGAGAACGCCTGCAGACGCTGCGCAGGTTCTCAGGTAGCCTACAAGCTTTGTGATTGGGTGGACGCAGGATGCATTACATCGGTGTTCTGTTGCTCATCCTGAGTAACCTGGATTGACATTTTTAATCTGAATTTTTACAATTTGAATTGTACTATTTGGATTTTAAACATTTATATTTTGGGAAGCTACATTGTTAGATGTGAACTGTAAATGTTTCGCACCAAACTAATTAAAAACTATGACATTCAAAGATACATTTTTTTAAAACTTTGTTTAAATTCAGATCTTTTTGACACTAATTTGCTTCCATATGGGAGGTTTTTCCTGTAGTTTGCCATTTTGTGTGTGTGTGTGGCACTGTGCAAAAAAAAACGCTAAAAAAAATCACTCTAATCACTTTAACTACGAACCAATCGAGTGAAACCAATGTAGGATTAGTTTGCAAAAAAAAATCCCTCCCTTAATTTTGGCCCCGCTACCTTGAATCCCAAATCTATTACGTAACCCAGCGTCCATCATGTATGCTTAGTGAGATAGATGAGATCAGTGAGGAACAGAGTAAGCCTGCTGAATAATTCATGAGGTATTACTCTAATAATGTCAGTTATTTCAGATGCCCCGAAAACAAGACACTGGGTCGGTGTGTAACACAACCGTCAACTCTGGGCAGGGGGGTGGGGAGAAAGCGCTTGACATTTGAACCTCATAGCACCACAAGAAACAGTTTTTGAGAACAATCTAATCTCTGGATTTCCGCTCCCCGGCAATTCACTTTGGATCGAATTGAAGCAGTGATGCTGTTTTATTGGTGCAAATGTATAGGTCTTTCAGTTAACATTGTAGCGGAGGCAGCGGTAGGCTTACATGTCTTCCACTAATATACTGCCTGTTGAGCTGCAATGGAAGAATTTGAAGCGTTAGCACAACGTAACGGGTCAGAAGGAAAAACAAGGCGTTCTTAAAACTCTGATTATATCGTAACGCTGTGGTCGGCATGCATTTCCCACACACAGACAGGTGGAATTTTATTTACTTGTCTTTTCAAGTGCATACAGCACACACACACACACACACACAGTCATGTCAATTCATTAGGGCTAGGATGATCTTGAGCACTTACTTGAGATGCTAGAGCAGATTCCGGCTCCACTTTGGTATTTGCCTCCGATGAGTTCTTGTTTGATGGTTCTGATTGAGTTTTGCAGTCGGTTGACCTAGCATGGAGCAGTGTGTTATAATACTAGTGTTATGACCCATGAGAGTGCTGCTTGGCTAGGCATTAACAAGAAACTATTCCTATTATCTAAATGTAACGTTGAATGTTTTTGCTCTACCTTTTACAATGCTCTTAAATCCGCATGTGTGTTGCACCTTCTAAATACCATCTCAAAAGATAAAAGTGAGCCAGTTGTAATGTTTTGAGAGATGCCCTTTTGAATTGACCTTTTCAGCATTCACCAAAAGACACAGGTTGGCTGTGAAATGTGTGGTCATTAGTGGCCACGGCCCTGGCAGCCCGGGAGGGGAAGCTTTTCTCCAAGGCTTATGAGAAGTGATGGCTCCCTAATACAACTGTCAAGGTATATATCTTGGAAGAATCATTCATGTGTTATATCATATTCAAGTCTCATCACCAACTCGTATAGGAGGGATCATTCTCCTTTTAATCATTCATGTCAATTTGTAACTGTACGTCCAAGCTGAGGACCCTGATTATCTGATAAATCACTGGATATCTGGCTTTAAAACATGACTTTTACTTTTGTATTTCTTTATTCATTATTTCTTCAGCTCACAATTAATTTCTGTTTTACCGCAGGTCATTGCCTAGTTCTTAAGACCTGTGCATGCGATCAGAAAACAACTTTATTTGATATTGCATAATGATCCACACTTTATTATAGGAACCCAATGAATTGCTGTCCTTGACACGCGTCTAGATGAGAACACCTACCACAGGAATTCATTTGAGGAGTTTTTCGACGAACGTCGTCTATCCAATTTCCATTTCTTGTTCCCGTTGGGATTCAGCTCCTCCCATTTATCCAGCGTAGATGTAATGTTGACTGCAGACGAGAGTAGACAACCACTAATCAAATTCAAATTGACCAATACCCACAGAAAATAGATAAATAAAAACAACACAACCACCACCACTACACACTATATGCTCATACAAATAGTTCTTTCAATGGAGGAAAAGAACAATCACATTTAGGGACCTCTTCTGAGGTGCCGGTTAGGGTAATGGCGGTTATTTAGACTCATAGGAGATGGGAGGGTGAGCTGTGACGACCCCAGCAGCGTAGCATCACTCATGAATTATTGCCAAAGAGGACGTGCTAAGCACAGATAGCAAGAATGCCAACCGCCAGAGGCATCTACACAATACGCCATCTGGCCTCAATTAGTACAGGACGTGAACATTGCGTTGTAAATGACACACAGGGGTGACAACCAATCGCACTGCCAGGAAATAATTGGAGGGACCCACACTGAGGATCGGGACCTTTTGTCGCTTGAAGTGTAAATTGTGTGGCGAACACATGATCTTTGTTGTCATCTTGTTGATGTACAGGTGGGCAAGTTTGGGATTTGGAGAAGTGGATTGGGTCTAACTCTCTAACTAGCGTGGGTGGCATTGAGAATTTAGGACTTTGGGCACATTTCCCTGAGAAAAATGCCCTGAGAATGTGGTCTTTTGGGCAGACTTCTTCATCAGGGAAGGACCTGAGTGGGACATACCTGGTGGATCTTTGTGTTGTTGTGCTCCTTCATACAACATGCATGAATTAAGAGAACTGTGGTAGTAGTCGCCCGTGTGTCCCTCCAGCGCAAACGCAACACGGCAGTATTTCCCTGTGGCTTCACATCTGAGGATTTCAGACAGTATGGACGAAAGGTACCCACCTCTACCTGAATCCAGCGACACCCTCTCTGGTGTACGTGAGTTTAGGGCAGTGTGCTCCACCTCCACCTGGATCAGCTCCGTCTCGTCCGTCCTCTTCCTGAGGGCGGTGCTCTTCTGGGCTTCCCCGCGGGGGCTCCTCTTGTCCCTGCCATTCCGCTGCTCGCTGGGCTCACTGAGGTCCAGGAGGTCCAGGGCCGAAGACAGCACTAGCGGAGAGATCACACTCCTTCAGCTTTTCCTTGGGCGAGGTTATTGGCATTTTGGTCTCTTTAAACGAGACGGTGGCCTTATGCATGCGACCCATGTGGGAAAGCGAAGCCGTCGATATCAATATCATTGATTTTATTTACAATTATTAGCAGTAGTAGCAGCAGCAGTATTTTGTATTGTTTCATCCATGCAATAAGGTACAGCAACAATCTGTGTGTTTTGATCAGTTTGTTATCTCGTGATTGCATCTGCAAATCCAAGTGGGTGGGGATAACGTTTCCTCCAATATTAAAACTGTCGGGCCAGATACTGTGAACATAAGCAGTAGGCAGGTTTTACTTCCACTATTTGGCATCCAATTCTTACTGATCGAATTGCATCCCACTTATGTTTTGAAAAGTTTTCAGATGCTTGAAAATGGGTCACATTACAGATGCAAGATACTTACTTTCTGGATTTGAGCTTGCAGATTCTTTGTGAATGTCTTTGTGACATATTTTTTTGACCTGGTCGGTCTCTCACTGACTTGATTAAGTATGACTTATAACCAATTATGAATTCAGTCAATTTCCTCACATTGTTATATTAAGTTAAAGCTCCTAAAAGTTATCCGTGACCTTTGCCCACTCTTTCCTTGGATAAAACTGCATTTTTTTTGTTTTGTCATTTAAAAAAAACGATAAACTTTGACCAGTGGAAAGTGGAGCTGTCATGGCTAATGAATCTCTTGTTGAGCAGACATCTAAAAAATGTTACGCCGTTCCACAGACCGTGGGGAGTAAGTCTTGGCAGCCCCTGGAGGAGCTCTGCTTTGGTCAATTAAACAATCCAATGGCGGGTTAGTAAAACGACGGGTCTCCGTTCAAAAGGGCACAACCTTTGTGGTTGTGCTGCCCTGTTGCCTACTTAGCTCCTTCTCGCTTCTGGATCTTCACTAACAAACACTGAACAGGTGTTTTCATGATGTCTCACTCGTCGGATCTGATTAAAACGAAACAAAAAATAACACAGCTGAAGACGCTGTCGAGCAATCTGTAATATTAGACATAGTGTATAAATGTCATAGTGTTTATCATGCCTTTTATTTAACAAGTTCTTGCCGCTGTTTCTGTGGAACTACTACTGGCTACTCATATTCCTGGGAAAGGGCTGTCTCTCAGACGGTATTTTTTCGAGTACATGTGTTTTTTGTTTTGAAGTTTTTAATCAGAACAGCATGGTGTATTCACACTCCAAACAATCCTTAAATGGAAGGCGTTTCAATTATGTTTGTGCTCTGGTTTAAATGTGATGGAATCCTGTACAGTATGACGTGATATTTCTTCATGAGTTCTGGAGCAATTTTACCATTGGGGGGGGGGGGGGGGGGGGTGGGGGGGGTGGGGATAAGGAGGGAGAGAGAGAAAGTGGTGCACTGTACCAGCAGTGTTGGACGTGATGGGGCGCGGGCGGGAGCCATCACACTTGGTCTCACACAGGAAGTCGTCGATGGAGGGGCTGAGGAGCGGCCGGCTCTCCTGTTGCTCGCTCACCAGCTGTGGGAATCGCAAGCAGACGACAGAGTGAGGAGAAAAAGTCCCGCCTACACCTTGACCTCATGACCTGGTGTCATGCTGTAGCTCTTCATGTCATCTGTGGGGTCTGTGTGGTGCGGTAGTAAAGTTAAGTAAGCCCTGCTCCTCAAGGTCTTCAGGTTGGTGGATAATCTTCTCTGACATAATGACATTGATAATATATATCAAATATATGTTGACAATTAATAATATTGTTTTGGATAAACACATTTGTTGTTAGTTTTGAGGAAAACCTTGTTGATGACGAAATAATAAATGAGAGAGATAATGAGATATATATATTATCTCATAATAATGAGATAAAGACATAAATAGAAGAGATGAGGTAAGATATGTCTGTAAGGGCAGCTCATAACTCTTCTTTGACTCGTTCAGCTGCACTACTCCATGTGACATGTCCTCAAACGAGGCTAGAAACATTGTTGTTTGATGTCCCTTTATCACAACTGCAGTTCTGAGGCCAACAGCTGGTTGAATTGAAATGAATGAACCCATCGCCCATAACCACAATCCCTCAAATGCCCATGGAAAAGCTCAGTAGGAAAGGAATAGTCTAGTGGTTCAGGGGTTAGCAGTGAAGGCTGTGGGTTTGAACCCCAATGACTGCAGTCTACCTATAGGGATCCTTGAGCAAGATGCCTAACCGCAACCATCTTATGTTTTCATTGTTCTCAGCCCCACTTGTAAATCAATGATTGTAAATAAATGATTTGATGTAAATGTTTGGAAGGGATACATAGGGGTCGTCAATGTGTGCCAGTGTGAACGCATCTGTTTAGATTCCTCTTTTCTTTATAAATGGGAGGATTTTCAGGGTTGGAGGTGATGGTGCAAAGAGGTGAACAGACAAACGATATCCAGATGAGTTATGGTGTGGGAGAGGATACTGACGGATGGTATTAGCTCATGTTTCCCATCTCACGTTCCAAACCGTACGAATGCTAACCGGCTAACCATGCTGGCTGGCTAAGTAAAAGATTGCAAGTCGTTCGTTTTGGATTTTAGTTTGCTCTAGGCACCGTTGTTGCCAATTTGGGCGTTGTGTGTTGGGCTGACTTTTAAGCTACTCTAGCTATGATATTGTGTTCAGATCACTGTTCGTTTATGTAATGTTAAATATGCTGGAGAACATGACATTTGCCCTCTCGGCTCACGGCTGGGCAATACGATGTGAGTAGAATTTTAATGAAGGTGCTAAAAAGAAAATTAATTACTAGCAATGGAAAGGGCCTGCAAACAACCTGCAGTATGCTTGATATAACATGAGCTGAGTAGTGGTTTCATCTCCAGGTCTGAATGAAATTAAGACGGATGTTGTACGCTCCTGTAATGGCAGCATGTTTAGTTGTTTAAGCTAAACTATACTACAAATAACTAATTAAGCCATCATGAATAATGATGGGTTCATTTTTGTATTTTTACATTTTAATTTTGAATGGAGGAAATGTTCATCTATTTTGAATGATGTTGATGTTATGATAATGTTAATAATGCATTTGGCTCTTGAAAAGAACGGAATAAACCTCGAGCAGGGTCGATCGATGTGTTCGCTGTATTGTCACTTATAGGATTTTTTCGATTATCTATAATTAGATTTGACATGATTAATAAATGTTGGGGATGTAGGTTTGGATTTCCCAGAGAACACTGAAGAAAATCAGTTTTAAACTGGCTGTTTTTTTTCTTCAATCAAAGTATATATGACTGTAACATGACGTTTCTTTACTCTGTTTACTGGGACGTCTTGATGTGTCCCGAGCATGCTGACAGTACAAGAATAAATTGCCTGTGCCATCCCCTTAGAAAAGACAACCATTGTTTTATTTAAATAAAAAGTATGCATGAGAGAGACGCATACTGTTTTAAACTAAACAATTAGATTTATTCAAAGTGTTGAACACTCTCAGATTGGTAGTGTTATCCTGTGGTGTGTTACATAATGTGTTATATAATGTTATAAGTTAATTAGCTGCCTCACCCGCTCTCTGTTGGCCTCAAATCCACACAGAATGTGACGCAGGCATAACAAACCCCATGGATAATATCTAAGGTCTTGCACGACTTGTGCTTCTTTAATTACATAACGTTTACTCTCACTGATATGAAAAAAAATTTGATACAAAACAACATTGCTTCCATCAATCAAGGAAATATTCACTGGATTATATCAAGGACAAAATGTGTCACAGAAAAGAATGGTAGAGGCCCATTTTAATTGGAAAGTATGATTCCACCCAACTCATTATTTATAAATGCCTCAAATACCCCATTTTATTTTTGGCTAATGTTTTTGGCTAATGTTTTTCTGATAGACACAATACAGACCATTAGTTTTACTGGGATTCTGATCTTACTTTTGACATTTTGAAATCTTCAGCCTACAAGACAAGCTAAACAAATAGATAACTTGCATATCCCTTTAGGTTATTGAGAAGAAAAAAAAACAATACACATTTTTATGTAAATGTAAAAAGGTCACCACTATTATAGCAGATTTAGATTTATTCATGAAAATAAAACGAGAACACTAACATGAAGACCAAGCCAAGCATTGTAACTACTCCAGTAGAGAGGTGGGTGAGATGAGTAAAAGAGATACAATATCTTTACATAACATAAAATCCATTCAATATCGCACCAGTGCTCCATAAATAATGGTAATCAAAAAATATTTGTCAGTGAGTATTAGACTAGAGTGCTGTTGGAATATGTCAGTGGTAGGTATGTATCCTCAAATCTCCAGTGGTGTGGATGGAAATTACCCTGAAGACAGATGCCCTTGAATTATTTTCGAGCATTTGGTGAAGCAAATAAAGGGCCTTAAAGGAAGCTAGAGCAATACTTGCTTAGATTTAACTTTTTTATCCTATGACAGATGTGTTGGGTTCCTACTCAATTTAAACAATCAACTGAGGTGATATTTGAGATTACAGTATTCGATATCTCATTGTGACTCCATTATGGCTAATTGATCCATAGTTACTTGCCAGAATGACCACATTTTTACTAAGTATGTTTGGATTTGTGAAACGAAACATAGCAATGTGTTTATTGTTGTAATGCAAGATTTATGTACGTTTCGACACATGGGTCAGGAAGCTGAGTGAAAGTACTGTATTTGTCCAAACAAGGTCATGGTTTCATAGCTGTGGGCATGCTATTGAAAAAATCCCCATGTTGGCATGTTTCTAAGCACTTCCTATACTGTTTCCATGGAGGATCTCGTAGCTTGATGATCTACTATATATTATTGTAATTGCAGTCATTGACCACTTGTCAATAATGTCGCACTCATTGTTTTTCCAGTGTGATTGGGTTTCTGGTAGTTGCTGGTTTGTCTTGTTTTTCCTTTTCATGGCCAAGTTTTGGCCATTACGTTCACATATGGAGGAGTGCAAATAGTGGAAGACAGATTTGTGTTCAAATGTATTTTAGTATTAGAGTATTTTAAATCAGAAGACTTCCTCGCTATTCAAGTTACCCCCCCCCATTGGTTGACAGGCAGGCAAAGTGGTCAGTATTATGTTTTCCTTTGTTTGTATTAAAGTGATAAGCTAGGTTTGCTCTAACTTCTGTCTTGTGGCACGTTGTTTAAATTAATGTTAGCCGTGTATAACAAAGCAGTAAACGAGTGATATTTATTGCCAATCAACACAGGGATATTCCTGTGAGATGAATGAATGTATGAACTAATGTTTTCTTTTGATTTATGTTTGTCTGTACGTTTAGTTCTAGGGTGTTTTACAATGTTGGAGTTGTTTGAGATGTTGAATACTGCATTAAACATCAGTAAAAGAAACTCACATGTGATCATTGGGTGGCATAATTATAGTGGCATTATGAGAAACCTACCACCACCATTACCCGTGAATCACCCATTCAATTCACCAGCAGCCAGGTAACGGTAACGTATGCTGAGTTTTACTAACAGGTTCACTGGAAGGGGCAGGAACCCAGGAGAGCATTCTGAGCAGTGTGTCCTGTCATTACAGTCTCTATGCTGAGGTAACATTTTACTCCCTGTGGGGCTTCCCTTCGTACCTTTTATTATGACCCTGTCCTATGCAGATCTCCCTGCAACATTGTTTACCAAAAATATAAAGTGCTATCAGGGAGCCAGAACATTATGTAATGGAAAACTTCAGCTAATTGTACCACCTGGGCATGACTCCTAGAGATGCTCTTGGTTGCAGTTGTCAGGGGAACGGCGCACCAGTTAGACCTGTAAGAGTCCCGTGGGGGGCGTGGAGGATTAAGGTGAAAGGGTGTGTGTGTGTGTGTGTGTGTGTGGTGATGGATGAGTTACCTAAAGAAAATTGAGGATTTTGATCGCGTAATTACGGTTTGGTTACGCAACACTCTCTGGATAATTGCCTCCCAATGCTAGCAATATGAGACGATGGTTGTCCTTGATTTTAATGTTTTATATTAAAAAAACAAAACATCGAAGCTTAGATCTTATGTCTCAAGGTTGGGGTCTGATTACACTCTGCTGTGATCATTGTGAATGTTTTCCCTAATGCCCACATGCCCTCACAAACAGCCAACGGTTTTTATCTTCTGCTGCTTGTTTAAGAAAAAGACACCGGCTTCTGTTCAGCGCCATAGTCTTTCAGTGTGGTCGAAAAGTGCTTTGAGTCAAAGAGCAGTCATCAGTAAAACCAACCAGTCATTTGTATGGGGAGTCATCACTTCTTGCTAAAACATCTTAAGTAAGCGACCAGGAAGGTACACAAACCCATATGCATGCAGATTGACAAGATCTGCATGCATTGCTTGACACGTCACTTTACAAAGAGGTTTTTCAAAGAGATGAAGGCCTCCGGTCACATTATATTGACCTGGTGTTGCTGACCGAAGCAACATTATTGCTTGTTGTACTGTGATGTTGGACAGTGTATGCCACCGGATAACTTTTTGTGAATTCACATTTGACATTTGTTATTTTTCATTAATTTAGAACTTGACATGGCAGCATCTTACCTTCCCCCACACATCAATAAATCCAAGCTGTCTTGGATTAAAATGTAAATGTTGATGATGAAGATGGTTAATAATGTTCAAATACAACTTATTTTCAACTTCTGTGCAGTTAATATTTTAAAGCATCATGAGCAAGCTAATAGGATAATTAAACTTAGGGGTTTTACAAGAAGGCAGATTTAACTACACAACATATTGAAGAACTAATTATGGCTGCTAAATACTGCTACAAATTAGGACTTTTACTTTGTGGCAAACAGTTCAGGCGTGAAATAGGCAACAGCTGCTTTGCTGCTGTGTGTGTGTGTGTGTGTGTGTGTGTGTGTGTGTGTGTGTGTGTGTGTGTGTGTGTATGTGTGTGTGTGTGTGTGTGTGTGTGTGTGTGTACGTTACTCTTATCTGTTTGATAATTAATGGCCAACTTTGCATGAGGTCAGCTTTAAGGAAGTCTTGCTGATGAAGTAAATTATTCACTGGCTGGCTGACTGAAAACATTAGGAAATGGAGTAACTGGGAATTAGATGTCATCATGATAAGAGCATAATGAAAACATGTATTCATTAATTAATGAACAAATTGTCGAATTAACATAGAAATTGATCCATCATTGATGCACATTAAGTAACCATCACCACAGCCTTATGATAAAGTGGTATTGAAGTGTGTACTTAAAAATCGAAGTAAAACACCAAAGGGCTGGGGGGGGGGGTGCGCACACAAACAGACGCACACGCGCACACATACACACACACACACACACACACACACACACACACACACACACACACACACACACACACACACACACACACACACACACACACACACACACACTTACACCAAACAATGCTTGTGTTGACTTTATAAATAATGAAAGGTTGAAAGTATCGCTATTTGCAGTTTGTAACCACATTAAAAACGGGGCATGTATCGAGTGAGCGCCACGCTGCTATTGATCTATCTGACTCTATGGGGATGGAGTGGCAGCAGAGGTGCTGGCGTGTGAAGCACACCTTTAGGTTTTGACAGTGGTAAACAACCGCCGCCCTTGCATGTCAGAGTCCCTGTGAGCTGCAGGTTGGGAAATGAGGGAGGCTGAGGTAGGGGGGCCAGTGAGCATTATGTGGCTGTCGAGATATTTTTTTCCACTGACCTTGTTGGAGGATGGCTGCTTCTCCTTTAGCGGCAATACGACCCTTGGCCTTTATTCAATGCATTCAATGAGCTGTTTCAACAACAAAGCGCCAACAAAGTGCCTTCACAATGCCTTGTGTTCATCATTGGTGTGGATGTATTTTAAAATGAGCTAGTTAGTTTTTTTTAGTTATTGAATAAGTGTTGGCTGTGTACCATATAATTGGATCTAGGAAACATGCTGCGCATACTCTGAGCAGAAACAAGAAGAGAACAAGAACAAACGATGTATCGATTATAAAAACAACAGCATCACAGATGGCACACACACACACACACTGATGCAAAAGCAGTCAAGCATTCAGCATATGAGCACAACAGCATTGCATGGCCATTGCTTCACCCATACTTTCCAGTTAACACTTGAAATACAAACAAGGAACCAAAAAAGTACCGCAAGATACCGTTATATCAGGAACAGTTATAGTGTACAGGAGAAGACTCTAAGATGATACCAACATATGTTGCATTTTATAATAATTTTTTTACTAAGATGTAGCTGCTCATGAGGTTAAAGTAGGTTCACAAAGTGCGGCTAACCTAATTAGAAATGGGCGAAAGGGACATGACAGAAAATTACAGACAACCCTCTGGGAGTTTCAGTAATAATGCACTGTTAGTGTTTAGTGAAAAGGTGAGTTTAGCTAATTGCTTTATGGAATCAATCAAACTCATCTGTTATTTTTTAAAGGTTTAAGACTGCTAATTTCAAAAACTAAAAACCCTTAAACTTCATCTGTGTTCATGTTTTTAAATGAATGTACATAAATATACAGCAAGGGAGCTGTACCCGTAGTATATAGAGGTATACCCTTGGGTTATAGATAATTAAATTAACATTCATACAGCCAGGGTCGTCGGTAGAAGAGCTGATGAGAGTAGTGAGTAGACAGTATAGCATGTGATAATAAGTGATATAATAAATATAGGAAGCTCAAGGCTATCCGTTTCATTAGGACCAATGAAAGGAGGACCTTCCAGGGAAGGAGGGGGGGGAGGGGGAATGGGGGGTGTTCTGAGGGTTTCTGCCCACCTTCGTAGTCACCGGGAGGAGGGGCTTCCCTTCAGATGACGCCTTACTTGGTATCTCCTTCAGGACCATGGCCACAGTCTTATCTGCAACCCTAGAGTCCTTGCCCTACAACAGTGAGATCAACAACGACGTTGCGTCAGGTCAATTGGACAACTCAAGTGCTTTCGCCCCCTTTTTGTTTTCCAGGGGCAGCTTATATAAATAAAGATAAAGATAGATAAAAAAAACAAGACTTTAACTTTTTGTGTTTTTTTTTTTAATGACAATGACACTATGGAGACACTACGGTGAGCCAGCTGAGGTAGACACACAGCAAACATCGACTGGAGACATTTTATTGCACAGCACTATGGGGATGGAGCAGGGTGGCACTATGGCATTCATGATTCTTTAGAGCGGTACATTCCCACACCATGAGGCAGCAGAGCATACAGGTCCTGAAAACCTGGAGAACAGCCCTAGTGCTCAAGTGCTATTCATATATTTGAAGGTTAGGTTTCCATTTTTTTGTAATTCAATAAGTCAAGTCAATCTTATTTACAGTTACAGTCTCAAAGGACTTCACAGGCCATATATTTAAGACACCCCTAACAATAGCCCCCCAAATGGCAAGAAAAAACTCCCTTAATTATCAAGGGAGAAACCTTGAGAAGGAATGCAGAGTGGGGATCCCTCCTTCCAGGGATGGTTAGGAGTGCAATGGGTGTCATAATTTACATACATGGTAGTATTACACAAACATTTTAAGGACAAACGAAACAGTACAATGTAGGGTTATGCTATACCCTAAATTCTCACAAACAGTTTTCACAGAATCCCAAATACCTACTATCACATAGGTGGTCAGTAATAATGGCTGAAATCACTTTCAAAAGGATTTAACACAGACATGTATCCACAAATGACCCCACCTTATCCCACTAACCTTAACTCTAGCTCAGAGAACCCTAACCTTAACCCTAACTCCAAGGACCCTAACTCCTCACCCACAACCTTAACCCTAACTCCTCACCCACAACCTTAACCATAACTCCACAAACCCTAACCTACTAACCTTAACTCTAACTCCAAGGATCCTAACTCCCAACCCACAACCTTAACCCTAACTCCAAGGACCCTAACTCCCAACCCACAACCTTAACCCTAACTCCAAGAACCCTAACTCCTAACCCACTAACCTTAACCCTAACTCCAAGGACCCTAACTCCCAACCCACAACCTTAACCCTAACTCCAAGAACCCTAACTCCTAACCCACTAACCTTAACCCTAACTCCAAGAACCCTAACTCCTAACCCACTAACCTTAACCCTAACACCAAGAACCTTAACTCCTAACCCACTAACCTTAACCCTAACTCCAAGAACTATGGCTACCACCCCACTCCAAGAGCTAGGGCTAATGGCCAAGTCTACATCACAGGTCGGTATACCAGAAATCAACAGTATCACAATTGGCCAGAATGTATTTCTTCCCATTGCTTTACTTGAAGGATAATTTATTTAGGACCATACATTTATTAAATAGACCACACTTTGATGGACAACATTGATTGGTGAAGTCCCCAATGAAAATAAACCCATATTCTTCAAGAGGACTTATTTTATTTCTTTTCTACACAAGATTGCCTGAAGAACATTGACAGACAAATACTATAAGAACAACCAAAACAACCACGTTTTCAGTCGGAGAGAAGAATGCGTAAAATGATTGTCTTCTAATATCATAGCATGAATAGCCTTGCAGAAACTTCCCCAGGGGAGCATAAGACTGCTAATAGTCACAAAAACCACCTGCGCTCCCACCCCCAAACTAGCCATGTGTAAGTAAGGGGAGCCTTTTACTCAAATACAACTGCATGGTGGCAAAATATGAGCAGCGAGGAGAAACATGTTTGAGGAAAATAAACTGCTATCTTTACAAATGGCTAATGAGGTATGTTGGGACACTGCATTAATAATAAACCTTTCCATGTTAATACACATGACACTATACAGTGTCAAGTGGATTGTGAATACAACAGCACCTAGTACATGTATCTGTTTTGGACTCGAATCATGTAGGTGCATGGTTTTACACTTGTCATGTAAAGCAGCAGTGAGACTTAATACAACCTTACTCTTGCTTTCACCATGTCTGCACCCATTCTTGTATATGGAGTCAATGGACCATTTCAAGGCTGTAGCTACAAACACAAACATTGGGTCTGTTTCATTTCTATGTGTCAAAGAACCAGTGTGGTCAATGTGGGGCGTTGTCATCATTAGTTGTGTCTATACTGGTGCACTGTCATACATAAATGGAGCAGACCCCTAATAAGCGCTATGCGCTACACATGGGTCTGTCCCACTGTGACGCCACTGTGAAGAAGGGTCTATTATTTATGCCAAGTTGGCCTCACAATGCTTAAAATAGGCTTTATTTTCCTTTTAGCAAGCATTATTCAGGGTGACCAATACAATGTGCAAAACAAGTAAATTATTATTATTTCTTTTTTTTATGATTTACATGATGATATTCTCTTTGCCAAGGGTGTATCTCTGGCTTTAGCTTTGGAGGGAACGATGCATGCATGAGATGAGACGTGCACAAGGAATTTTAACACAAAGTTTAGGGTTTGGTTTTAGGGTTAGGGTTTCCTATGAGGGTTAGGGTTTCCAATTAGGGTTAGGGTCAGGGTTTCATATTTGGTTTTACGGTTAGGGTTTCCCCTTTCCAATTAGTTAGGTTTTCCAATTAGGGTTAGGGTTTCCTATTAGGGATAGGTTTAGGGTTTCTATTAGGGTTAGGGTTTCCTATTGGGGTTAGGTTTTAGGGTTTGGTAGGTTTTAGGGTTTGGTTTTGGGTTTTAGTGTAAGGTTGGTTGGTTTTTGGTTCTAGGCTTTAGTTTTAGGATTAGGGTTTGGGTGGGACGTCTAATAGCCATCTTAAAATGTTGAAATATAGACGTTTAAAAAAAAGGCTGAAATATAGACGTCCAAAAAAACATATTTTCAGAAGTAGTTTTTGATTGGCCGGTTCATTGCAGATCAGATGATGATGTCATTTTGCTTTGTAGGAGGAGGACAGAGATGATTTTGTTCATTTTTACACTGTCTCCATAAATCCTTTTTTTCAGTTTGATGGCAATGGACAATTTACTGGTTTCATGACATTGGTGGGGATATGTCCC
The DNA here is from genome assembly GCA_030340625.1 of Merluccius polli. NCBI lineage: Eukaryota > Metazoa > Chordata > Actinopteri > Gadiformes > Merlucciidae > Merluccius > Merluccius polli. The sequence continues at coordinate 193,925 of JAOPHQ010003417.1, read as the reverse complement.
TAGCATCCATACCAAAAACTACACCTATGCTCTTTGCACAGTTGTCTCCCACTAGTCAAGAGTGAAGTAAAGCATACTATGCAATTATTTTCAGTGCCTTACCCCCACAGGCAATCTAAAATGGATATAATACTTGTGGTCTTGTTTTGTATTTTGATTTGAATGTGCAGTTAAATAATTCAAGTAAAAACGAAATGCAGTTAGCATCGTCATCCTGGGATTTGTCCTATTGAGTAGTACACAAACAAATTAGACGGAATCTTTGTCAATGGCAAATTACTAAACCACAAACACTAACAGTAGATAGTGTTGATGGACTAAGTGAAGGCATTTAGAATTCCCTATCCATCATTGATAATTCAGCAAGCTAAATAAATACATTAGCTGGAGGGGTTATTTCTCTGTCCCTCTTACTGAAGAGCCAAGTAAATAGTCCTTTCACTGTTGTTGCAGACATAGAATACCTTAATTCATCCAATCATCCAACACCTATAAAATAAAGCATACTGTATGAAGCCCTACCACATTTTACAAAGTGTGTTTACGGTATTCACACAAAACGCGTTACTGGGAATTTCATTTTCAATTATTTGTCGTTATTGTTGTGTGAAATCTGACCATTGCAAGGAATGGGTCATTGTCCCTCACAAATGAGAGAAAAATATAGGCTTTCCTGTCTGGATCACTCTCCCAACGCGGCAGAACCATGTTAAGTTGTTTTCTCAGAGAAGCTCCTGGAAGCTGTGTTGAACGCTTCCCCCAACCGTTTGAATGCTTCCCAAGGCAAGGAAAACAAACAAACAAACAAACAAGAAAAAAGGGACACTGATGAACCATTGCCCACACTCGGACTTGAGGGTAGATGACACCACGTGAGGGGAAATGATGTGCCATAATATGGCTCTTTACATCCTAGGAGAGCCTATAGAGAGGAGGAGGGGGTCAGGCAGCAATCTGATTGACACCCATCATCTCCTCCCTGCGTGGGGGTGGAAATGACCGCCCCAGGAAGGAGATCACTTGGTGAACAGGGAGGTTTGGGTTACTAAGAGGGGCTCCTTCTGACACACTTCCATAATATCGTTAGCCTCAGGGCCCGAGTGACACTGTACTGTGTCTCCATAATAAACACGAATGTGTTCGTTCACATGGGAAAGCAACAGAATTTATGCAGTTAGGCCTAAGGACACACAAGCACACAGACACAGACACACACATACACACACACTCCATTTCTGCCTCTTTTTCAGTTAAAATTAGATATCTAGCCTGCTGTTCACTTTCCCCCACTATTGACTTTTCACAGTTTGAGCCAATGAAGTGAGGACGCAATACTAATATCAATCATTATTAAGTGGGATAATAATTAGCATTTCTTCATTTGTGCTGAAATGTATTATTTATCGTGTTTTTTGTTATTGAACAATAACAATGAACAATGGCGCTTCTGCAACCAAAGGGTTAACTATTTGCCCTTTCCCATTTCTTGAAGGTAACCTTTAGCCTTCAACACTTTTCAGTTTTATAGACGATGTGGAACTGCATTAACAAGCAGTGGAGTAGGCTAATCAAGTGAAGTGATCAATGTGAAGAGAAGCTGAATGTAATGTCAAAACCCAGAGCTCTCCACCTCTGATTAATAATACCAGAAAGCACAAGGGAGTAAAAAAAAAAAAAGAATATACTTGAACCTCACACACATACATACTGATATACACACACACCCACACACACACCCACACTAGGGCTGCAATATACCGATATCATTATATGAGACTAGATATCGGATATCTTCGATTTTGGATATCGTAATATTGTGATATGGGATATATATAAGTGTTGTAATTTCCTGGTTTTAAAGGCTGCATTACAGTAAAGTGATGTAATTTTCTGAACTCAGACAGTTCCAGCTGTTCTATTATTTGCCTGTGCCTCCCCACTGAGTCATTATATCCACATTACTGATGATGTTTTTTAATCAAAAATCTCATTGTGTAAATATTTTTGAAAGCACCAATAGTCATAGCAAAGCATTGTATGCATTATATACAGTATATATTAGTGGTGGGCCGTTATCGGCGTTAACGCGCTGCGATAATGCGAGACTCTTATCGCGCGATAAAAAAATTATCGCCGTTAATCTATTCTCAAAGTTGGGTTGGGAGCTGGGTCTATACCGGATTTCCACCAAGGAAGGCAAGTGCCGCGCCCCCCCCCCCCCGTCGGTCGTAGGTCTGGGCAGTGGCGCCTTAATGCACGGGCTTACCTGGGCTTCAGCCCGGGGCCTCGGCCAATCAGGGGCCTCTTAAAAAATATATATTTAAAAAAAGATGATAAACGCCCATATTCGCGGTGACCCCCGGTCAACAATCGCGCACCTCTCCCCCTCCGGTCAACAATTGGGCCCCCCCGTCAACAATCGCGCAGCCTTATTTTTAGTCATTATTTAGGTAGCACACACATATTATGAATGCATTCGACAGAATTCAAATGAGCCATTTTAATCTAGATTAATCTAGATTAATTCCAAGATTACAGTTAGATTAATCTAGATTAAAGAAATTAATCTATGCCCACCACTAATATATATATATATATATATATATATATATATATATATATATATATATATATATAGTGCTTTAACAATTTTCTCAATTATAGGGATTTGTGAGTGGAACACAAGTGAACAGCCATCACGTTAAAGCTTGCTCCAATTTCAAGCATTGCTGAACAAAAGACTGATTGGAAAAAAGACTATTTAACCAATTATTGCTGAACAAATGTCTGACACAAAACGACTCCATGGCAACTGCTGAGCCTTAATGTGTTTAAGCACTTGTGTTGCTTCAAATCTCTCGGTCAGACGATGAAGTGTTGAAAGACAAGCTGTTGCATTTTGATGGATCATGGCATGAAATCGCTGGAAACCATTTGAATCCTCCATTGGGAATCAGACATCACAAACAAATGTTTGGAAATGAATGTTTGTTGTAGATTGATGGGGGATAATTTGATTTCCTAATCTACTACAATATAATAATTTGCTTCATCGCAGGAGTAAACATGAGGGGGGGGGGTTATCTTGTCCCCTAAGAGCCTTAACTCCAGCGTTGATCAACTGAATATTTCAGCTGATCCACGATGAACAAGCAGAGAGATGACCTGACACTTTCTGGGAACAGGCAGGTGATAATAATTCCACATAATAGGAGGTAAAATGATGAGACGATAAAAGGCCTTATTCACCTAGCGGCCATCTTGGTTCTAAATGATAGCTAGTGTTTAGAACCAAGATGGCCAGGTGAATATGGCCAATAGCCTACAAATTGGTACAAAGGCTCCTGAGCACGTCCCATGTCATTCAATTCGTACCGTTAAAGGACAATTCCGGCGCAAAATGAGACCATATGATCATAACACATGTCCACCGAGTTGGACCATTCTCTGGGATCAGTTTTCATTCTAGTCGAATGTAACCAAAGTTCTCGAAAACCGCTAATTAGCTTATAACGCTAGCTGTCGGGGCAGACGTTCATGTAAAATAAATCACAATTCTATACCACTAACGAGGCTCAAAATCGTCGCTCGACTGGTCGTGACTGTTTTCCAAAGATGGTGCCCACTTGTTTTCGTGAAGGTACTGGCTTTCTAAACTTTCTTTTTAATAAAATGTCTGTACACTTACAAAGTGTTCAATGCTTCGTTTTACATGTAGGGACCCTCATTATGCTGCCGTGGAAGTGTGGTGCGATTTTAAGCCTCGTTAGTGGTATAGAATTGCGATTTATTTTACATGAATATCTGCCCCCACAGCTAGCGTTATAAGCCAATTAGCCAATTGGTTACATTGGACTAGAATGAAAACTGATCCCAGAGAACGGTCCAACTCGGTGGACATGTTATGATCATATGGTCTCATTTTGCACCGGAATTGTCCTTTAACCTTTAACACTGATCTTAGCTAGCCAATGAGTGTGACTTGCAGTGCTAAAGTTCATAATGGTAGATTATCAACTTAATTTCTCCATGCTGATCTGTTGGCAAACAAACTAGCACAGCTTTCGACGACTCATTAGCAAACACTAGCAAGGATAGAAATGTACACTTTCAGGCTAGCATCTGTGTTGTGCGTTTTAGAATAACTTCAGACTTAATTAGATCTAGAGGCGATGCAGTGGAGTTTGAAGCTGCCCCCCCGCCCCCTCCCCATACTTTTCATGGCTTCACCAAGCCTGTGTTGGGGACGTGGGTTAAACATATAGGCCTGTGGCTGTCAATGCAGGGTTCCCAAGTTGCAAAAATTCATTTCCGGGAGCTTCCGAGGGCGGCGGGGGGGCGCGCGATCGCAACACACCCCGGACCGACGACCGACGGGGGGGGGGGGGGGGGGGGGGGGGGGATTTCCGGGAGATTGAACATGTACAATCTCCCAGAAATCCCCCCCCCCGTCGTACATTAATTTGCGGGAGACTCCCGGAACTTCCGAGAGACTTGGGATGTCTGTCAATGGGAAGGTGTCCCAATCATGGTATACCAAGATCTAACATTGGAAATGAATTGGGAAGCATCTAGCTAACATGCATCTAGCTAGTTAGCTAGATGCATGTAGATGTCTAGCTAGTTTAATGATGGCTAGCTATCATCAAAAATGCATCTAATTTATTACATTAATTACGGCAGTGCGGGGGGCGGCAGCGGCAGTGGCGCAGGAGGTAGAGCGGGTTGCCTAGTAATCGGAAGGTTGCTAGTTCGCTTCCCGGCTACTCCTAGCTAAGTACTGAGGTGTCCCTGAGCAAGACACCTAACCCTAACTGCTCCCGGCGAGCTGGCTGTCGCCTTGCATGGCTGACCCGCCGTCGGAGTATGAATGTCTGTATGAATGGGTGAATGTGAGGCAATAATTGTAAAGCGCTTTGGTCATTGGTCATACCTCTGAGAAATACGCTATATAAATGCAGTCCATTTACCATTTACCATTAAAAACGATGTATTTTTATTCATAATGTATCCTGTGTTATTCTCTTTTTTGTGAATATTTTTGGGGATAAGACTGGATCTTGTTAAAAGAACTGGCATAACAAAAAGGAGGAGAATGGTGTAAAAATCATTGTTACAGAGAAACATTTCGACACCTGCTATCATCTGTCTTCATGTCTGAACATGAAAGAACAAGGTCAGGATCATAGCACTATTGTTAGATGAAAAAACCCTCACACCAGACCTCCATTAGTGGCAATGTTCCAAGGGAGAAACAGGTCTAGGTGCTTTCAATAGCTCTATATAAACATAACAGAGTGAGAACTGAAATAGGAAAACAAAAACGACTCAATTTTACATTTCTTGAAGATGCCTATTCATGCATCTTCGTGCATGCAAGTAATCAAATCTTGGACATAATATTGGATCTAACATCAACGCTTCATTACAATAAGGCCACTTTGGTTCGCACTTCTTTTGTAATTAAGACGAGGAATAGATTATATATCTATATCATAATGATACGTTCCAAGAAATGTTTGTTAAAAATGTTTTATTATTCACAACTAGAAAGGTTTTTTCAAAACTTTACCATTGTCATTTATCAGTAACAAAAGCCATTAATTAAATCTTACATAGGCCATTAGGGTTTCTTTATCTTGCTTCAAATCAAATTATATGGTAAGTCTGCCAAGAAACTCAGTAACACGCACAGGAATTGAAATTAATGATTCCAGCCCTTTTACTTACCCCTCAAACTCCCTGAATGAATGCTATGTCACTGCACTAAAATATGATAAATGAATTGAATTTCCATAAAACTCCTTTCTGAATCATAACACCATTTCCATTAGTCGGAAGCAAAAACCATGACACAGGTGACAGCTGTCATTTTTACCCATTGAATCACTGTGACTGTGATTGAAATGAAAATGGCTCATATTTGATATATCTCACTGTAAATAATTCTCAGTTCTTTATACACAATGTCGAAAGATCATCTGAAGCTCACCTAAAAGACTATGTACAACCTTGTTGTGTCTAGGACTTTAACAACCATAATAACATTACACCAATGTTAAGCTAATACACCCTGGGAACTCTCAAACTCAGATGCACAATCTCTTTCACAAAACATCTGTGTATATTACACACAAGCTGTACACACGCATATGCAAACACAAACACACACACGGCAACCCCAGCAGGGATCAAAGCATGACTTTGATCTCCCTATCTGCTGACAATGCAGAAAAAACTAGGATTTGGAATACATGGCAGTGAACCGGCAAACAGGGGAATTTCCATGGTGACTCTCTACAACTGACAGACCAAGAGCATTGAGCTCATTTAGTATTTTATAATCTACCGAGAGGGACCCGGGGAGACCCTCTTCAAGTGGGGAACAGGGGAAGCAAAAGCATTAAATAGAAATGGGAGAGGGAATAACGATTATCAGCAAAGGTGCCCTCATGCCTTCGAAGCATGTGTCAGTATTGGACAGTCTCATGGGAGCAGGATAGTGTACTTACTAGTGTGGCTACTAGGGTGGTAGAGGCTAGGGTGTTCAACTCATAGATGAAAGATACTGTGGTCGATTCCCAATGTACACAGCCTTGAAGATGACGACTATCCCCTAACTTAATGACCATTTGCCACAAATTTGCCACATCTTGAAAAACAATCGAATGTTCCTGATTAAAACAATTTTTATCTTCCCTCTGTTTTGAACATAACATACAGTTTAACCCTGCAACTTGAAGAATAACACGTTCATGAAGTTCAGTATATTGGATTTCAAATGACATATACAACAGTATGAACTGAGACGTGGTATAAACTGAACACGACAAGCAAACTCACTGATTCAAGGACTACATAATAGCTTCACAACAACACTATAGAATCTGCCATCGGCTGCTGTCAATCTCCAAACCCCTTGCAGACAGAATCCTGTTGGTTGAAACATGAACACAGAACACCACCAGCACACTTCATGAAAGAGTAATGACGCGGAGCATGTTGAAAGTATGTCAATTTTGACGTTGCTATACAGACATGACCCAGCTCAATGGGGTATTTAGTATTCTACACCAGGTTTAATCTTTTTTACTCATGAATATTGATGCCCGGGTACAATGTATCCTTTTCCTGGAAATCTAAAAAGCAGAGTACACATCCTCAGGGTTGATGTGTCTCACCATAGCCTCCCATTGAGTGATATGCCAGAGGTATCATTGTAGCAAATTAAAAGTTAATTAACTGGAACTTTTCTTATAAAGACTGCGGAGATATATATTAACATCCCATTTTCTAATTATGTTGCCATTGGTGATGGAAAAAAACCAAAAGAAAAACAACGTATGTGGTGTAGCTGAGGTTGCGGCCTTGTTGGGGTGAAAAAAACGAATTAGACTGTCAGCCACGTGTGTATATGAAGTCATTTAGGGTCGCTCTTTAGACGCGATGCTACCCAGCAAAGCTTCTGTAATCGTCTTTCCCTGTTTAATAACAGCAATACTTCAACTGTGGTCAACAGGATCTGTAATTATCGCGGCCAATGTGATGTGAACATATTATGATCACATAGGCACTGTCCGTGACTAAGAGTGGACAACATATAGACGAGGTTCCCAAAACAGCTCATGCCATGACCCCCAGTGGAGATACTTTTGTCCCCAGGACCCACCAAATATATTTTGCAGTAAAAAAAACAATGTATTCTCCTTACCATGTCCAAAAAAAATAATTTCCTTGCAGTTCATCAATACGGTTTTGCCCTACAGTCTTCAAACATACTAATAATCAAATGAAAGCGATGGGGCATGTATAGGCATGCATGCGTATATATTTAAGATAATTTCTTTTATATATAAAAATGTTATTGTGGGTTATTGTGGTAATCTCACGACCCCAAAGAGCAAGATTTTGAAACAAAACAACCAAAAAAACATCCCTTCCCTCCCTCCCTCCCTCGCTACGTTTCTCCACCATTGAGAAGTGACAGCATTTCACACACCTGCAATTGATCGGCAAGATGGATATCCCCAACCTATCATGGAAGATAAGCCCTGATTGGTCAGAAATGAGCCGCGAGCGGTCTAAAATCTAAATTGGCTCAAACAAAGGCAGGTGCAGTCAACTCGAAGCAGATATTCTCACAGCACATTTCACTCACTAATAATAGCTGACGAATGGCTATGCCATTTCTAACAAAATACACTCAAATAATAGCTCTTAAATCTTACCTACAGCACCTTTTTAAGAATCCCACAGTTTAAAAAAAACTCTGAGACTGATATAGACAACATGAGGACAAGCTCTTGAGCATCGTCACTGTCTTACTTTGTCAAGTCTTCCCTGACTTCTTCTCTTCCTTCCCTCTCCTCGTGGAGGGGTCTTATCTCCTCTCTAAACACACGCCTTCGCTATCAGCCACTGTGGCGGCAAAAATAATAGGCTTTGTTTTGACTTCCGTCCACCTGGAGTCGAGCGGGGGAACGAAAAGATTGATCGTTTCCTGGGACTCCCTAAATCACTCGAGTGGAGAGACAGGGGTGTACTTGGAACTCCTTTATATAAAACGGCGTCCTCTTCTCTGCGTGTATCGATCATGCTGGTGAGGAAGAGGAGGCACATCGTAGGCAGTTGTCTAGGGGTCTGGGGGTGGTTGTTATGACAGCAACAAGGACGCGAGGAAGGCAGAAGAGTAATTTGAGTGGCCCTGGGTAGTGAAGATGTATGTGAGCGAGTGGGCTTTGTAAAGGCGATGGTCCCTTTTGTTCATTCAGCTCTTTCAATTTGCTAGTGAGTAGTGGCTTACAGATTTTTCTGCGTGTGTGTGTGTGTATGTTGCACAGGTGTACCAAATAAGATGGTTATATTTGCTTGTTTGTTTTTTTACAAAATACACAACACAATTCTCTCTCTAACAATACCTCAACATGCAACATAAATGTTTCTGATATCTGAAGAACCAACCTTCAGCTGTCCAGATACTCAAAAAGGCCTACAATACAGAGCAATTTTGATTCAAATAAAACATAGCTGGCATATGACTACATAACTTTAGTTTAGTCCATAACTTAATCCATAGGCAGAAAAACAAGAATTCACTGAAAAACAAATGTATTATTCTGAATACCACTGGATCGTCTAGCTACTGTACAAGAGACCATGAATAGGGCATAGAGGGAAGGATTCCCCACGGAAACTAGGACTGTCCTTACCAGTGTCACTTATCATATGACCCAATCATTTAGCACATGAGGACGTGAATGTCGGCTATTCTTAGGGGGTGTGCTAAGCAGTATCCTTTGTTTATTACATTCATTATTGCTGGATTGATAACAAAAGGGACAGCTCATTGATCGCAGAGCCAAAAGCAAGGGGAAGGGGATATGATGTGTATTAATAAATGATTCTCTCAATGAAAGACAAATGGAGACGGTTTATAGTCCATTCAACCCATTCAGTTCAGAGGATGAATACCAATTTGTAGCAAGACAATACTACTACCGGGTGCTTTGAAGGAAGCTCAGGATGAAAATAAACAGTCAAAACACTTGATTCCCTGACGAGCCGTCACCGAGCAGCAAACCCGCCTCACAAACTGTGCTGCCGAGCGGATATGAATATTCAGATTCAGATACTGTTTGGGACAAACAGACCTGACCATCCCCACTAAACCGCTGGACCCAGTCTCAATGTGGGGTATTTATTGTTGATCACTCATTAAGCTCCCCACCCACAGCTGAGCCAAGCTCACCACACCATTCAACTTAAAAGCATAATTTGAGACCCAGTCTATTGATGGCACCGGCAAAGTCCACATCAGAACACAGTATTCAATTTGAGACATTTGATAGCTTTCCACACACAATGAAGAGATTCATTGAATGCAGAGCACATCAATTCATTCTGTTAGTTTATTTATATATCTTTTTATTGTTATATGCATACACAATAAGCTTATGAATGTATTATGATGCTGCCTTTTTATTAATCATTTAAACATTTATACCAAATGATTTGAATACTTGAAAGATTAATAATGGTATGATATAATATTTGGCCATGAAATTGCTAAAATTACTATTTTACTGTTTGGAGTCTTAATGTTTTTTAAACTCTAGTTATTATGGAACCATTTTTTAACCAAAGGCAAGTTCTGCAGAGCGTGCATGTCTCCACACTACAGGGCCTTATATTAATACTTAATGTTGACAAGCCAGAGGAGCCATCATTTTTTGTTTGCAGGAGATTCGGGTGTCTTTGGTCTTGAAACTTTAAAGTAACTCAGTTATTTTCCTTGTTTCGTAGATTTAAATCAGGTAAATTTCCAGCAGCGATTTTTTTTTGTATTTTTTTCTTTCCCCTCAACTCTTTACTCTACTGCCACAGACTTGATTCCACCTTTTAGATTGCACATATGAGAATTGCAATGACTCATATCTAAAATTAAAATACAGGGATTTTCTCTGTTTTGCAGAGTGAGCGAGTCAGAAAACGTAGGTCGATTATCCCTGGTGTGGCCTGCTGGTTTATCTGATAAGCAAAAACAATGAATTTTATTTAATTAACATTTACGTCACGTCACCTACCCTACGGTGACCTGGAAGGGGAAAAAAGTATTCTCTCGTCATTCCTTAACCTTGATTCAGTCAACACAGAGCTCAGTGCCAAGCCACCAATGTTGAGACCAAGCTGTGGGGTTAGGCAACGTGGCTGCAAAGCTAGAATGGCTAAAACCTGCACTGTTTAGCCCAGGGGATCAACCTTTTTTGACCTGCAACTCTTTTTTTAAGTCTAATATTTTTCACGGCCAAACACAGAATAATAATAATATGAAAACAAATGTTTTTCTGCCATACACACTTTTATTTAAAAAATCACCCTGGGGTCTTTTTCGGGAACCTTAACCCTGGGGGCCCTGGGGCAAGTCCTATGACTGTGGGCCCCGGGGAGGCCTAAGTCTCCTCAGTCTCCGAGCTCAGTCACTCCATCCAAGGTCATTTTTCAGGAACCCGGGGGCACCTACTAGGACTGTGGGCCCCGTCCTGGGACCGTTCCTTCCCCCGGGACCGTTCCTCTTCCGAGGTCCTCCTGGGGTCGTTTTTCGGGAACACGGGGCATCATGGGTCCAAAACCAAAGCAATGCTTCCAATAGGAAGTTACACAGTGCAGGTTTATGGAAGCGTGCAACACAGCAGCAGTGCCCTTGTCCTCAACAACAGACTTCCGAAGCACATCATTGACTATAACTCTCTCCTGACTTTGAAACACCCCCCACCCGCCCACTGCTGCATTTTAATGGTTGGCACTCAGTCAATTCCACGTATTTATCTGGATTGTATTCTGATACGTTTGAAACCGATGTGAAGCTGGGCAGCTCAAGTCACAAAAACCCTGCTGCGTGGTCAAATTTAGATCCTCACTCATTCACTCACTTGACAATGTCCATGAGCAAGACACAAAGAGATGAGAGAAAGAGAGAGAGCTGATGACCACTGCGCCTCACTCTGAACTTCCCCGCTCCTTTCTGTCCACCTCCCATTCCCTTTGATCACACTTTTCACATCCTGGCGGTGGTGAGACCCTCTCAATCCTCTCTCCTACGGCCAACCACCCCCCACCTCCCCACTCCTTAACCTGTCCATTAGGAAACAAAAACTACAGGGAGAGACAGGAAGACACAAAGTCCATGTACAAAATCAAGTAAATAAAAAGGGATCGGTGAATGTCATTAGGTCCAGCCCAGCTGTGGCTTTGTGTTCTGCTGAGGCTGCAGTAGCTAATGACAAGGGGAACTGGCTCTGCTCCACTCAGCATCCGGTAAGGCACTACAGTAGCCTGATTAGTAGTAGCTGCCTCAGAAAGGGCATTACATTCTCACTGGAGTCCCCCCGGCTCTCTCTTTCACTCTCGCTTGCTCTCTCTCTCTCTACCTCCTGCTGTCCTAGATCCAGGTGGCTGCTTCCTTTGCTTCCCTTGTGGATGTGCTTATCTTTGTGCTTTTTGTGTACAGCCTACCTACAGGAAGTTGAAGGGGAGTTTGTTGGGCCTGGCCCTAACTGCTTTGATTTGTGGTTCTTGGTGAATGCATGTATATAGGAGCCTCTGTCCCTGGCTGTATCACTATGCTCATCCATCAGCCCTAATTATCCACCTACAATAGGAGCGGGCTGCAATGTTTTTTTTGCCTTTAAACCCTGGGACAAAGGCCATTCTCTATTATAAAGGAGTTATGGGACACTCCCGATCTGTAATCATACTTTATCCAGAGCGAGTTTTCAAGGTTATTTTGAGGCTTTCTCAAAAATGCAAATTCGATCCAGTCTTGTTGATATGTCTGCTCAGAATGAGGTGTCTACGATATCTGGAAGAGAGAGTAGGGAGAGTAACAGAGAGAGTGACTTTTGACAGAATAATTGTTGACTTCATTGACCGGCTGATGGTGCCATTATTCCAACAGACCAGGCAACACACACACACACACACACACACACACACACACACACACACACACACACACACACACACACATCAAAAACAATCAGTAATCAGGTTGCCCAGCCAGAGGCCCTTGTGATGCCTTGAATGACTTTAACCAGTTACAGCAGTGGAAGCAGCAGCAGCAGCAGACGGAGCGGGGCCAGGGTGAGCAGGAGTGATGGAGTTAGCATTTTAGCATTATCGTTGGCATCCACAATACAGTCCAGCCTCTTTAAGGTTAGCAAGAACCTTGAGCTCCCGAATACAACAATAGGGCAGAGAAGGGGAATCTATGTGGATATTTATGCTTAATATAAGAAATAATAAACTAAATTGTAATTTTGAGACTTGAGGAGGCTCATTTCTAAATCTACAGTGACTCAACCATGTATTTTGAGAAACGAGAGATGATATGACAGCAGAGTTAGAGGGACTGAGGAAAGGATAGGATGTAGTGATAGTTTGATAGTAGTATCATCTAAATGACTCAATAAGCAACTTGAACAATTATATAGTAATATTCTCTGACACTAGCTCACATCTAGTCTACAACCATAAATTAACTATCCATCATATAACATTTTGTTTGCCATGTACACCTGCCAGTCCAGTGGCCTGTACAGTGGATCTAGGACTGCACATACAGTATTACTTCCATATACTGTGATGGAGAATTTATTTTTGAGATTTATGGGTGGGTTTACAAAAAGTAATTATGTAGGCTTGAAGAGACCCTTCATTATTCATTGAGGGCACTATTTCACAGAAATAAGGCTCTCCAGAAGTTTCCTCGGTGTGTCAAGTCACTTGATCTTACACTGACCTTTCTGACCAGCCATGAGGCAATGGGCAAACTGTATTTGCTTTTACGGGTTGTAAAGATTGGACTTTTCTTTGGAGAGACAGATTTGAGTCACCACTTTTTCCAGTCCAGGTGGACAAAACAGGATTCCTGGACCAAGTAAAGCCCTCTACACTCCACTGAACGCTGCTGTATCTGAACTGTGTAGAAGAGTTCAATTTGGCCAGTAAGCTATTGGACTTCAAAAATAACAAGGTCCCTGTACCATCTGTTTATTCGATGTCCTATTCAAAACAACAAACAAAATGAACTAACTACATAACTAACCAGCTAATTAACTAAATACATATTTAAATAATTAGACGATTCAATAAATAAATGCATCTTTATATCAATGAATTACATATTTTTTAATGAATCGCTAAGATGTGGCCTGGGCTCAGTTAGCCTGCTATGTTGACAAATTGGTCTGCATTATATCTAAATAAAGCTGTCTTCTAAACAGGGTTACCATCAAGCAGATAATACATGTTATGGAGTTTTGCGGATTAAAGCTTCACAGACTGGAAGAAGCCATTTATATTTAAAGGAACGCGAGCGCATTATAAGATCATGATGCACGTACACAGAGTTCAGACATTGACTATTGTTTAACAAGCAGTGAGGTGGATTGCGTTTTTTTTGTGTCAAAAAAGAAGAAAAGAAACTTTATTACTTTTTGTTTAAAACTGAAAACAATTAATGTTTTTGAACAACACTACCACCTCACCAAGTCACTCTCAGATGCCTTCAAACTGTTTTCCCTAATCAGTACTATTGTGGGAGGAGGAGGAGGAGGAGGAGGAGGAGGAGGAGGAGGGATTCTTCTCCGGCTGTTTGGCTGTGAAAGAGGTCGTCTGATAATATGAGAGTGCTCTACAATGGCACATAATGACCTGCTTTGTGGTGGTGTGTGTGTGTGTGAGCGTGAGCGTGGTGCATGTGAGTTGCAGTGAGAGTCGGCAAGGCAGAGATAAGTGATAGTAGAGGTGGTGGGGGTGGGGGGGACACGTACTTACAGCTCATTACATTTCCAACACAGTGAAGAGCCATCCTCGATGAGACACACAGCCTATGCAGTGTTATCAAGTTCAATATAAATATATTATACACACATCCATGAATATGCATCTTTTCTCATCTTAAAATCTGAAAGTGGCATATATTGCAGAGGCAGCATATTTTTAATCACCCAATGAATCAATTTCCGAGCCCCCGCAGATACTTTAGTTCGTCAAGCTGTTTTAATCTGATTTGACATTCTGCAGTCTCCTCTTCCGTAAGGCATCAGTGTTGCCAAATACCATCCTTCAGAAGGAAAGTTACCTTTAATAAGCCATGGCACAATGTCACCAAGTTCTATCAATGGCAATACCCCACTCCCCATGTCTTTTATCTGAGGAGGGCTAATGTCCTGATATGGCCCCTCTCGTTTTAAGCCTCCTCTCTGTCTCGGTAACAGATTAGGGCTGGACTGGGTCTATTCATGCAGAACAGCTGTGCTAGGTGAGATACCAACAGATTCCTTACCAAACCCTTTTTTATCGCAAACCCTTCATTAGTCACAAGCAAACAGAAGAACAGAAATGCTGAACAATACAAACAATTGCTGCCAATTGCAGCACGGCGAGATAAAGCCTGTTTTTAATTTGCTGTATGACTAGGAATTAGGCAGTTAGGCAGGCCCGTTAGTATTAGCCAACATGTAATTAGGCTAATCTATTAAAATCTTGTACTCTGGCATATGCACTCTCATATCCACCACTGCTCCTCCATACCTGATTATGCAGGAATGTGCCTATACATTATGATCCGCAGGGTTCCCAGCCTATGGAAATAGATGGCCCTCGTCCTTTTGACAAAACAAAGGCGGCTTTTCCACTAATTACTGTAATCAGCCTCTTCCTCTGACTTCATGTCACAATGCCCAGAATGGGGGCAGGTCACTTCATGAGCCGTCAGATGGTTTTTATTGACAAACAAAGACTGAGCCAAGATTATGAGGCATCTCCTTCCCCAACTGCCAGAACTGCCCCAACACAGATTCAGAACAGAAGCGTGCCTCCCGCCTGGCCATCGATCGGCGTGTCTCGGATTTCACAATGATTTTCCGGCGCATGGCCAATTCCAAGGTCCTATTTTTAAAACACGAACAAGCGGTTTCATTTTAATATGGGAAAAAACAGAGGAAAGTCCCCTATTTACTGATTGTGTGGCAGCAGTATGTATTTATTTGAGCCCAGAATGCACAACTTGTCTCTCTTCAGTCTCATCCTCTCTCTCACACAAACATACAGGCAACATTTTATTCATGTTCTACTAGGCATAATTGGTATTCACTATAGGACTGGGCGATATGGAAAAATGCATTATCGCGATAATTACGGGGAATTTTACAAAATATCGATAAAATCACGATATGGTTATGAATTAAAAATGCCATTCTAAACAGTCTAATTGAGTCATTACATCAAAGTATATGGAAATGTAATAGCATTGGACTAAAACTAGTTTTCCTTTCTCTCTGACGTTTCAAACCTCGTGTTTGATCATTTTAAGAGCGTATCTTCTCATATGAATTAATTTATACTATGAAACTGCGTATTACTTCATTTCATGACAATACCATACCATTCAAAGATGATAAACAATGATATTGAATTATTACCCAGCCCTAATTCACTACTGTTACTCTTACACAACATGTAAACCTTGTTGTTGTTAATGAAGGTCAACAACTGCATTTCACATGACGCTTATTTTCCTGTATTCACTTCATGACCAGTTTAGTTAATCTTCACTTAGGTTTCTACAAAACACACTACAAATCGAACACAAGATCACATATTAAGCAGCTAACTGTGTGTTGCAGTCGAGACTCACACTCAGTACTCTCACTTGTCCTCTGCTAGAGCGCTGCTAGGGAGGGTCTTCAACCACTCTGTCTCTGGTAGAGAGGAGGCTGCCCAACTGGCTGTTAACACAGAGTCAAGGATAATGCAGTGTGGTGGGGGACGCCATCAGTTTCTGAATGAATGGCGGTTGAGTGCCACAGAGAACTCTAAACTTCAGCTACAGGAGGGTGAGGGAGTGTAACCTCCCACCACTCCAACCTGAGGAGCCCATGATGCAGATTGGTGAAACATACTTGCTCTGGGCGGGAAACACCGTCAATAAATGCAAAGATTTTCTGAGTAGTCTTCCCTCCCTACCTGACAGTGTGCCTGTGCCTATTGACGAAAATATGATGAGGGCATTTCCAATATTGAGCTAGAGAAGCCTCATTATGTGACCACTGGGGGACTTTGGAGGTGTAGATTACCTTGCATATAGTTCAATCCTGAAAGCTGCGGCCACTGTGGCAAGATCCCATTCAATCTGATTTGGTAGACTTGACATATTTCTCTCTTGCGTATCATGATGGTGGTCCTGAATGTCATGTCTCATTTGCTCTGACCTTCCTTCAACACAAAACCAGCTTCAGCCTCACACCAATTCCCACCATCCCCACACTCGTTGTATAGTGGGAGCTGGTCCAGAGACCCAACATCCCTTAGAACATGCGGCTGTCTATAATACAAGACGATGAAACCCATGTTCAGCCTCAGAGTTTTAGCATGGTTTTAAAGTGTAAGTGAACCGCCTGTTTCAGCACAAATTCGAACAATGAGTTCTAGGAAGGAGGCGGGACGTGTTATCCCTATGGTTATGACCCACGGCAATTTTGTGATCTTTTTTAAGCGAGTACCGTCGTTCAGTACCCCACTCGCTTTTGGAGCCATTTTGACGTCACGAAGAGAACGTGACTTGAGTTTGGAGCAGATGAAAACATTCACAAGCTGTTTGTTGGAGACTGACAAAAACGTAGGATTTTACACCCGTTTTTCTCTAAATAGATGGACTTATTTTACTAACAGTGACAAAATGGCATAGGATACTATGTTGAAGATCATATAAGACATATTACCCTGTTAAAACAAAATTAAGATTTTGGGTTCATTGTCCCTTTAAGTTAAATTATTCAAGTAGTTCTGTTTGATGAAGACAAAAAAACTTCTCACATCATGTAGTCATACCAAATCTTTATCCCAGCTCTTCACTGGTGTCTTAAGTCTCTGGCTCTTCATCAGATAGGAGCGGCAGCGGCTGCACTGATTACACAAGCATCTGTAAGCCGCATACTTTCATTTTAATGGAGGGACTACAGGCTAACACTATCCGACATGAAAGTGTCTTCTAGACAATCAACTCTACTTTAATATTTTGAGAGAATAAATAGCTTGTCTCTTCGTGTCTGTTTTAAAATACATTTACATCTATTTAAATATTTTCGGAAAAGAGAAGACGGTTCTATTTTTAAATCACATTTTATTGAAGGTATTCATTTCTGTATGAAAGGTGTTCTGCCAAGAAAAAGAGACAAGTGAGGATGCCTCGGCTCAATCTTCACAATTCCTTTTGCAGACAACAGCCGGCCTTTAAAATAGAAATGTATGATAAAAATAGCCTTTAATTCCCCAGCAGAAAGCTTGTGAGCAGAGTGTTAATAACTTTCAGGAGGCTGTATGGATATTGTCAAGTAATAATATACTTTGGGTCAAGATGGCTTGTTTGTTGCAAGAATAATTGTCTTTCCCCTGAGAAAACCCTGTCTTTCTCTCCATCTCTCTCAAAGTAAAAAAAAAAACCTGACAACCAAGATATACTTTTTATTTCTCCTGTCTGTGCGAGAGCTGTGGCTCTGGCTGACCTTTCTAGATCAAGCCTGTCTAACTACCCTGGGGTATATTTTAGCTTGGGGCTTGACTTTAATTGACATGTAAGCATTTGTGAGATTGGGGGGGAGGGGGTAAGACAAGGGAAAGGAGCAAGTGGACGATACTATTTCAGAACATTTCCTCACGGTGAAGCTATTGTTTATCGAGGACATGATTTTACTAATTTATTTACAGCAGCAGACTACTGCAGAGTTACATGCCATAAGAGACCAAAAGTCAATCATCAGCTGACATATTCAGCTACAAACACAACATTTCAAGTGGTAGTAATGGACATCTTTGAATTTACGTAACACTCACACTGTTAGCCTTGTTGATGCTACTACATCATACATAAAGAGTACAGTCAATTGAAGACACAGTCACTTTGAATTTCTCTGGTAGAGCCTTGTTTAAACGCTTCACTGAACGCAATTGTGTCCCAGCGATTATGCTGACTCTTTTCTCTGGACTTTGGATGGTGGTTCCTCTTTATTCAGTGTCACTGCCAAGCCTGGTGAAACTATCCTATTCTCACCGTCTGTCTGGGATGTTGTTAGCACTACAGACATGCCAGCATTATGTCTCAAGAGCTCATTCAGGACAGATGTCCCTCAGCAAAGATTTCAACTCTGGATGAACTTATCCGTAAAAAAGCATAGGAACAAACGCACAGCAGTCACAACAGCAGTAACACTTCCTGGGATACATGTTTGACCTGTTTCTGTCCTAGCAATAATATATGATATTTAAATGTTACAAAATAAAGATTTAGAAATGTTATTTCCTGGTTGCTCCTTGTACACGTTTATTCAGATTGTGATGATGCGCCACTGAAGTATAAGTAAAAACTGGAAGAAAGCACAGCTTATTAAAGGTGGGATTCTCAGAGGAAGATGGGACTCTGAGGAACACAGCAGATCAAATGAACACATTCACATAGATTAGCAACCGTTCAACCGCTAGCTTTTTCTCTAAGCAATCTTCTGTGTCCTATTGTGGGACACAACGGGCCAAATCTGTTCAGTTTTGTTTAGCTTACACTGGTGTTTACACTGAGCTTGGATTTATAGCACTCACAACAAACCTGCACTCCATGCTTTTTTCAAAACTCAAACTTTTGTGCCATGAGAGCATTTTGGACGTCTAAGAAGTTTGCTGAGCCATCAGCATGCATTATAATGCCTATAGCTTGAGACCATGAGCCTCAAGAGTGTGCGATAATAGCTTTTTACAAAATAGCTTTTGTGTAAATCTGTGTAAATGCAAAATGATTAAACACACCCCCACACAAATGGCACAAACACGAGCACACACACACACACACACTAACCACAATACCAAATTGACGTAAAAAGCGCAAAATAGCAGCAGTTGCTGGCATTAATGAAAGTTAAACATATTCCCATTGTCTGTCATTGATTGCGAAAGTCACACATTCACACTCACAACAAGCACATCACGATCGCTCCTAATGGATTGGATGTTGTTGTGAGAGAGAGTAGCAAGTTATTAAATTAAACAGAAACAAGAACAACCAGCAGCTGTGGAAGTAAATTGGCACTCTCTAAAGAGAAACACTCATATCTTGTACTTTGTTGCTGTCTGTGTATTTCTCTTAGAAGGTTCTTTCACGCTCTTACTCCCTTATTGCTTGACTTTACCAACTCCTAAGATCCCAAATCATCATCAAATCATAAATAGAGTTAACTTTTATTTAGGTCCACGATGTACCTATATTATGTCTTTTCAATGTATATGATTCACTGTTGCTGGCATCAGCAGAATACTCTCTGTAGGCCAATAATGAATCCAATTCAATCTGAAATTCAAAGAAATTCAATCTGAAAATCAAGAATCGGATAGAGCAATTTACGGATTACAGCCACAATGCATAGGCAACGGTACTGATGCATGCATACAAACCATGTAGAGCATGTATATATATATTGTGTGTGTTTGAATCAGTCAAATCGAATGCCCACTCATCAGTCAGTGGGCATTCGATCAGGCACATTGTGGTAAATCCAGTATATTGTGAGAATTGCCACAGCGCTTAGATCTCCCCACATTTGCATAATCACATGTTTCTATGGTCCATCCAGCTATCCCAATTAGAAAAACATGCCATGGCTTTTCTATGCATCTACTTTCTACTCACAACGTCCTTGATATTCTTTAGAATAGATATTCAGATCTTCACAGTGTGAAGCTCTCTTGATCCATATGGGACTGCCCCTGCCAAGCAGAGATGGCAGGGTGGTGGGGGGGCCGGGCAGGGACCTCATGACTCGTCCTCTGGCACACTGCCTGATAGACGTCATTGAATGAACAAATTGAATGAACCTAAACCACACATCTACAGTAGGCCTGGGGGCCTGGTCACCTACCAGTGGGTAGACCACAAGTATGTTCATAATTGGGACACATGCATGCACAATCACACACATACACATGGCAGTGTGGCATGTGCACCGCAAGCACACGCAGGCAGAAAGACACACACACACACACAGCTACTACTTCTAATCACCCAGAGCCAGTGGTTTGGCCATGAGAGTGCCCCTGGTGTGTGTTCCTGCTCTACTAACTAGGGCCTCCTGCTCCAGTAGCCAGCCTTTCTGCTGGCTTCTCCTTGAACTCCTCATCCTGCCGCCCATCTGACAGCCAGATCCCCTCTGTGTACCTCTACAGTATATCCCTACAGTATAACTTCCCTCAAAGGCATCATTAGGTTAATATCTTAGGTATTTTACTATAGGTGTAACACATGCTGTTTTATTTAAATTTTGAGGTATGCACGTCTAATCTTTGTATATATTGTTTAATATATTGTACTTATTTTAAACCAGTTGGGTCTTGGTAAAAAATAAGATGAGCTCATGTATATTGACGTGAGAATATTCTAAAAGTCTTGAGAAACTCTTGGGAAACTGGAAGGATTATATATAATGAGTGCTTGCTGAATAACACGCAATTAAGAATAGTATGGATTGTAGTACACAGCACTTTTGTGACCATAGAACTAGAAAGTGCAATTTTGTTTTATTTACACCATACTCAGTACTTGTCAGCATTCATTTATTTATTCAGCCAAAGCCGCACAATAACTGGGCTTTGGAGAGACAAATTATTGGCTTGTGTTGCCAACAAGCCTATTTAAATTAGTATGGGGGGGAAGATTATAATAACGTTTCATCATTTTTTGATTTTTTCTGCTCTACAAACTGATGGGTACTGCTGGTCTGAAAGTACCAGATTTGGACCAAATCTGGTACTTGGTAAAATCTGAAAGTGATGTGTCTTTTCTCTGGAAATGTTCCTCCAGTTAGCTACTGGTGAGTGCTCAGAATGGCTAATACACAGTATTGGTTCAATAAAGGAGGGTATGTGTATTAAAAACTGAATTAATTGGGCTTTGGCTAAAAGTCTGAGGGAGAGCAATGAAAATGAATGATGCTTCACAGTTACTAACTGTTCCTTGAACATCTGCCTATAAATACAACATAATAAATATACGATGCTGTTATCTACAAGCCTGCAGCATCAAGCAATACACATCAAAACCGCTTTGCATTAAATTTTTCTTTTCCATTTTTTATCATGTATTAAATGTGAGGGGAAAAAAATCCATATACTGTATATTTGCACATTGTTATTCTTGATATTATTCTCACACTTTTAAATTACATTGTACATTCGTCTGGCGATTCACTGTATAAGTGGAGTTCACCGTATAACTCCAGACCCGCGTGGAAAGGCAGGATGAGAGAGTGCTGCTGAGGTTGCCAACGCTGGGACAAATTAATTCCCGCTTGCAAGGAGGACTGTTATGAATGGTTGTGCAGAGGAGATGGATGGTCTACCATTCTTCTGCTCAGCTGGCTGCTCCCTGCAGGAAGTATACTGGGTCTGTGCCCTAGTTTTAGTTGGAAGAGAAATGCTTCTTCTTTGTACAGTAGCTCAAGGGAATAGTGGTTGGAGGAGACCAGTCTAACATACAGTGGGTCCCCCACTCTCCACAGGAGAGCACATCAGCAACATCAGGGAGCACTAAGGGAAGGAGTGATCAGGACACTGACCATATCAGCCTTTACATTCACAATGACAATATGAAAATATAGGAACTCAATGTTTTACACATTTTTGTATTAGATGATCAAATAACAAAGGAATGCATTATTTTTAACCAGCCTTCGCAAGAATTGTGCATTTAGAGTTTAATGCCATGCAGCCGCTTATGCAAATATTAAATGTATTTTCAGTCAGTTAAATATAGCAAAGCAGGGAACACATGGGCAAGAAAAGCTGCTTCAAAAACAAGGCTGCCATAATTTGGTCAGATAGGGCACTGATTGAAGTGCCCTCTCGTTGCGCAAGTCGCAATCTCTCAAATCACACTGCGATATATACTTTCAAATGCAGTGTAGTGACACAGGAAGCACAGCTCACTCTGGGATGCCTCTGTTTGCTTGTCAGGCGAATTGACAAATAGGAATAGAGAAAAACCATTATCTCACTCACCTGATCCATATTGTTTCCCGGCTCAATAAAAACTTGGATGGCTGTGTCATGGATCAGAAGGTAAACCCTTTCCCATCAAGATGTAACATCAAACTTAAAGCACAATGTCATCATGTCACGGTGTCATGATAATCCAAGCATATGCAAGCTCAGCTTAATTGACACCCCATGCTTATCTGCATTCACATGACTTGCAGTAGTGCAGCACCTGAAGCTAATGAATGGAACAGCACAACAAAGGTTACGTATTCAGAACGAAAGGTTATTGGAGGTAAGGGTTATTCCCACTCCTCCAGCACACAAAACTATAATGTTTGGATGTGGATAATGGATAACAAGCTTTCCACAGGCAGTCTAAAAAACAGTTGTGATTCAAATATTCTGATGGATGATGCCTTTCAAAAACAAACAACATAAATCTGGGTCAAATCTGGAGCAGCCAGACAATGTATGCTCTTTGTAGATGACAAACGTTGATATAGTTACCCATTTTACTTCAGTCAGTGTTGAGGGACTGCTGAATGAGGTTTGCATTCTGAAGTATGGGCAGTGTTTTGATACTGGAGAATAGGGAGGCTTGCTGTCCATCGCAGCACCTGGCTTGGTCTGCATTGATGTTGGTCAGTGGACTTCTTTGGGAAGCAGATACCTTGTGGTTTCTTTTAATCACAGACACACTTCAAACACAGAAAGCAACCAGCGGTGGGCCTTTATGTACTGTAGGTAGCAGGCCCACCTGCACGCACGCACGCACACACACCCACACACACACACTCTTTTCCTCTCTTCATCTCTCTCTCCCTTTTTTACCCCTATATATCTCCATCTAAAACACACACACACACACACACTTTTCCTCTCCCTCTCTCTCCCCTTTTCTCCCCTATCTATCTCTATCTAAAACACACACACGCACTATCATGTAACACATCTACTGTATGTACACTATCCATCTCTTAAGACACACATGCATCATGTAATTCAGATGAGAACACAGATGCCTGTCCACACAATGATCGACCACCGCTGATGTGGGCTTAGTAGAGCCCCCGCTAGTTAGCTTGAACTCCAGCTCTCCATCACTTTCCAAGCGAATCAATACAATACAACACAATACATCAAACCAGCAAGGGGACAACAAGACAACACCATAAATAGTAAGGTCTTTTAGGTTCGCATGTGGTGATGAGTCAGATTCCCTCCCTTCCCCCCCCAGCTATTGTCGTATGCCCCATCTGATCATCTGGTCCCAATAGCGTCATGATTAATAAGCCCGGGGTCAGTCTTTCTTTTGGTATGCATTTAGTCTTCTGTCAACAGTGTACTGTTCTCTGCACGGTTCTTTTTTGTAAGCTCTTTGTTTTGCAGTTTACTGAAGTCAGAGCTAAAAGGGATAGCAGCAAACCAAGTTATTTTGCTAGAACTACCTATCATATCATAGGTGTGATTTAAATGCAACCTGTTATTTATTGATTTACTTATTTATTTATTCTTAATGCTGTGATCTAATTGCACTTTTGTATTGTCAGGGCACCATTGAACATGAGACATTGGTCTCGATGGGTTTCCATGGTGAAATAAAGGTTTTATAATCTGAGTTTGTGGAAGCATTCAGTGACTCCTGCTGAAGGATCCATGGGACCTTACCTTCATGATCCAAAAGCATCCAAACTATCTAAAACCCCCAGAGGGTCTTCTTCATTGTGAATGTCTCTCCTGCACTGTGCTATAGGGGTCAATCTGTCCCTTTAGCAGGTCACACGCGTGGCAGTGTGCTACAAGAACAATGAATACTTCAGGCTGGTCAACTTCAGAGTGACAAAGCTTCGGATGAATAGGTGTGTTTACCACATATATATATATATATATATATAGAGAGAGAGAGAGAGAGAGAGAGAGAGAGAGAGAGAGAGAGAGAGAGAGAGAGAGAGAGAGAGAGAGAGAGAGAGAGAGAGAGAGAGAGAGAGACTGCTTGCCTGCCTGCCTGCAAAGCTTTTTCTGCTCCAGCTGGATTCAAGCTGAATCTGCTCATTATCCCGGCTCCTGAAATAGGCAGGCCAATTAAATCGCTTTTAATCAAGACCGTGGTTCGTTAAATAGGGCAGGCTTCAAAAAAGGGCCGCCTCCTGACCCCCCCCCCCCCCCCCCCCCCCCCCCCCACCACCACACACCTTTGTATTTGCTGAAGCTGACCACCTTGCTGGCTGTCGAAGACATCTCGATGAAAACCCGGTAGGAAAGCTGCATTGCTTTATTGAACAGCTATTTAAGAGAAGCCAATTGGTGTATGTTTCCCTCACTCGCAGTCCTACAGTTTCAGATCGTCATTCATTGATGTCTGGAGCTGGTCTGTTTTTGGGTTGGTTGGTTGGTTGAGTCAGTATTGTGGAAAAAGTCTGTAGAGCAAACTCCCTTGCTGAGGAAGGTTTCCATTTATTGCAGTGTTACAAAATATTTGGGGGAAAAGTGCATGTGTGGTATTGGGTTTTCAGGAACAGGGTGCCCCAGAGGGGAACTTGGTCCTTATGGACAAGCCCTCAAATAAAACCAAAAGCATGGCCACGGTAGCAGAAATCCATGTCAACAAACAATAGAACTGACAATGGGGGGGGGGGGGGGGGGGGGGGGCATTTTAGGCAGTGTAAGAAGACCAGCGACTGATTCATGATAACAGACTGTGTGGAAAACATTTTAATTTTTTACAGTCAACTGAACATATGCAATAACTACGTGTTTAATGATCAGATCAGGTGCCTGGAACTAGTGTTAACTACCGAGATGGTGAGAGGATTGTATGCTAGATCCTAACACTGATAGCCTCTCCCCTAGGGCGCTTGGAATATGTTAATCAACTTATGTAATCACGTTGTGTACGGCAGAACAAATATCCACAGGGTTGGAGAATCACTTCCATTATACGTAGACGTCATTCACACACACACACAATACAAGGCCTCTCGTAATTGGATTACGTGTAAATCAGCTATGGTAAAAGCTGAGGTAAGCTGTATAGAAAACTAATCACCAATGTAATTTGTAATGTCAGTAGGTCACGTTTTGTGCAATTTAAAGAAATATACAACAGCGCTACAGGAATAATAGTGATATGTAACCGATAAGCTGCACCACTTTATTTCACAGTATTCTGGATTGTACCTCTGAGGCACAACAACAAACAAACGACAGGCAGCGAGTCGAACACACTGATCAATTGTTTTGGGGTCCTACTGCATTTTACCCAACACTTCCTTATATACACTGCATTATATCACAGAATATAATTAAATGAACTGCTATTATTGAATTAGTTTGAAAATGGAAATTGTTTGAAGACGCACGCACCTGCTGTTTGTGTGTGCGATGCAAATTGAAAGCCCCGACCCCACTGCTGCTTTCAACATGAACACGCAGGTAAAGCAGCCCGCCTTGCAGCCACACTGTTTTGGGCGGTTGAACACCACTGGAGGGTTGCCAACCAGCACCGGTCCTGCCAGTTTCTGATGTTACCAAGGCAGCCACTAAACGCTGCACAAGCCAACGGGGATTTGATCACATAGTGACATTTATCTCATGCAAGGATATCTGATCCCTGGGCCAATATTGTCTCATTGGATGGCAACACAATTTGGGAAGCAACCAGCGATTATGTAAATAGCGGTTATTTATGGAAGTATGTACCCCCTACATTGTTTATATACTGTATATTGGGATACTGAAAGCGAGGTAAACACATACTGTCTAACGTAGTGGAGCGGAAGCAATGTGGAAAAACTCTTCTGAGGCAGTAATTAATGAGGAACAATAAGGGGGGCTGTGTTTTCCCTTCTACAAGAGAAAGTCTTCCTGCATCCTGTCCACGGTGACACAAAACTGCAGACTACTAGAGGACTATCATTGTTAAAGACCTGTTCACAGTGTCACCTGTTTTTTAATAAAGTTAAGATGGTTAAAACTCCCTTTTGGTGACAGATGCAGCCCGGTTGTGTGTAAGCACCGCTGGAAAATGAAACTGCAACTCATACAGTTCATGACATGTTATTTCATTTTTTTTGTTCTGCTTTTGTTATCCTTGTTCTGTGTGTGTGCTTAGATTAGTTCTTTACATGATTAAGTGAAAAGTCAATTATGTTTATTTTTAGATGTCTTTTTGTAAAATATAATGGCAAATGTTTTTATAAAATAACAAACGTAATATACTGACACACATAAAGATGAACACACATACACTCAAACACACAAAGATGAAGATTGGACATACATGAAGATGGACTCTCCCTCTCTGTCTCAGTCACTCAGTCACTCACTTTCACACTCACTCACTCACTCACTCACGGCTTCCAGTAGAAAAAGTCACTCTGAAGACCAATGTTTTGTTTATGTGCACTGAAGCACTGAACGCCATCAGCTCCATTAACTTCATAAGAACAACGAGTCGAAGGGCGATTTGTTCCTCTAATAATCTTGCAGAGGAACAATTAGTTTACATAAACATTTTAAACAAGTCAAATGTTGGGTCATTGAGGAACAGTTATGGCATGACAGAATATATGGAGGAGCCCAAATATGAAAACAGATTATGGAACGCTCATGTGAGTGAACATAATGGAAACATTAGAAATCTGTATTTCAAATGGCTATTTTCTATTCAAAGTTGGGCTTCATGTTAAGGCACAAGGCACTTCATTGACAAAAACTTGAGTCTCGAGTACCACTGACCACTTACAACTGTAGACCAGACCGTTTCATGCATTCTCAATGAATACTAGCTAGCTACATGAAATATTCATCCTGTGTTTTTAATTCCCCTGAAATGACTGACTCAGGCTTGTTTTCATTACATAATAGGGATGGAAGGGTTGAGGTTCAGACTACTGGCATTAATAGAGTATCTTAACAAATGTTTTGGTATACCTATAACTATCTTGCCTTGTAAGGTTTTTGCCTTGTTCTACTTTTTTTACTTTGGAAATGGGCTAAAATCTAGGTTGTTTTATTAGCTACACAATGTATTGTGATTGTATCATCAAGAAGCAGAAAGATTAGTTAAAAACATAAAATAATAATACCAGTAATAATCTTAATAATAATACACTTTAGCAAAGTTTTGGAATTTGTCACATTTCGAGTTTGAAGTCATATGACCAAAGTCATTTATGATTTTCTTCCCATTCCCATGAGTCAATATTTACATTTGCTTTAAATTGTCAGTTCTTTCTAGGATTCTCCTGAATTAATTTGGTGATATAGATAGATATAATACACTTATTTTTTACGAGTCTATAAACATGATTGTTACTTGCTACTGTGAAGCCTGCAGTTGAAATACAAAATCCAATTGTAGGCTGTTAAATTCCCTGACTTTTGGTCAGGACAAAGCCAGACTGATTGAAGATTGACACACAAAAAAAGAAACCCAACCTAGAACCAACTAGGGCAGAACACAGATTGCAATATCATACTTTAAATTACCAGACACAGCATAATAAAGATCTACAGTTCAATGTTCACCATTTAATTCCTCTTTCAAAAGCAGCCATTTTGATGGGACTATTCCATATCGTCATTGTGAAATACCTACTTATTACATATTGCCAACACACACGAAACACATTCGAGACATTGGCCTGGGCCACAACCATAAGCAAATGAAAAAAAACTTTTTGAATCCAATACACATTGAAATTAGTTACTCCAACTTGGAGCAGGCTAAGGAAGGTATACGGAGTTGTTCGGGGCTACTTTGTCATCCTTTCTAAAAACGTACACCTTTTCCACCATCATTCCGACTATTTCGCCGTTGAGCACAACTCCATGGCGGTGTTGTTAGCGTCGTCTTAGCCTCCCAGTGCAGGGCATGGTTGACATAGCAGTATAAAGAGTTGCTAACAAGTCATCCTTACCTGTAAATGTCCCTGGTACATATTGAGCACAGAGTCATTCGCGGATTTCTCCCGCGCCGGATTTCTACACGTGTCCCAGCGTCGCGAGACGGCGTTACAAAATTGGCGGTGTTGAGGCTCTATGGGCTTTGCGAAGAGTTACACTACTTAAAACAAGCACAGCGAATTGGTTTTCATGGTCGCCCAAAGGGATATTTGTGATATGTGAGTGCTGAGGAGACAGGGGGGTTAGCCTAGCTGTCCTCGACTCTGGTGCTGAACCTCTCACGCCATGAGTTATTACCAGTTTGTCCTGGGAAGAAAAAAACCGCCAGACAGACGTGTGCGATATCGAGCTCGCACACCCTTCCCCATACAGTGGGCTGTGGAAAGAAAAAAAGAAAAAAGTGCTGCCGCAGTGGTTTGTTTTAAAGAAACCGAAAAAACCGACCACTTTTCAGGTCTCCGTCCTTGATGAACTACAGCTGTCGTCGTCCCGCCCGCGTACCGCGCCGTGCGCGTGTGAGTGTGACGTCTCACCAGGGATTCATCCTGGTCTTATAGTGCGCGTGCTGCTTCTCCGTCCCGATTCCAGCCCGCTGTTCCCGCCTCTCGGCGCGCGCGGCGCCTCCTCCCAGCTCACGTGTTTCCAGTAGATCCACATGGGGCCCAAATACCAGTGGTTCCCAAATGTTGGTCCGCGTACCCCTATGGGGTACTTACTTTGTAGGATTGCACAAAGGGGTAACTAGGGAAAATTAAAACAAAATCTGAATCCACCACTTTAATAGGATTGTGTAAATCTGAATACTTAATACAAGTTTTGGTAAATCCTTTAAATGAATGACAACATGCACATACATTCCCCTCCCCAAAATGTTGGTAAACAATGTCTTGGATTGGGTATATTAGTAAACATAGTTTGAGAACCACTGGGCTCCAAGGTGTTTATTATCCTGCACCCTTGGATCACCAAAACTAGAAAACAGTAGGGCCTAACTTTATACATTGGTACATTTCTGACCAATGTATAATTCCTATAAATATGGCATGGTATAATGCTGCCGTGCCATATTTATATAAACTGATTGAGGCCATCATCTCAATCGAGGTATTGTTGGCTTTAACTACTAACTTCCATATTAGCTTATAGGCCTAGGCCTAAGCCTAATATAATGTTTTTATAATTAGTATTAGACACCAATCGTTAAGGCAATCAAAAATAATTGTGCTACCAATCATTGTTGGAGGAAGTCATGGATGAGCCATGCTGTGGATCAGAGGTAGGTCATTCACTCCTTCAGGAACAAGTGAACAACTTTACAAGATAAGACGAGCACTATAGAAGTACTTTTGTTATTGTTGCCAATGTGTGCTGGATATGTTAACTGTACGTTTTTTTGTGATGAGCATTGGATCTTGGAATTGGTGTGCACCAGCTAATGCATACAACTCAGAGACATGGAGATTTGACATGTGAAATGACATATGACACATTCATAACAACATTCAGCCTCAGTGATCCAATTACATATGTCATCAGGGCCATGTTATCTCAGAATCTCTGAATTGAATAATGAAAACTCAGCTATTTTAATCTGACAGATGCTATCCTAAAGCCAGGATTTAAATATAATTATTGTTTCATACAAGGTAAATATTGAAATCGGATTATCATTGCATACAAAGCAAACTCTGCTACAGAGGTGTCAAAAAAGGAGATATTGAAATCACTGAAGCTAATTGAAATGTTTCTGAATGGTATCCCAGCTACCAAGCCTTAGGTCCTCTAAAAGCCCTGCAAGGTATTTTGTGGACAACTCATTATATAGTATGTATTCACTAGTTTGTGAATCTGTCACCAGTGGCTGTACCACACCATATGGCTGGTTTGGACCTACTGTATACTTCCTCACTGGGTTACATGATATATTAGTAACTGCCATGGTATGAAATGTGTGGATCACTGGTGGCCATTTTCCCCAAATAGCCACACAGGACAGCCCTTTAAATTCTAATAATGTCATAAATCTCATTCCTCGCCTTCTGACAGTACATTGTTGTTAATGAGGCCGTGTCAGACTATCATGAGTATTAAAGTATTAATAGGATGAAAATGAATGTTGTCTCGCATATTTGGGAGGGTTCTTTATTAATAGGCCTTTTATGAAATATTCACTTGGCAAATGTGATGCAAACCCCTTTTAGACACCATTTTGATGTGTCATGACATTGGAGTTTTTGCTCAATTAGCTTTCCCTCGCTACAAAATACAAAATACCAGAGGTAGTTTCAGAGGCGGTCTCACACAATTCAAACAAGCTATTACACACTCACTCGCATTCTAGCACACACACACACACACACACACACACACACACACACACACACACACACACACACACACACACACACACACACACACACACAAAAACACACACAAATATAGATGTACTGCTTCCAAAATAAAACCCATTCACACTTCAGCTTGATTTTACTTTCCCCCCCCCCATTTTATTATGAACAGCATCTAGTTGTGGCAATTTAACACTTGTAAACCCTACTTCTGGCATCACAGTCTGAGACTGTATTAGTCAGTACATTAGCAGCGACCATCAGAGAGGGAAAGTGTTTCCACAAATCAGAGTATACTGGTTGTTTTTCTGCCTCGTGAGTAGTTCCAGTGAAGGCCCAGGGTTTTTTTGGCTTGGAAATTGGGGTTCTAGAAGAATAAAATGTTCGAAGTATGTGAATGTAAGGAAATGATTGTGCAACTTATGTAACAAGAACAGTTTTCCTTTTTGTGTCTTTTTTTTAATCATCTGTTATGTAACTTCAACATTTGTTATGAACTTCAACTGAATAGGAAGTGCTGTCCTGTATTTCCTAGAAATACATTTTGAAATGTGTATGTAATATAGCTCAGTTTGTGACATCCAACATCAAATTGATTGAGCCAATTATGTGTGCAATATGCAAATCACTATGCTGGCATACACCAAGAGCTACTTAGTAGAGGGTTGTGTTGGGAGGCACGGGAACATTTCTAAAGATTGATTGCTCATAAATCAATTTGTTCGCAAATCTGCTATTTTTATTTGTTTGAAGAAAATCTATTTGAGGACACATTCATGTAAACACTTGATGTTCATTACAAAATGTTTTTATTGTTAGTGTTAAGTGTCGGTAGTAATGTGTGTAACAAACCATTACAATATGTATTATTGTATATAAATAATTTTAAATTATAAATATGTTATATAATATTATTTAGTATACATTTTTTATATAATTGTATGAAAAATATGTATATATTATAAAGCGTTGGTCACTATTAAGAGTGCATAAAGTCTGCACACTGGTGTGAATTGAAAGGAAGATGCTGGAGAGATGTGGCTTTTCATTGTTGTCATTTTAATTTCTGTTAACAGTTCTATTTCAAAAAAGGTAATTCAAAAAATAGCAATATACGTTGTCTACTACTGCGTGCTGCCAGCACACTGACTGAGTAGGTTTTTGACTGGAACTGATGTGACACTACGTCAGCAGATCCTGCTGACGTAGACATGCCGTGGAACTGTCCACCCTGCCGCAGTGCTGAACTGGTCTGGTTCAGGTGGACAGCTGCGGGCGCTGTCCTCGCTGTCACGGTGCTGCAAAGAGTCGTTATTTCACAGCGCTTTAATTTCATTTCAGGTGATCAATGATCAAATAAAGAGTAAATGATAGAGTAGGCCTACCACCTCACTATTCAAAAGTAATTTTGAGTGGTGGCTGGCATGACATACTTCTTCTAAAAGAGAAACTTGTGTCCCATGAACGTCTCACAGACAACAACTCATGTTGGACGTCAAATCCTTTTCGACGTGAAAAAAAAGCTGCTGTCGAAGTTACTGTATAGCTATAGACCACAAACTATATAATCTAGCTTGTCATTACGTACATCTAATATCATGTAATTTAACACTTACTCAAGGATACAAAGAACATATTATTCTGCTGTCTATTTATTTTCTAAACAGATGCCTTAATTCTTCCTCAGGGCTCAGAAACTTCCACAAACGAGTTTACTCAACAAACGATTTGTTGAATAATGTTCTTTCGGAACAGGCATTAAACAGATAAACAGCAGAGTTTCAGCCTACAATAGGTCAGATAAGGTCCTCATAATGTGGGAGGATGATGCAGAAATGTGCGTTTCACTGATGATGACACAGATAGAAGACATATCGACTGTCAAGGTCTTACCCATATTCATCACCAGCCTCTGGAGATGGGCTGTCCACCAACACACCTGTCTTGAGACACGCATTACTATAGTCTACTATTGCTTTCAGTATTCACATTTAGATGGCCATGCATTTAGATGACCATGCGTATACACACATTTGGTTTCTGGAGATTGACCATTGCTCTGGTTACTGATCTTAGTCTGACTTTGAACCATATTTGCAGATATGCCTATACATTGAATATATTGTATAATATAATAAATTATCTACAATATAAATCTGCATAACTGTTCTATATGTGCCTCATTTGATTTCTCCTTCCCTGCCTCCATTTACATAACACATTTTTGTTGCAATTTACTAATTTAGAAGATGCTTTTATCCAAGACGACTTTTTTATTACACTTATACTAAATTCAGATACAGGCTGCTGACATTGGGGATCAAACCCAGAAAGTTTGCAAAATAACCAATCATGCGTGTTTATTTGTCATAGAAAAAAAGCAAAGTGTTAATTTGACTAGATAGTGCTGGCATGGACTCATTGGTATGATGACAAGGCACATTGCATGCGTTGAGCAACTACAATTATCCTGTGCTGTGTTGTGAACAATCATTCACTGGCTCTTAACCGGGTCCACTTGGTGCTGATCAGATTCTGATGTAATGAATTTGCAAATACAAAACAACAATTTACTCCTACGAGGTACTCATTTGTATCTCGGCCAGGGCTGAATAATTGAAGACCTGGAGGTTCATAAATATCAAAAGTAGGCTGCTCTATAATATACTACAAACAGCTTAGGATACATTATACCCAAGGCCGGGGCTCCTCCATACACACGCAGTAAAAGGGCTTGGACCCATCAAATGACACCACGCTTACCGCTTGGAGCTCTGGTTTCCCATAGCCACAAGCCCTTATAATGGCAGCCCGATACCACTACAATTTTCGGCTCAGTCACCCTGCAATGTGTGCTAATGTTGGACTATCACGCCGTCTGAAACATTAATGCTCGGATGATATGTCCACAAAAGAAACAGCCTCTTTAAATATGTAAGTGCATCCAGTTGTTTTTGCCGGCTTCATTACGGAGGGTTTATCCGAGCACGCCACGCAATTCATAATTTATGTTTCTCAAAAATTCTCTCAGATGAGTAAAGTAAAACTTAATTTCACTCCCGCGGCAAACAAACTTCTTCAGATGATATAGAACCTATAGAATAGGCCTACTCCATGTGTGTATGTATGTTGTGTGTGTGTGTGTGTATAGTATGTATATATGTATATACAGTATGTATGTGTGTGTGTGTATGTATATAGATAGATATAAATATATATAAATATATATATATATATATTTTTTTAAAGAGTATTCTGAATGTGTACAGCAATCGCTCAAAAGGACACAGTGCATTTAGTATAAGCTCAATAATTGTTACTTTCTGTTGGGCCGAAAAGAACCACAATCAAAACACAAGGTTTTTGTGAAGTCCGACTTTATGGAAATTATGAAGATGATACTCCAATAGACATAAATGCTAATCAACACTTTGGCTGGTGCTGATGTAAAGTCTAATGCTAATGAACTAAAACCAAAATCTCACTCAATCTCAAGTCTTAAGCTAGGTAGAAAGCCACATTTTAACTATGGGTGCAGTTATTCTTCACCCATTGGCTCCATGTTGTTCGAAATCATAGCAAACTCCAAACATTTGTTTAGCAAGTCCAAGTCTATTCCATATCAGCTGGCCACTCCTGAAGCAGTCCTCTGTGCCTTCTATTTAAATGCTGTTGTGTATGTTGACAGATGTTGATAAATGACCTGTCTCTCAACAGAACAGGTTACCTTGATACCCTCCTTGTGCTGCTAACACAACCATGAACAGTTCATCATCTCTCTCTCTCGCTCTCACTCTCTCTCTCTCGCTCTCTCTCTCTCTCTCTCCCCCTCCCTCCCCTTAACGCGACACCTTCAGAGGGAAGAAATGGCCTCTGAGCGAGTTAGAAGTGCGTGTGTGTGAAATAAATGGACACGTGAGAAGGGTCGATGAAGAAAGGAGAAATAAAGTTTTGAACGCACGCAGCATTAGGTGGCCAGAACCAGCTCACCTCAAGATGAGGTCAGTGAGAGAGAGTTTTACAACACATGTACATAGAGAAGTACTGTTGGATCAATGGACCAGTAATTAGGAGGTTATTGAGGGAAAACTCTAATATTAAAGTTAATGGCCTAGTAGTTGTAGAATATGGTCATGCAGAATAATGCATTAATAAGTGGTTTATAATGACCAGGGGCGCTGCCAGGAATTTTGGGCCCCATGAAAAGATATCACATTGGGCGACATACGTGTCGCCGCGGTACTTCCTCGCGTCAGGGCTGGACTGGGAACAAAATGCGCGCGATCGTAACACACCCCCGGACGGGGACCGGCCCAATCCAGCCCTGGCCGGCCCATTATTGACCGGCCCACTGGGAAAATATTGTGGGCCCCTGTCAGTGCTGGGCCCTTGGAATCGTCCTAACTTTTCCCCCCCTTACGGCGCCCCTGATAATGACTAATAAAGAACCAATATGTGTGCTTATAAGCAACTAGTTAATGGTGAATATGTGGTCCCTAATCTAAAGTGTTACCCAATTTTGTAATATTCCTCCAAAAAAATCAAGTATGCTAAAACAGCTGTTCTGTCGCTGTTCTTTCACACATACGTTTGCACTTTATCCATTCCCTAATGGTGATTTGTTTTGAAAAATGTGTTATCCTATTTTAAGAATCTATCTATGGAGTGTGTGTGGTTGATAGCTGGTTTAAGCAGCCTCACCTTGCCCGAGTCAGACTGATTAGACGCTGAGGCTGGGTGAGGCTGCACAGACACTGGTTCAATACCCTCTCAGGTCTGTCATTAAGCCGTCTGTCAATCTCTGCTAGTCCTCTGACCCTCCCACCACACAGCAGGCAGGAGATTACCTCATCTGATGGACAGGCACATAAACTCAAGTACACACACACACACACACACACACACACACACACACACACACACACACACACACACACACACACACACACACACACACACACACACACACACACACACTATTTTGTGGATGGCCATAGTTAGTCACTCATAACTAATGACTTTTATGTACTGATGTTTCACTGGAAAGGTTTAGGATCAATGTTCAATTGATGGTATTGGGGTGTCTCTGAATTGTACTGTTCTTACACACTCAAAAAACACATCATCAAGAAGTTGAGCAGTGTGGCATTTAGGTTTTGTTGTGGTGTAGCATACTTATGATGTAGTGCAACTCAAACAGTTGAAGTTGAAACAGAGCCTGTAGGATGGTGAAGGCTCCTCACCAGTCCAACAACAGACTGTTTCAGCTGCTGCGGTCAGGCGAGCGCCTCCGCAGTCATGCAGCAAAAAAAGAGAGACTGAGACCGAGTTTCTTTCCCCAGGGGCCATCAGGACTGCCAACACTGATCTCACCAGGGCCCCCACCAAGTTCCAGACACTGCCCCTCTTATGGGCGCACGCGCATACACACACACACACACACACACATACGCAGATATACATATAGTGACACATATTATAGCGTACATATTTTATATTTTTCACATATTTAATTATGTATTAATTGTGTTGCTTCTTTTACTGTAAATCTTGTTGCTTGTCTTCATTGTAAATAATGTTACTGTTGTTTTTGCACAATCCCGTAAGCATTGGCACGTTCATTTCACTGTACATCCTGTATGTGCATGTGACAAATAAAGTTCTTGAATATTGAATCTTGAATCTTGTTGTGGTGTAGCCTACTTATGATGTACAACCCAAACAGTTGAAGTATGGCATTTCTCCAACATTTCTAAAACGGCGTTTCCAAAAAGAATCCTCATCCTGAGCTTATGCCTTAAAAAACGTTTTCTGTCATATGAAGGGTGCACATATTTGACAGTTGAGGCTCACTGAAAAAAAAATGCAACTGTATGCAACCGACCCAGACAGCCAATATTTTGCAGTGGTCTGTTGCTTTCCAATTCATCTTCAACAAATCATGATTGAAAAGCACTTTGGTACAAGGCGACATCAGTGCATCGTAATTCATTTTCTTGTTGTGTTACTCTAAGATTATACGGTCAGCCAAGGACTAGTCTCACAAATCAGACTTTAGATTACCACCTAATGTCTGATGGCAGACAAGCTCAAATCTGGGTGAACGGGGCGTTTCATTTTCTTTCGCTTTAAATTTGTTTTGACCAATCATGTTGCTGGGGGTGGGGATCTGTAGCTGCACGTTATAACCCCCGCAGAAGTTCAGCTATAGCATAGTCGAATTTCTGGATCCGAGATTAGCCAAGGACAAAAGCCAGAGAAGCCATAAAGGAAGGGCAGTGGCGCAGAATGTATCAACATCAACAACTGCAATACAGATACTGTCCCTTCCTACTAGTACAGATAACGACATAACCCACCCTACTTCCTTATTAAACTGCTGCAGATCTGATCCTGTGTGTGTGTGTGTGTGTGTGTGTGTGTGTGTGTGTGTGTGTGTGTGTGTGTGTGTGTGTGTGTGTGTGTGTGTGTGTGTGTGTGTGTGTGTGTGTGTGTGTGTGTGTGTGTAGTCCACAAGGCTTCATCTTCTAGGCTATGTAGTATATGTACACCTATGCATTTATATGTGAACCACATAATGTCTTTTTTAATAAATAGGTTGAAAATAAATGACCTCAAAGGACATCACATGTAACACAGGTAACATTGTGTATCATCCTCGACAAACAAATCCACAGCACGTGTGTTGTTGCGCTACAAAAAGGCAGACCACTCTTCTAGTCAGTGTTGTATTCCTTTTGGTAAACTGCTCATTATTACATCATATTTTCATGGATACCAA
This sequence comes from Merluccius polli, assembly GCA_030340625.1. NCBI lineage: Eukaryota > Metazoa > Chordata > Actinopteri > Gadiformes > Merlucciidae > Merluccius > Merluccius polli. The sequence goes on along the minus strand of JAOPHQ010003417.1, from coordinate 156,314 downwards.
CCACATATAGTGTGTGTGTGTGTGTGTGTGTGTGGTCCACCCCTCACCTTCTATCCTGTACACGGCATGGTGTGAAATGAGGTTAATTGAGGAGCTAATGGTAACTAATATCGTGGTCCTCATGGCCTGACACCACACAGAAGGGCTGCCAATCAATCACTGATACAGATGAGACACAGAGCAGGCTGTGGAGTGGACAGACACGGAGGCTGCCGCACAGTTAATGATGTGTGAGGAAGTGGTAAGCAGTCAACGGAATCTTTAACACACACGCACGTACGCACACATGTGCATATGCGCACGGCACACACACACAAACATACACACACACTTGCAAAGGGGAGATGCTCACACAAGAACCCCCTTAATGATCCTCTTGACCCTCTTAATTTGGCACACATGCACACGCAGGCAGGCAGGCAAGCACGTACGCACGCATGCACGCACATTCATACACACATACTCACACACACACAACACACACACACACACACACACACACACACACACACACATATATATATATATATATATATATATATATATATATATATATATATACTGTATATATGCACACGCATACTTTACAGGCCTGCCACCATTCATCTCTATTACCTGTCAATCCTTGGTGGACCTCATTAACTATGGCCCTCTCTCCCCCCACGCACTCGCACGGGCACGCGCCTTTGAAGCTGAGATCCTTTAAATGGTCATTTGAGTAAACGAGTCATTAGCTCTCATGTGTTGTGTGAGTGGCTATTATAAATGGCTGATTTACTGCACATGAATCATTTACAACTGGGTTTTATTGAAGTTAGATGATCCTGCCATATATGAATCATGTCCTTTTGCATGCATAGTGCTATTATGTGATTTTGCTCATTTGATGGAACAAGTTGAGCGTTATGGATCAATACAATAAAACAGGAAAATAAATGGATTGTTATTTTTCGGCTGGTAATTTACAGCTATCTGTTTTTAGCACGAACAGCAATGTACTCCAGATAATACCAGGTAAGGGATTTATTTTGAATTTTTAGGATTTCTTACACCAATGTTAATCCAGTTATAGTTGGTGGTGAACAACTGCATTAACTCATCATTCTAAACCAGTATTTGTGCTCTGTGTTTTTCTTCTGTCTGTTTGAGGTGTCAGGTCTATTTTTGAATATACACAGTTACTACGGTGATTACAGTGAAAAAGATGCCTTTGTAATATTAGTTTGATGTCACTGTTATTTTATGAAAAACAGTTGCGTAAGAGAGGAACAGATAATTCCTCTCTGTCCTCTTATCTCGCCTCTTTACTGAGTCTGACACAAGCATGCAAGCACACCAAAATACTCTACTACCACACACACACACACACACACACATCCATGCACAGACACCGTTCTCCATCTCTCTCTGAGCTATTTTCTTGCCACTCAAGATTGACTGGCAATAGACTACCAGATTAGATGATTCTAGTCAGGCCAGCCAATGCCAAAGACCTGCATGAAAGATGCATCTGGTCCTAAGAAACCCATGCAGTGTAAAAATGAATAAAAACTCTACCCCCACATTTGCATTGTGTCTCTTAAACTCCTTTGCATGCTTGGAGATAACAATTCACAGCTTTTGTCAGTCTTATTTGTCATCAGACCAGCATCCTGCCATAACTTCCAGGTGAGGTTACTGACTCAAGGATTGTCACCAAAGTTGCATGAACCACAGTTGCTCTGTTCAAATTGTTCATGTAAGTTCGTAAAAAAAAAAAAATCTGTCTCTGTTTCATTATAAGAAGATTGTAATCTTGGATGGCATGTAGCCTCCTAGGGAATGATTTGTGGGTAGGCTACGAGACCAAAATGAAAAGACATGATGAATTGATCTAATCTACTTCCATTTTTTTGAGACATTATACTCTAATGTTCACCACTAAAGATAATACAGTCATATGAGACTAGTGTACCGCTTTGGGGTTAGCCAAGAGCAAAGCATATACTTATAATCTCAGCAATGTCTCTTTACTTGTACATGAGTTAAGATTGAGCACAGTCTAGATGACTGATATGTGTATCATATGCATCTTAAACGGTACCACACAATAGTTGTTGGGGCCCACAGAACAGAAGTACCGCAATTACCAGGCACGTGCAGAGGGGGGGGCTATGGGTGCCCGAGCCCCTGCCCTTTTCCCGTTGAAGGACCAAAGTGCCCTTTTGAGCGGACCAAAGTGCCCTTTTGCCCCCCCCCCCCCCCCCCGCTCAACAATCGCGCAACAGAAATCTGCCGGTAGCACCCCCCCCCAGCTCAACAATCGCGCAACAGAAATCCAATAGAAATCCTCCCATTTTTCATTTTGAGCACCTGCCCCTCAAAGGGTCTCTGCACGGCCCTGCCTAGAACCACTATATTTTGTATGATTAACCCTTAGAGTTTTTAACACAAAGTTTTGTTTAATAAAAAAAGGATTAATATATATCCTATTTTTTTAATGCCACTACAGGCTGCTAATGGAACACTTGCATAGTGCAGGTTTAAAGTGATACAAATGTGCATGCACATAAGCAAGTGTTTTGGTGAAACTCGTTTTGTGCCGAAACTCTAACTACGATATGTCAGACATGGCAACGTCAAACCTTTTCATGATTACAACATGGACATGCCTTGAACTTGACATTCTTGAATCGTCTATTCAGTAGTTGAATCTAATTTATGTAATTCATTCTAATTTTTAGACGGCAACGGAGGCAGATAAAAGCCATGTTGATGGGCCGCGTTCCATCATCTCATACAGGCTAAAGGATGTCCTCCCACAGGAGCTTATAGGCCCTGTATCCCCGCTGACGCAGCTGATGGAGGTATGTTTACGGGAACGCTTTACTAACACTGTCGCCAGATGAATCTGTGAATTACAGTGGTGCCAGTCGTACAGCTGTTGTCTCAGATCCAATGAAGTCAAATGAACAGTGTTGTGTGAAGGATCAATGGTTCTTTTGTTTCAGATATCTCACGAGCTGTATTCCGACAGCTGGACTTCTTGCGAAGAGGAGCTGGTTGCCACCGCTAGGCCAGCTTCTTGCGCAGAGGAGCTGGTTCAGTGGGTTGCCACCGCTAGGCCAGGCGACGATCTGTGCAGCACATGGAGCACAGGGAGCCCTGCAGAGTGTACCCCAGACCCCTCAACAACAGAGTCTCAGAAGAAAGGCGGCTTTAAAGCTGGCTGCCAGCACGTCCTGCGACTCATCCGGCGCCGCGTCCGTACTGGTATTGTTGGAGGATATATTTCATTTTAAACATTTCCTTGTATTAATTACCCTGCTAGGATACCTGACCGAGCGGCAAGAGAAGGGATTTCTCCGAACCTATCCCGGATACGAGCTGCCCGAGTGTAGGGGCCGCGTTCCTCCCACCAACCTACTGCTGAAATACCGTCTCTCTGACCCCGTGCTGGCTCAGCTGGTAGAGGCAAGTATCCAGGAACACTTTTTATTTTTTTTATCACGCTGTCGTCAGATGAATTGGTGAATTTCGGTGGTGCCAGTGGTACAGCTGTTGTCTCAGATGTACCGTATTCGTCCGAATATAAGACGACCCTGATTATTAATGAAGTCAAATAACCAGCATTGTGAAGGCTCAATGGTCATCCTTTTGTTTCAGGCATGTCTCAAGATGGATCCCGACACCCGGGCCACTTGTTCGGAGCTGCTGGGTCACCAGTACTTCACCTGCGACTCCTTCGACCAGAGGTGACTCACCTGTCATACCCTCCACATCTGGGAGGCTGGCTAGCTCAGAGAAAGATGCACTGCAAAAATAGTTGGTTATTGGGCCAAATGTCTTATGAGCAAAATTGACTAGGAAAACTACATTTCCATGTTGCTTTAAAAATGCAAGTTAGTCAGATGCATTTAAATTAGTTTATGGTGAAAACATCTGTTACTAGCAAAGAAAACTAGAACTAAACTAGAAAACTTTATAAGTAATGTGAACAAAAATACCGGAATGACCTAAAAAAAGGGTTAGTGTGTGTAACTACGTTGTGTTGTTACCTGTTCAGATTCTCACAGGAGTTGGCAGAGCTGGTCCAGGCTGACCAGACAATCGACGAGCTACAGGTTGCCAACGCCGCCATATGTCCCTCAGCATTTAAAGTAAAACATAGCTCATTTTAACACTCATACACAACGATGGTACTAGCTTAAAAATAAGTATCACAAAGTTGCCGTGGGTTGTCGTTACAATGGGGATGGCCCCTCCTTCCTAAAACTTTTAGCCCAAAACCAGCCAGCACCATGGCTACCTACCTTGCACTGCTGTTTTTTCTGGAAGCTAAGTGGGGCTGGTCTGGTCCATCCTTGGATGGGAGACGAATTGGTGCTGGTAGGTGTTGGAGGGCCAGTAGGGGGTGCTCATCCCTCTGTTAGATCCCCAATGCCCCGGGACGGAGACAGGGACTCTGTCGTGTCTAGAGCACCGTCTTTTCGGATGAGACGTTAAAACCGAGGTCCTGACTCCCTGTGGTCACTAAAGATCCCGTGGCACTCATCGCAAGAGTTGGGGTGCTAACCCCGGTGTCCCGGCCAAATTCCCAACCTGGCTCTTGTACCACTATGGCCACCTAATCATCCCCTGGTCTCTAATTGGATAGCTTCATTCCTCACCTCTCCGCTGAGCCAGAGTGTGGTGAGCATACTGGCTGCCGTGCATCACCAAGGTGGGTGCTACACACTGGTAGCGGATGAGGTGTCAAAGTCTTTAAAGAGCCGGATGCGCATTTGTCGTCCTTTTTGAGAGCGCAATAGTAACACACCGCGCACCCCCCCCGCGCGCGCGCGCGCGCCGGTCGTAGGTCCGCGGTGTTACTATTGCGCGCCCCCCGTCAACAATCGCTCACGCATCATTCTCACCTTTTTCACCCTGAGCCATTTTGCATGCCTGCAGGTTGATGGGCCGTGTTCCCCCATGCCAGACAGTCTGCATGATGTCCTCCCAGTAATGGAGGCGCAGGTGGAATCTGTCTCGCCGCTGATGGCGGTAAGTTTACGGGCGGCCAATCACAACTCGGGTAGCGCCATGGCAGTTTGATGGGGTCATACAAAACCAATGAAGAAAACCCCACTGCAAAAAATGGACAGTTGCTGGCCATACAATATTTCTTGCCACCCCAAGCCTACTTTCTTGTGTATAGGGGCAGTAGCCTATGGGCTTGACCTAGAACCTATATCTTGTATGATTAACCCTTAAGAGAGTTTAACACAAAGTTTTGTTTAATATATATATATATACTTTTTTTAAATGCCACTACAGGCTGCTAATGGAAACATTTGCATAGTGCAGGTTTAAAGTGGTACACATGTGCATGCACATAAACAAGTGTTTTGATGAAACTCTTTTTGTGCCAAAACTATGATATGTCAGACATGGTAACGTCAAACCTTTTCATGATTACAACATGGACATGCCTTGAACTTGACATTCTTGAATCGTCTAATCAGTAGTTGACTCTAATTTATGTAATTCATTCTAATTCTCAGACGGCAACCGAGGCAGATGAAAGCCAGGTTGATGGGCCGTGTTCCCCCATGCCAGACAGTCTGCAGGATGTCCTCCCAGTAATGGAGGCGCAGGTGGCATCTGTCTCCCCGCTGATGGCGGTAAGTTTACGGGCGGCCAATCACAACTCGGGTAGCGCCATGGCAGTTTGATGGGGTCATACAAAACCAATGAAGAAAACCCCACTGCAAAAAAATGGACAGTTGCTGGCCATACAATATTTCTTGCCACCCCAAGCCTACTTTCTTGTGTATAGGGGCAGTAGCCTATGGGCTTGACCTAGAACCAGGCACGTGCAGAGGGGGGGGCTATGGGTGCCCGAGCCCCTGCCCTTTTCCCGTTGAAGGACCAAAGTGCCCTTTTGAGCGGACCAAAGTGCCCTTTTGCCCCCCCCCGCTCAACAATCGCGCAACAGAAATCCGCCGGTAGCACCCCCCCCCCCGCTCAACAATCGCGCAACAGAAATCCAATAGAAATCCTCCCATTTTTCATTTTGAGCACCTGCCCCTCAAAGGGTCTCTGCACGGCCCTGGCAATTACATTTGACTGTAAGCCAGGAGTCTATTGGGTGTTTTGTAAGGTCAATATGTCATTGCATTTTGTTATACTTGCAAAGAGCAATCTTTTTCCTGATTACAAATTTCGTTTTTTATATATTTTTTATATATATTTATATCTGTTATATTGTAGTTAAATGTTTGTTTACCTTTGTTCAACTTTGTTGTCCTTGTTTTAGCTGTAGGCCTATGTCTATTCTGTGTAAGTACATTGAGAGCAATAGTACAAAAGTCAATTTCTTTGTGTACACTTGGCCAATAAAGCTGATTCTGATACAGCAAGAGATTTAAACACTTTTTTTTGTTTTGTTTTTTACCTGTGGGAGCATACAATTGTGGGAGCATAAAATTGTGGGAGCATAAAATTGTACAACAACACATTTAATAAAATATTTATTTTAATGTGCACTCTACTGACGTTTTTTACGCAAAAATGCATTGGGGGTGGCGTTTTGTTTAAATATACAGACATTAAAAAATCTAGAATTGAGAAAACCTCTGGCTACAATCTTTTATAAAAAAATAAGTTACACTTTTAAGGATATCTTCCCTAATTGTTTGTGAACAGGCCAAATCTAGTACTCGAAGTACCAGATGATTTGAAGCGTACATCATTTTGTATTCAGCCAGAACTCAACAGATGTAACATTTTGTATATAAAAGATGCAGTTCTCGCCACGATAAGAGAATAGCGTTTTAGTGTCTGTGCTTTCACAATAAATTATCTCTTCCAATTCACCGGCTTGTCTGTGGTAATGCCTCGCTGGGACGGCACAACACTATTCATTCACCGCCTGGCTCCCGTGAGCCAGCCAAGACAAATGGCCTTTCCCCCAACCGAAGGTGTTTGCTATTGTATGCAGATAGAAAGCCTCCTCTTTTATTCAGCCACCAGGAATATGAATGGCGTCCTCCTCAAGAGGTTTCACAAAGGTTCACTGACAGCCCCAGCAACACCCAAGGGAGCCATCTGCTGCCCCAGAGCAGTTTGGGCACATTGGTCTCGTGTCAAACATTAGCAATACAGCCTTAGCTGTGTTTCTTTTCGACCCGACAGGCAGACATTGTCAGACAAGAGAATCTGTTGTCTGACATTCGGTTCGACACAACAAATGAATGAAAGAGGTGAGTTAAGTTAATGTGTTACATATTCACATGTGCATACGCATATATTTGTAAGCCACAAAGTGTATTACACAGGTCTGTTGCATGACCACCATACACTTTTATGCTACAATACAAATGTTCACTTTAATGTTTGTGTAAAAATGATGGCAATGTAACTTTATTCATGCTATGTATCCATGTATACATATGTGGGACATGGGAGGAGTTAACTAACTTACTAACTAACCCTCACTTGCATTTAATGAGCAAAAACAAATGAACAGAGAAAAACATTAATATAATAATATTAACTATTCATTTTCTACACTAAAACCTTGGTTCATGAATCCACACAGCTGGATTTCCAACGCTTCCAACCTCTCCCTCCGAGCAGTCTCTCACACACAGTGCGGTATATCAATATTGTAAACATAAGCTAATCTCATAGTGCACTAAGAGCTTGAACAAGATTACCTCATTAATATAACAACTGCAATGCATTGATTTATGATTCCTGAGCAGATTACACGCGGTGCACTTGTACTGTAATTCATATTTCATATTGCATTATATGCTGTCATACAATACAGGCATACATGCAACTGATGACCTGATGACCATGGATAATGTATTCGCTTCCTACTAACACGCAAGACACGCAAATGTTATTTGTTCATGTTCAGGTGAAATATATTTCTGCACATAAAGGAATACTATCAGGGTGCAAAATGTACTTTTGTGTCCACCAGCCAAATGGCTAGTGAATGTTCACATTTTACCAGCCACTCAATAGATTAACATTGTTTTATTGGTTGGTGAGTGAGGCAAATCTACCAGCCACTTGCATTTTTTATTTGTGCCCTGAATACTATATTTAGTATGGGAATTAACTTAATCTTCTTTGCAAAATTAATCTTCCCAAAGAAACGTACATGATAATAACGGCGTTATTTATTGTTTGAATGGGGATACATTTGAACCATTTGATTGATCCCCCCCCCCCCCACACACACACACACACACATAGAGGTTCAGGTTGGATGTGACAGGTACAGACAGGCTTAGGAATCAGGTTTATTTTTAGACACACCTTTCCCCTCTGACATACTGCCTTCACAGGGCACCTGCTCAGCTATGCAATTACATTTCAACAATAATGATGGAAAACACACTCTTAGTTGTTTTTGCTTTTTCTGATTAAATTTAAAAAATAATGTGATGCGTTTAATGTGTTTTTGTGTGTCGGCAAATATTTGCTTCTTTTTTTTATTGCATGCTAAAGCTGTAATGTTGCACCATTAATATTGATCACACGTTCTGTTAACTACCTATATGTATTAGATGTATTAATATGTGTACTATATGTACTAGACGAACTAAAATGTAGCCTATATATTATGCCAATATATTCATCATTTTAGTATGATGCATCAAGAAATATTGGAAATTGTCACAAAAAGCGGTTTAATGCTATTCTACCTCAGAGGGCGCTGTGTCTCCCCCTGTCTTCGATGTCTGTCAGAGACACTGATGTAAGGCATCCAAGGGCTAGAGTACACAGGCCTGTGGCCTGATAGCTGACCACATACACATCAAAAGCTATTGTAAATAAATATTGATGTCCCTGCTGAGACCTATATCCTTCCCTCCCTGAACAATTACCACTGACCTTCAGTTCAATGTTAATCCCCCCCCCCCCCCACCCCCCCCCCTAGGCGCTGTGACTCTTAAGTGATCAAAAGATGAGAACGGTACCATTATATGAATATCATGTGCGAAGCGCTTCATTAGTACAAGGGAAAATGCGTGATTAGCACTCTCCGATAAGGTTGCAATAGACTGACTGTGTGTGTGTGTGTGTGTGTGTGTGTGTGTGTGTGTGTGTGTGTGTGTGTGTGTGTGTGTGTGTGTGTGTGTGTGTCCATGCATGCATGCAGTGGAAGTATCAGTAGATAAAACAAACACTAAATGCACATTCCCTCTCTTGGTATAATGAAATACAGGCTAATACAGTACATCACAAGACACTTCATCACGCTTACTTATCCTTGCAATGTAATTGTTTCTAAACCCTTTCGTCTTCCCTAGCATTGAAGGAACTCATTTCCATTTATATTGCTACTAAACTGCAGACGCGAGGTCAAGCAGACACAAGTCACTCTCCTGGCTTCACTAACACTGCTGACACCTGCACCTGGATGTCAGACGCCTCTTGCTCCAGTCAACACACTGACATTATGAAGTAGTGCTCTGCTAGTGAGTGTGTGTGTGTGTGTTCACGTGCGCGTGTCACTGGGTTTGTACCAATTAACTATACAGTTCCCAAGACATTTCTTTGTCCCATTGAATTCTTACTAACTATTTCGAAACGTATTGTTGATTTCAATGGGCGATTAGACTTGATGTAATCCTAGGTTAGCTAGCTATGTGACATTCATTTGTATTTTCACATGAAAAGAAAATGCTACACAAACAATTTGTTTTTCGATTTTGTGTCATAAGTTTTATATAAGTTATAAGGACAAAAGTGGCCAACATTATTCAAGTCACAAGAATGAAAAATGCAGACTTAACAGGAATGGACTCTAGCCCCTAGAGACCTATAACAGGGTAAGTCGCTCGGTTGCCCACAGTACACTGTGGCTGCTGGAGGGACAGATCAAATCCCTCTAGAGGTAGACCGGTTGAGGCAGAGCACACTGGATCACATTCTGTGTTGCAATAGTCATTCTATAGTGATTCCACTCACTCTCACTTCCTAAATCTCGAGATGTTCTCCTCCAACACTAACCGTTGACTTTCCTACGGGGGCACAGTGAAGGAGCAATAGGAAGGAGGAGGAAGTAGGGAATAGTGTTGAAATGCACCCTATGATGCAGGGCCTGGAGCTTACATACCTGCAAGCAATTGTGGCGAGGTGAGCTACTTTGACAACGCCACCTGGGGTGTTCACCCCAGGAAATCTCTCGTAAGTGGACAACACAAGTTCTTACCAAACAAGACAGAGACGTGGTTCTAAAATAAGACAAACTTTATTTACTTCAATAGAAAATAATTACTAAAGAAAGATCTGTAAGAAAAGAATTAGTGACGCAAAATAACTCAACAATTGTAACATTTATTAACAAATATCCTTTATGAAACACTAAAATTATTCTTTAAAAAAAAACACTTCAATGCTGAAATTAACAAAAGGGAGTGAACAGAAGCCAGCTACAGGGAGGCAGCCTACAAAAGGATGCGTGCCGGGAGTGCGACAACTTACCCACCACGCGTGCTCACAGCAATCACAGCAAACATGGTGCAGCACTGCAAACCGTGTCCCAGTGAACTTTAACACTATTAAACTGTGAAGGGAACCACACTATCGTGCCTAGCCTCCACTGAAGCTGACTAATGCCACTAAAAGGAAAAAGAACAAAGTACGTTTAAAGTTTAAACAATTAAAAACACCAGTCAGTCCAAAATAACATGAATCAATCTTAAAACAAACTAAAACCCAGGCAAAACAGCAGCTGACAACCTATACAATTCAAAATGGCAATTAATAGTTATAGAGAACCATGTTCAATAATGTCCTGCCTGCAACCACATACCTTGTTACAAAGGTGATCGACTAAGCCACTGCCATGTGTGCTCCAAACTATAAAAAAGGAGAGTTCAAGTTAGTGCCACTTAAGCCTGCACTGTAGCAGCAGTTCACACACTTCCATTCCTACCGATGCAGACACCAGCAAGACCAAGACGAAGAACCCAGGGCCAGCAACAAACAAAGGGAGGCAGACAAAGAAAGCCAGGAGGTCACAGGTGCTTTAAATGCCATCAGCCTAATCAGGGGGAGAGGGAGTGGCCTGAACACAGGGGTGTGTTCAGGCAATTACCTGGGTGCCCTGTTTACCCATCACACAATCATTAATTACTCCCCTGTCTCCTGCCATATTTACCAGACTATTTCTCTGCTCTAGCCTCAGAGAAACTGGTGTCAGGATTTAGGGGAAAACTCTAACATTACACTACACTATACTGTATGTTTGCACAAAGAATCTACTTCATGCACTGAAGATATTGCATTTCTGTTTCAGCCCTCACTCACTCTTCCCTGCAGTTATTGAAAAATCTGCTCTTTTGTGTTCAGTTTTTCAATTTACAACCTACTTTTTGTCACACATCCAAAGTCACCAGGACACTGACGATTGAACATTGATACTGAATTAAAGAAACAGGCTGTAGGTGTCCCATCATATTTGACACAATGGCAGTGATATCTAAAAACATCAATCATTCGCTGTAAAAAATTACCCATGCAAATAGAGTAATACAGCAATACAGATTCACAAGACCCACAAACAAAAGTGTCTCATCTTCAGGTGTATGTGTGATGTCATTCTCGTAGCTATCCCCTGAATCACCTACCTGTTTAGGACCATCAGTTTGACAAATGGGTAAACATCACTGTTTTTATTGAGGTGATATATTTTACAGTTCCACACAAACATTGCCTCGCTTTGTGGACAACATATTAAATGATATGTGAGATTTAAAAATTGGTTCTTGCATGATTTAAAACCTCTCTGACTGAATGAGGTTTGGAATATGTCATATTCATCTGTAATGAATATAAACAATAGGTAGTTATTTCATCCATGCAATGTAAAAACATATTTTGTTATTCTTTTTGTTAAATTTTGTATTGCAATAACATTTTCTTATGAAAAACTTTAAATTATTTGTTGTGCATATTCCATAAAGGATTTTGTACTATTAATTATGAATAGATTAATTTTACCAGAAAGTTTGAGGCACTGAAAAGTGCCTGAATTACATAATGACAAAGAATAAATGATATTCAGTCAATATCTGAAATTTGGTTAAAGTCCAGAATATCTTCCACCTATGAAACTACTACATAGCATAACATATGTAATATAGTATTGCATAGCATAGCCTTAGTAGTATAGTATAGTATAGCACAGTGGGCCTATAGTGGTGAGTCCAGCTCTATGTAACATTTATCTTATGGAAAAAGGGAAAGGTTGTGATGACTGTCAGTCAAAGCGGACTTTTCACACTAATTATCCCCCAAATCTATTCCTATTTTCCCACCAGAAGAACATCCCTGGGGTAGGAAAATGCATTTTTATCTACATACATACCATTGCTAATGGCCAATTATGGGCCAAATGCTGTGATGTTATGATGTGATGAGGGCAGATGATGTTGGTGCCTTCCGGGTGGCGTCTCTCAAGACTCTCAGAACCGCGGAGTGCCAAACCAGCTAAGGTGAAACTCCTCATTAAAAGGTAATGACAAAATCACTGTAGTAGTTGGGATTTGGTTTCTCTTTTTTTACATCATATTCACAAACTCCCTGAAATGACAAATGCAAATGTACTGACTTAAATTGCCCTGTTTGTGTGTGTGTGTGTGTGTGTGTGTGCTGTGTGTGTGCTCAAAATACATTCTTTATTCCTTTTAGTTATTACAGGTCAAGTTATTTGGCAGATTGATTCGACGTGCATTTGTAGCCAACAAGAATTGTTCTCAGCTAAAATTAGATGAAGGGGAGAGAGTAAAAATAGACTAAGTTTATCAATTTTCTTTGTAGACATCCTTGCACTGGGCCAACATGACCTCTTGTTTTGGCAGCGGCGTCATCAAAATTATCATTCAGAAGATCGCCTCAGATTTACCCTCTTGTCAGCCACCTTTCACTGCTCTCTTTATGTATTGCTTTTTTAAGACATAATAGCAGGATTACAATCACTACAGTTAAGGTTTGACAGCTATTTGGCTAGCTGTTGGTTGAACAGTCTGTGCTAGAACTTTATTTCCAGGTGTATCACAGCTCATGAAATGTCAGTACTTTATTCTTAAGCTTCCAATTTGATAGCTTCCGGGTAAGAAAGTGAGCTTACCAACTAAGTGGTTAATGATCAAATGTACTTTCTTATAATACCTCAGTTGTTACTGCTCTATTTCCATTAACATACTTTGTTACACATACTGCTATGTGACCCCACCCAGGTTACAACGGGGACCGCTACCCAGAACAGAACTATACCAGCCCTAGACCCCAACCATCGGAGCGTTGACACAATTTTTAAAGGGTTCAAGAAAAGCGGGAGACGTGCATTCAGCTCTCAAATAAGATTTATTCAAAATGAATTATACTGGCAAAAGACCTGAAAAAGAAAGGAGAAATCATAAGACTAGTCCAAATTATTTTATTACACAATACTACAATAGCTGAAACAGCGAATATATAAATAGCAAATGGCTTCAGCATAACATAAAATACAATAAGGTTAAATGGTACTCACCGCGGGGAGACTATCGCAGACCCCAATAGAAATCACCCCGTGTGCACACTGATCACTGCAAACGCTACAACTTACACTGCAAGGAAAGTCAAACCTACAAACCAGTGAAGTGACCGCTACCCTTCAACATATCACACTGCATGCAAGGAGGGGTGCAAATCCCATGACTACTCCCCGCAGGTCGTCCCACTGCCTAATCAAAACAAAAGACAGACAATACAATGAGATTCAGTTGGTTCAGATTCACAGGCATTCAGTGTCACTACACACAATATAAAAAAGACAATATTCAACCATCTACAGATCATTTAAGTTGTACAGTCTGTAAACACATTCGCCAACCGCCTTGGCGAACTGGCTCAGGCAAAGCAGCAGTCTGGCCTTAAATCTGCAATAAGGGGAAAGAAAAACATAACCAAAGTCAGTCTCATCAGCTGACAACAGCATACCTCAGAGAGCATGACTCTCCTACATTACCATACTGGTTTCAGTTACCTTGTTCATGTGGGGCTCTGCTAAAAAGCAATGCACAGTTGAAAGGCTCTACTCTGGCTTAAAAAGGGGAGATGGAAGAGCTGAGTCTTTGCCTGAAGAGATTTGATCATATTAGTGATATATCTACAGTTTAATAAAACCCCAAAGTTCACTGAGATACCTCTTCAGCACAGGGCTACAGAGCATGCGCCATCTGGATCACTCAGGACAGTCACACCACAACTAAATATACAAAAGATCTCATTAGATTTCTAATAAGGCAATATAACATCTTTCCCCTTCTCTCTCCCTTACCTGCATGACACAGCACTCCTGCCACACAACCAGGCCTCAGACAGAGGCACTAACTGCCCTCACCTGTCCTTATGAAGGCGGGGAGCTCCCTCTGACTCTACCTAACAGGGCGGTGCTTTCAATTTAGATGCCAGCCCTCACATATAGGATACATATCTTCCTATTAATCAATAGTATTATTCAGTCTTATTACTCAATGGTACCACGACCAAGGGGCAGTTTATAGGGGTTTCTGTACGTATTCTTGTTTTATATCTGAGTTCTGCCTGGAGGAGGCAGCTGGTCGTCAGAGATGGGACTCAGGTGGCTCCGTTAGGGCCTCCGCTGGGAGAGATGGACCATGAACCAGTAGATCCAAACCTCCTGCCCAGAGCCAGAGGCTGACCTGACCCCACGGCCAAGAGAGACCAGACACCAGGCACACAACACTGTGTGTGTGTGTGTGTGTTTGTGTGTGTGAGTGAGAGAGAGAGCGCTGATGCTGCAGGAGGTACTGGAGGCTGAAGGGCAGGAGCTGTTCCACTGGGCCAGGGGAAGACATCCGAGCTGTCAGTTAACATGTCAACGATGGCAACGATCCCGGACACGACAGAACCAACGAAGCGTTAACACACAAATACGTTATAGCCTACTTCTGATGATTAAAAAACACAAACATTCGGAGAGAGTAAAATGTGTGGCGTACAGCTACAAACCACCACTCATGGCACTTTCGTCTTTATTTTTCTGATTTTAGCTTGTGCTCGCTGTAAAGTGTGCATTTGAAGAGCAAGTTTATTTTACTGTTCACATGGGTTGCTGCACCATAAGACCAAGCATCCAAATGCTTGTTCTTAACTATCCGGTGTAGTGTCGACTTGGCCTTTTTAATCATAGATGCATTCTTTATTGTCCCCAAGAAAGAAATTGAACAAAGAGCTGTTTGTGGTTTTCTTATCTGCACCAAACTCAGGGCTCCCTTGTGGACGAGAACTGAACCACTGAACCACCAACGCATATAACTTCATAACTTATATGCTTTATGCTCATTATACTTTGAATAATGAATAAAGCAACAACCAAGTGTTGTATTTGATTATATGAAACAGATAGGCCTATTTTCTAACTGTAAAAACTTAATTCAGAGCGAGGTCATCTACAATCCATTACATACTTAGTAAAGCTGACATTTCTAGTTGTAGCATGTTGGATTTTATTTTGATTAGATTCAAAGCAAGCACGACCTCCTCTGAGTTTCTCCTGCTCTTTAATCCGATATTATAGCCCTAATGTAAGCCCATTTTCTACCATTGGAGAAGAACAAAATGTCGAGTCCAGTGGTTGGCCCAGTTTCCCTGAAAACCATTCATCCTCATCTGTATTAGTCAGCCATCTCTGTCACGTGTCTCCCCCCCACACACACACACACTCTGTATTCAATAGAACTGCCCCTCTTGGTCATTAAAGGTACATTACAGGTAGTCAGCCAACCATACAAAACAGACGCCAAATCCATGTACACTTCTTAGCAACTATTTTTGGACTGAAATGCATTAGGTCGGTCCATAATCTTTTTTTTTATGACCTCTTCTGTTCTGCTATGCGTCACCTTTTTCCACCAAATTTCCTCTGCAGCTCCATCTCACGCTCGTTAGCACAAGGGTTATCATCTCTGCAGCTTTTCTTCTGTGTCTTCTAACCCTAACCCCATTTTTTAGGATTCAACTTTTTTCTCATTAGTAAGTAAACGTACGCTACTTGAAAAGTTTTAGGCCTAGGTCTCAGCATCATACATTAACATAATAGATCATTATAATCAAGTTCTTCAGCATTTTTGCTCTAGTTCATGGTGAGTTGTGGTGTGAGTGGTTGTGTTTTAAACATATGATTGTCTTAGTGTATTCCACCACTGAAAATGCCTACAAGCTGGTTTCATCAACTGAAAAAACAACAACGTGGCTCAGGGAACAATTACAAAATAAGTGTCGATACAAAATCAATCATTAGGTTGCAATAGAGATTTAGTTGGGATTGGTCAAATATCCCAATGTTATCAAATAACTGCAAGGCTTAGCAACCATTTCTTAAAAAAAGGAATTCAATAATCCCTAATATACACAGCTTAATACACATAACTGGCATCAAACAAGGATAGACTCCTGCCACTCAGAACACTGAGCAAGAAATAGGAGATAAAAAAAAGTATAAACATTAAGCGTTAGCCTAGGTGCACATAGTGCACAAGTGTTTGTCTGACAGTCTGTCAGTCCCAAGCCAAGTGTTTCTGTCGGGCTGTGGCCCTGGGTACCATCCATATGAAAAAGGTTTTTTAGGATTATGAACAATAATAAACAATCTTTAATTCTTTATTCTTAAAATGTATACAAAAAGAAAAGCTTTTATTTTGCAGTTCACAGGACTTCTCCAACTGAGTCAATTATCCTCCTTGTTTCTGCTTCATGAATATCTGGTTCCCTCTGCTGGCAAACGGGGGAATTACTTATTCCTGGCATCATCTTAGAAAAAGAATGCTACCATTACTACTACTACTACCGGTACCGCTACTACTACTACTACTACTACTACTACCACTACTACTAGGCCTACTACTACTACCACTACTACTACTACTACCACTACTACTACTACTACTACTACCAATATTACACCATACACAATACAAGTAAAAAAAATAGAAAACCAGGTATCCTACTATACACAGAATTGTTGATTCAAGATTGTTTTAGATTTAGAAAACAGGCAGAAGGCGAAAAAAAAAGAAAAGCGTGCATGCTAAATTCACACACTTCAAAGTCTGGTGGTCTTGGCCTCATGCAGTGTGCGAATTATACCACGGTGCCCGGGGGGCGGGGCGGGTACGGGCGATTAAAAAAAAAAAAAAAAAAAAAAAAAAATTGGGGGGGGGGGCAACGTTCAAATGCTGATCCTGTCATTACTGTATTATCAAAAGACAATGACGGAAATATCTGAAATTTGTTTTGAGATGAAAAATGTACTTCTCCCTGAGAACTATGTTTTGAACAACGTGTTTTGTATTTTTTGGTGTATTGTTTACTGACTGCTTGATAGTGTATATCATTTTGATCGCTTTGTTTATGGTTTGAGAGCAGTGGGTTTTGAGCACAGGTAAATCTGTTTTGAGGCGAAAGTTTCATTTTGCACGAGGAGTCAGAGGTTTTGTAAATAGTGCTTAAAGCTGAGGTTTTGTGTTTAATGTTTTCAGAAAATGGAGCAAGGTTTCAGAAATTGTGTTTTAGCAATTGAGAAAAACTGTAATAGCAACAGCATAGGCATAGGCATAGGCCTATTATGAAGAGAAAATCCGTTGCACACGGGTGGTGCCATAGGTCTATGTACAATATTTACGAATATTTATGAAACACCCCGATGCATCATGTTCATGTCAACAGATTTCCCGAATGGGCTACGCAAACTTCAATGAACTTGATAGTAAATAATCCACGGACCACCAATGATGTGTCTTTTGACTGTTTAATTGAATCAACTTAGAATTACTCAACAACTTACATTTCTGTTACTATTAGACTACTGTTTCACAATCACATGGGCTATAGCCTATAAGGCAAACACACGCGATATAGAGCAGCCAGCGGCACCAACCGTGAACAATATGGCAAATAGCCTATTATTTACAATACAGATAGGACTATAGCACAACACAACCCTCTCACTGCCTGGAGAGACGCAACGCCACATACACAACACAACGATGCACATAGCCCTTCTCGTAGGCCTATCACATCACAGCAATCCACAGGCCTACAACAGCAAAGTAAAATCAGGTCTAACACAGAAGCGACCACAGCGGCCTGGGTTCAGCTGCTTCAACGCTTCAAGCGCCTCATGCAAGTAGGCAACACTTTTTTTCATGAATCGAATTCAAAATACCATTTTATTTCTCTTATTTTACATCTTTGAGGGAAAACCATGGCCAAAATATCATTTATTTGGCAATCATATCAATATTTAAGAGCTCCCCCAAAATTTCACAAACCATGTTTCCAGGGGAGCTCAGGTGGCCACTAGGGGAGCCATGGCTCCCCCTGCTCCCCCCTAACTCGCACCCTGCTCATGCAGGTCTCAGGATGACCTCTTTCCGGTAGGAGAGGCGGGTGAGGTTGACTCTGCCGTCCAGCCCCCCTCTCTGCTGCAACAGACGGTACAGAGACAGGGCAAACTTGCCAAGCACCAGAGTACAGGTGACCTCCAGCACCAGCAGGGTGGTGTACAGGACCAACCTGGCCTTGCACCGCTGCACTTTGCTCCCCCGCCCACTGCGCTGATGGTGGGGGTGGCGGTGACTGGGCTCCATGGGACAGGTGAAGAAGACCACTGGCGTAGTCCTTGCTGTGGTTGGGGTTGTTGCCATGGTAGTGGTGGCGGTGGTGGGTGACGTAGTCGTAAGATTTGTAGTTGTAGGCGTTGTGATTGTCGTTGTTGTGATTGCCATTGTTGGGGTGGTCATTGTTGTTGATAGTAAAGTGGTAGTAAGTGATGTTACGGTGGTGGTGGTGCTGGTGGCTGTTGTAGTAGTGGTTGGTGGTGCGGTGGTTGTGGTTGTCATGGCTGTTGTAGTAACTGTAGCTGGGATGGGGGTGGTGGTTGTTGGGATGGGGGTGGTGGTTTGGGTGGGGGTGGTGGTGGTTGGGATGGGGGTGGTGGTGGTGCTGGTTGGGGTGGGGGTGGTGGTTGTTGGGGTGGTGGTGGTAAGGATGGGGGTGGTGGTTGTTGGGATGGGGGTGGTTGGGATGGGGGTGTTGGTTGTTGGGGTGGTGGTGGTGGTTGGGATGGGGGGGGTGGTGGTGGTTGGGATGGGGGTAGTGGTTTGGGTGGTTGGGGTGGGGGTTGTAGTAGGGGTGGTGGTTGGGATGGGGGTGGTGGTTTGGGTGGTTGGGGTGGGGGTTGTAGTAGGGGTGGTGGTTGGGATGGGGGTGGTGGTTGTTGGGGTGGTGGTGGTTGGGATTGGGGTGGTGGTGGTTGTGGGGGTGGTGGTTTGGGTGGTTGGGGTGGGGGTTGTAGTAGGGGTGGTGGTGGTTGGGATGGTAGTGGTATGGAAAGGAGTGGTTGTCGGAGGAAGGGTGGGGCACACAAATTGATCCTCTGTTAGTAACATCACCTCCCTCCCACTTAAATCTTTTGGATACTTACAGACCTCGGGAGAAACAGACTTTATAATTTTAGTGTTGGCTTTCATCCATTGGTATAAATAAATTAGATTGCAATCACAACGCCAGTGATTATCATTAAGATAGACGCTTTTCAGTTTGGTCAAAGGTTCAAAAATATTTTTCGGAAGGTTCTCCAGGTTGTTGCTGGATAGATTCAGGGCGGTTACAGATTTGACCTTTTCAAAGACATCTGCGTCCAAAGATTTTAGTTGGTTGTTGGTCACAATTAGATTTGTAAGCTTTGCAAGGCCGTCAAAATATTCTGAAGATAAAGTGGTTAAATTATTTTTGGACAAGTCTAGCTCCTTTAAGTTCATCAAGGTGCTGAATATTCCAGGAGGAAGACTGCTTAGATTGTTTTCACTGAGACTCAACTTGGTTAACTTGGGTGTTACTCCAAACAATACGGGTGGTAGAACAGTCAGCTGATTTTTGTGCAGTGTTAGTTTTTGGAGCAAACTGAAACCAGTGAAATACTCTGGTGGTAAATCAGTGAGAAGATTGTTATCCAATAGTAGTTTTTTTAATTTGTTTGTATGTGGAAAAAGCCTTGGAGGTAGTTGAGCTATTTTGTTTCCCTGTAATGCAATTTCCATCAGATTGGGATTATTTAGAAAGGCCATTTCAGGGAAAGAGGTAAGTTGATTATCGTAGAGCCGTAATACCTGCAGTTGGTTGAGGTGTGAGAAAAGGTTGGGGGAAATAGACGTGAGGTTGTTTTGGGCTAAATGGAGGGTCTTGAGACTCTGGAGCTCATCGAACGTGCCATCCTCTATTGATTGTATTGTATTTCCATTTAGTTGGAGGGAGCTCAGATTTTTGAGGCCGTCAAACAGGCCTTTCTGGAGAACAGTAAGCTTGTTTTGTTTCAGCACAAGATCATGTAAGTGTGGGACATGGGCAAAGACACCTGCTGGGATTGATGTGAGCGGATTGTTGGAGATTTCCACCTTCGTGAGGTTAACCAAACCCTCGAAGGCTCCGGCCTCCACGGACACTGTGGACGTATTCATGAACTCCACGACTTCCAGCTGAGGAATGGCCAAAAACGCTCCTTTTGGGATGGTGATGATAATACTGTTCACAAAGAAGACCTCTGTGATCACATCTTTCAAAGTCTGTGGGATTTCTGTTGTGTCTCCGCCGAAAAGCTCTTGGTGTGCCTTGCCACAATCTGACCCACCTACACATTCCTTTACAGCCGAGGAATACTCAATCAACAGAGACAGGAAGAGGAAGAAGAGTCCTTTTTTAAACAAAGTCCCCGAAAATGGGGTCCTCTTAGACACGTTCATTGTCTATGAAAAAAAGGAACAGGAAATGTGAAAACAAAGAAAATATCATAGAAAAAACAAATGTTTAAAGAGTGATAGGAGAAGAAAATCTAAAAATGTCCTTACCTGAAAATGTAATGTGCCTTCCGGTCAAACAGCTGGCTTTTATGAAAAGGTAAAGAAAACATACGTAAACCATTCTGTATCTTCTATATCTACGAAGGCCAGCAGTTCATGAAGAGTGTGAGGTGCCAGTGGTATGGTGTTGGTAACGTCTGCACTAAGAGAATAAGCACAGGGAAAGAAAATACTTGAAAGGCACATCATTACTGTCTGGCTCTACATAACTCAACAATCAACACTATGTTTTCCTTTTTTCTTTCTTTCATTTTTTCTTTTCACAACTAATGATCACAGCATTCTTGTATATCTAATGATATTTTATTTGTGAATAAAATGTAAATAAAATAAAATAAATGACCCAATGATTTTCTATTAGAAGAAATCAAATAAAACCACAAAACATAATAAAACATGTAAATGGTGAGTTTTTCCATTATTCAATTAAGTATCTCAAAAAAGCATTTTTAGAATGCGTTATAATATCTTTGACAGTGGTGTGAGTGATTGTGTTTTAAACATAAGATTGTCTTAATGTAACCCTACAAATGCCTACAAGCTGGTTTCATCAACTGAAAAAACAACAACGTGGCTCAGGGAACTATTACAAAATAAGTGTTGATACAAAATCAGTCATTAGGTTGCAATAGAGATTTAGTTGGGATTGGTCAAATATCCCAATGTTATCAAATAACTGCAAGGCTTAGCAACCATTTCTTAAAAAAGTAATTAAATAGTCCCTAATATACACAGCTTAATACACATAACTGGCATCAAACAAGGATAGACTCCTGCCACTCAGAACACTGAGCAAGAAATAGGAGATAAAGAAAAAGTATAAACATTAAGCGTTAGCCTAGGTGCACATAGTGCACAGTGTTTGTCTGACAGTCTGTCAGTCCCAAGCCAAGTGTTTCTATCGGGCTGTGGCCCTGGGTACCATCCATATGAAAAAGGTTGATTAGGATTATGAACAATAATAAACAATCTTTAATTCTTTATTCTTAAAATGTATACAACAAGAAAAGCTAAAAATGTCCTTACCTGAAAATGTAATGTGCCTTTCAATTCAAACAGTGGGCTTTTATGAATAGCTAAAGAAAACAGGCGTAAACCATTCTGTATCTTCTATATCTATGAAGGCCAGCGGTTCATGAAGAGTGTGGGGTGCCAGTGGTATGGTGTTGGTAACGTCTGCACTAAGACAGATAAGCGCACACGTCAAGTCATTTTAATGTTGTGGCCCATCCGCCCTGAACTTTCAGGGTCTTTTTGTTGATTGGCTGAAGAGAAACAGCTCTGTCCTTCCATTCTAAAACTGCACTCACTTGGCGATTTGATGAGGGAGGTCTTTAGAAACCCCAGGCAGCAGCTTCACACTGTTATGGGCACAGAACTGATACAAACTGATAATCAAACCTTTTAGGTGAATATTTATTGAAACAGTTTACATGAGAAACTATGAATTCCAAAATGTATTACTGGAATGTATATGTTTTCATGCACAACCTAAAGATAACCTTGCCTGTTTAACACATGTGAAAGGGAGGGGTAACCTTCGATGCATTCCTGAAAATTAATCATATGCCTACGCTGATAAAAAAAAAAGCTCCAGAAGATCTTTTGCAAAAGAGGCAATTTAGAAATAAAAACTACATTTGAGCTAAAACAAATGTATTATATTATATTATTCTCTAGATATCGAAATCTTTATTATTAGTGTGAATGCTCGAGCATTCACACTCTAGATATCGAAATCTTTATTATTTTTATTTTTAGTGTGAATGCTCGAGCATTCACACTCTAGATATCGAAATCTTTATTATTTTTATTTTTATTCTTCTTCCGAACGTTTTTTGGCACTCTTCTCCTTCTTCATACTTTCAGCTACAGAAACCATTCAGATTTATTACGACATTATGGCTATCTATTCAGATTTTTCATATTCATTCAACTTTTCAAATTATTCTACTTTTTCCACCTTTATTTTTCCAATACAAATCAATGAGAGTAAAAAATATTTATAAAATCAAAGGGTGGGTTTTTTGAGAAAATAAGCTTTGTATCATGTGTAGGACAGTTAGCTGGGTTCACCAGATGTATTTTGACATGGGTAGGTCAAAAGGTCAAGTCGCATAATAGATTCATAGCCTTTTTTTAAGAGTAAAAAATATTTATAAAATCAAAGGGTGGGTTTTTTGAGAAAATAAGCTTTGTATCATGTGTAGGACAGTTAGTTGGGTTCACCAGATGTGTTTTGACATGGGTAGGTCAAAAGGTCAAGTCGCATAATAGATTCATAGCCTTTTTTTAGAGTAAAAAATATTTATAAAATCAAAGGGTGGGTTTTTTGAGAAAATAAGCTTTGTATCATGTGTAGGACAGTTAGTTGGGTTCACCAGATGTGTTTTGACATGGGTAGGTCAAAAGGTCAAGTCGCATAATAGATTCATAGCCTTTTTTTAGAGTAAAAAATATTTATAAAATAAAAGGATGGGTTTTTGGAAAAAATAAGCTTTGTATCATGTGTAGGACAGTTAGCTGGGTTCACCAGATGTGTTTTGACATGGGTAGGTCAAAAGGTCAAGCCGCATAATGGATTTAAAGCATTTCGAGCAATTCTTTTTACATTAAAAATATTTAGAAAATCAAAGGGTGGGTTTTTTGAGAAATGAAGCTTTGTATCATGTGTAGGACATAGTGCCCTGCACGGGCCTATTATCTGGGCCCGAGCCCGGCCCTGGCCCGAGGGGGTGGAGCGCCAGCCCGGCCCGGCCCGACAGGTTTTCAGAATTCTCAGGCCCGAACCCGTATCAAGCCCGACTTTTTTTTGTTAACCTCCCATTAACAATGTTTTAGCGTGATAGAATGCTATATTCATTGAGTGCGATCGTATATTTAATCTCTCGCTCTGAAAATGGGATAACGCTCTGCAGTTAGAAAAAAACAGCATTCTATTTTTCTGTGAATAAACGAACGGTTTCTGACAGATCAAAGTGGACATTAGGGATGGGCATAATTAATCGATGATCGATCATTGATCGTTAAGAAATGTGTCGATCAATTTATATTGTTATCGATCAAAAGGACGTTGTGTTGCATGTGAGTCTTGAAGCGGTGCCCGGTGATCGCGGCTTTAGTTCCGCGTGTCTGATCGCTGTAATTCGGAGCGTGAATATCGGTTGAATATCTAATATCTTTCTAACTTTAAAAAACACTTTAGTATTTTTTAAGACGGTAGTCGCACATCCCTCCCCCACTACGCCGTGAAGGTGAACCCTCCCGGACTCCGCTATTAACATGAACCGCTCCGCCGGAGGAGCCGCGCGCCACACGCACCGGACACCAGAATACAAACACACATGTTTTACATTTGATTGCCTTTAAATAAAGTTGTGTGCAGTTATACGGTTAAATAGGATTAATGATTAATGACCGATCGCCTACTGCGGTCAAGACAGCCGTCTCTCGGTTTCGCGTGGTCAAGCCAGCCGCTCCTACATTTTCAATATTTCCATAACTGACATTTTAGCAAAACGTTCAGCCTCATATATGTTTTCTGACTAAGGTATTGCTTTTAGATAGTTCATGCAATTGTTTCTAAATGTGTGGCTCATCTTTTTGTCGCGAGCCTTTTTCCGAGCGTCGGCTGCATATTGTATGGGCGTATGTCGGCCTTTTCCCTTTTATTCAAAACAGTCCTATACAGTTTAATGCCCACTTTTACTGCCTTGTTTGATTATTGTTGGCCGATAAGTAGGCTACTTATTGTGATTGGAATACAGATGTAGTCTTGTTGAATCGTTTCCAAACCTTTAAGAGCGCATGTAGGGCGCATTGTTCGGCTTTTACGAGCGCCGCATAGGCCTATAACCAGGGACGGGCTGCCATAGGGAGGTTCGGCCGGACGATTTCAGGCCGATTATTTTTTATTTTGTGTATTATTATTTTTGGGCCGGTCCAGATTATTGGGCCGGTCCAGTTCTGTCATAATACGTCGGTTTAAAAAAATTAATTCAGTTGAAAAATAAAAGTGCCCGAGCCCGGCCCGTGTCCGATGTAATTATGCGGTCGTCGGCCCGAAGCCCGGCCCTCGGGCCCTCGGGCTGTCGGGCCCCTCGGGCCTCGGGCTCCAGTGCAGGGCTCTAGTAGGACAGTTAGCTGAGTTCAACACGTGTTTTGACATGTGTTGGTCAAAAGGTCAGGCCGTATAATAGATTTATAGCATTTAACATTAAAAAAATGGTATAAAATCAAAGCATGTTTTTTTGAGAAAAGAAGCTTTGTATCATGTGTAGGACAGGTAGCCTGGTTCACCCTATGTGATTTTACATGGGTAATTCAAAAACTGAAGCCGCATAATAGATTTAAAACATTCATCAACATTTAAAATGGTAGACAATAATAAAAAAAAAAATTGACAAAATAAGCTTTGTATCATGTAGGCAGGCCTTGTATGAACATATCAACGTTGGTTTGACACAAATTCGTCCCTCGTAGCCAGTGCTAAATAGATTTTTCGAATGTGTCGAATATCCAACGTCCAATATAAAACCAACTTTACCACGGGGGACCTTCCACTGTTTAAGACGTCGTAACTAATTCATTCACTTTTCAACCGTTAACCTTCATTCAAAAAATGTCACTAATCTACAGATTTGAATATTCAATAATAACGATATCCAAACGAAATTTCGATAGCATTTATATTTATTCAGAATCACAGTTTACACATCGATTACACATTGATCTCTGACAGTTACACATCGTAGGCCTAACTAAATCAATTCTCAATCGTTTACCTTCGTTCAAAAAATCCCATAATATCCAATCAAAAGGGGTCCACCGATCAAAAGAATCAATGGGTTTCATTAAATTAATCCGAGTTGTGAATAATATCATGTGAAGTCCGTTGCTCACTGTCTGTTTACTGTCTGTATGCTGGCTGTCGTAAATCTTCCGCTGCCGTAAAACGACGTTCACGTTCGAGCGTCATGGCGTCACCGCGAACCTACGGCCGACGGGAGGGCGGTGCGCGCAATAGTAACACAAACACACCGCGGACCTACGGCCGGCGGGGGGGGTGTGTGCCCGCCATAGTAACACAAACACACCGCGGACCTACGGCCGGCGGGGGGTGCGCGCAATACTAATTACCGCGGCCGACGGGGGGGGGGGGGGGGGGGGGGGGGGGGGGGTTATCAAATGCTATCAAACGAAATTTCGATAGCATTTATATTTATTCAGAATAACAGTTTAAGTTTCGGGTTCTCTTCAGTTGATCTCACAGTTACACATCGATTACACATTGATCTCTGACAGTTACACATCGTAGGCCTAACTAAATCAATTCTCAATCGTTTACCTTCGTTCAAAAAATGTCACAAATCTACAGACTTGTATATCCCATAATATCCAAACGAAATTTCGATAGCATTTATATTTATTAAGAGTTTCACAGTTTAACTGATTCCTTTTCAGTTGACGCTCGAGCGAGGGGACGTTCAGCAGTGTTGCCAGATTGGGTTGCTTTTTGAGGACGTTCAGCAGTGTTGTTACTACTTCAGTTACTTCTACTTCAGCTATTAGTATTACTAATTCAGCTACTACTACTTTCAGTTACTTCTACTATTTCAGCTTCTTCTACTACTTTCAGATTCTTCTACTATTTCAGCTTCTACTACTACTTTCAGCTACTTCTACTATTTCAGCTTCTACTACTACTTTCAGCTACTTCTACTATTTCAGCTTCTACTACTACTTTCAGATTCTTCTACTATTTCAGCTTCTACTACTACTTTCAGATTCTTCTACTATTTCAGCTTCTACTACTACTTTCAGATTCTTCTACTATTTCAGCTTCTACTACTTTCAGATTCTTCTACTATTTCAGCTTCTACTACTACTTTCAGATTCTTCTACTATTTCAGCTTCTACTACTACTTTCAGATTCTTCAGATCAATTCATTTTATATTTCTGCTTTGCGCTTATCATTCAGCTTCCAGCATTCACACGCGTTTTCTGCAGGAAATGCATTTTCTAGTTATATGTTTTTGTACATATTCAGGATGATTCCAACAATGATTCCATTGTTTGGGTGGTGGTGGTTGGGATTGGGGTGGTGGTGGTTGTGGGGGTGGTGGTTTGGGTGGTTGCGGTGGGGGTTGTAGTAGGGGTGGTGGTGGTTGGGATGGTAGTGGTATGTAAAGGAGTGGTTGTCGGAGGAAGGGTGGGGCACACAAATTGATCCTCTGTTAGTAACATCACCTCCCTCCCACTTAAATCTTTTGGATACTTACAGACCTCGGGAGAAACAGACTTTATAATTTTAGTGTTGGCTTTCATCCATTGGTATAAATAAATTAGATTGCAATCACAACGCCAGTGATTATCATTAAGATAGACGTTTTTCAGGTTGGTCAAAGGTTCAAAAATATTTTTCGGAAGGTTCTCCAGGTTGTTGCTGGATAGATTCAGGGCGGTTACAGATTTGACCTTTTCAAAGACGTCTGCGTCCAAAGATTTTAGTTGGTTGTTGGTCACAATTAGATTTGTAAGCTTCGCAAGGCCGTCAAAATATTCTGAAGATAAAGTGGTTAAATTATTTTTGGACAAGTCTAGCTCCTTTAAGTTCATCAAGGTGCTGAATATTCCAGGAGGAAGACTGCTTAGATTGTTTTCACTGAGACTCAACTTGGTTAACTTGGGTGTTACTCCAAACAATACGGGTGGTAGAACAGTCAGCTGATTTTTGTGCAGTGTTAGTTTTTGGAGCAAACTGAAACCAGTGAAATACTCTGGTGGTAAATCAGTGAGAAGATTGTTATCCAATAGTAGTTTTTTAAATTTGTTTGTATGTGGAAAAAGCCTTGGAGGGAGTTGAGTTATTTTGTTTCCCTGTAATGCAATTTCCATCAGATTGGGATTATTTAGAAAGGCCATTTCAGGGAAAGAGGTAAGTTGATTATTGTAGAGCCGTAATACCTGCAGTTGGTTGAGGTGTGAGAAAAGGTTGGGGGAAATAGACGTGAGGTTGTTTTGGGCTAAATGGAGGGTCTTGAGACTCTGGAGCTCATCGAACGTGCCATCCTCTATGGATTGTATTGTATTTCCATTTAGTTGGAGGGAGCTCAGATTTTTGAGGCCGTCAAACAGGCCTTTCTGGAGAACAGTAAGCTTGTTTTGTTTCAGCACAAGATCATGTAAGTGTGGGACATGGGCAAAGACACCCACTGGGATTGACATGAGCGGATTGTTGGAGATTTCCACCTTCGTGAGGTTAACCAAACCCTCGAAGGCTCCGACCTCCACGGACACTGTGGACGTATTCATGAACTCCACGACTTCCAGCTGAGGAATGGCCAAAAACGCTCCTTTTGGGATGGTGATGATAATACTGTTCACAAAGAAGACCTCTGTGATCACATCTTTCAAAGTCTGTGGGATTTCTGTTGTGTCTCCGCCGAAAAGCTCTTGGTGTGCCTTGCCACAATCCGACGAAGTAGGGGTGGTGGTGGTTGGGATGGTAGTGGTATGTAAAGGAGTGGTTGTCGGAGGAAGGGTGGGGCACACAAATTGATCCTCTGTTAGTAACATCACCTCCCTCCCACTTAAATCTTTTGGATACTTACAGACCTCGGGAGAAACAGACTTTATAATTTTAGTGTTGGCTTTCATCCATTGGTATAAATAAATTAGACTGCAATCACAACGCCAGTGATTATCATTAAGATAGACGTTTTTCAGGTTGGTCAAAGGTTCAAAAATATTTTTCGGAAGGTTCTCCAGGTTGTTGCTGGATAGATTCAGGGCGGTTACAGATTTGACCTTTTCAAAGACGTCTGCGTCCAAAGATTTTAGTTGGTTGTTGGTCACAATTAGATTTGTAAGCTTTGCAAGGCCGTCAAAATATTCTGAAGATAAAGTGGTTAAATTATTTTTGGACAAGTCTAGCTCCTTTAAGTTCATCAAGGTGCTGAATATTCCAGGAGGAAGACTGCTTAGATTGTTTTCACTGAGACTCAACTTGGTTAACTTGGGTGTTACTCCAAACAATACGGGTGGTAGAACAGTCAGCTGATTTTTGTGCAGTGTTAGTTTTTGGAGCAAACTGAAACCAGTGAAATACTCTGGTGGTAAATCAGTGAGAAGATTGTTATCCAATAGTAGTTTTTTAAATTTGTTTGTATGTGGAAAAAGCCTTGGAGGTAGTTGAGTTATTTTGTTTCCCTGTAATGCAATTTCCATCAGATTGGGATTATTTAGAAAGGCCATTTCAGGGAAAGAGGTAAGTTGATTGTTGTAGAGCCGTAATACCTGCAGTTGGTTGAGGTGTGAGAAAAGGTTGGGGGAAATAGACGTGAGGTTGTTTTGGGCTAAATGGAGGGTCTTGAGACTCTGGAGCTCATCGAACGTGCCATCCTCTATGGATTGTATTGTATTTCCATTTAGTTGGAGGGAGCTCAGATTTTTGAGGCCGTCAAACAGGCCTTTCTGGAGAACAGTAAGCTTGTTTTGTTTCAGCACAAGATCATGTAAGTGTGGGACATGGGCAAAGACACCCGCTGGGATTGACTTGAGCGGATTGTTGGAGATTTCCACCTTCGTGAGGTTAACCAAACCCTCGAAGGCTCCGGCCTCCACGGACACTGTGGACGTATTCATGAACTCCACGACTTCCAGCTGAGGAATGGCCAAAAACGCTCCTTTTGGGATGGTGATGATAATACTGTTCACAAAGAAGACCTCTGTGATCACATCTTTCAAAGTCTGTGGGATTTCTGTTGTGTCTCTGCCGAAAAGCTCTTGGTGTGCCTTGCCACAATCTGACCCACCTACACAAAGTCCCCGAAAATGGGGTCCTCTTAGACACGTTCATTGTCTATGAAAAAAAGGAACAGGAAATGTGAAAACAAAGAAAATATCATAGAAAAAACAAATGTTTAAAGAGTGATAGGAGAAGAAAATCTAAAAATGTCCTTACCTGAAAATGTATGTATGTATGTGCCTTCCGGTCAATCTTCTATATCTACAAAGGCCAGCAGTTCATGAAGAGTGTGAGGTGCCAGTGGTATGGTGTTGGTAACGTCTGCACTAAGAGAATAAGCACAGGGAAAGAAAATACTTGAAAGGCACATCATTACTGTCTGGCTCTACATAACTCAACAATCAACACTATGTTTTCCTTTTTTCTTTCTTTCATTTTTTCTTTTCGCAACTAATGATCACAGCATTCTTGTATATCTAATGATATTTTATTTGTGAATAAAATGTAAATAAAATAAATGACCCAATGATTTTCTATTAGAAGAAATCAAATAAAACCACAAAACATAATAAAACATGTAAATGGTGAGTTTTTCCATTATTCAATTAAGTATTTCAAAAAAGCATTTTTAGAATGCGTTATAATATCTTTGACAGTGGTGTGAGTGATTGTGTTTGTGATTGTGATTGTGTTTTAAACATAAGATTGTCTTAATGTAACCCACCACTGCGAATCATTGATCTGAACTGGCCTTAAGAGTGGGTATTTTAGAGCAGTGGTTACCTGGGGGTCCCGACCCCCACTAGGGGGCACCACGGCTCCACGGGGGATCACGAAGCCCCTTGATTTTAAGGGTGCAAGAATCTTTGAAAGTTCATTTATTTAGAAAAAAAATAAAGATATAGACTTATTTTCAATTATTGCGCGTATAGTGGCGCGTATAGATGTAAACACCGAAAGTATTCACAGAGCTAAGCCAGCTAAATTACCTGGTCTCAAAAAGAAAGAGGACTTACCAAGAATGGACAAAATTAGAGATGAATGTGTCATTTGCAGTGAAAAATTGGGGAAATTCGAGTATGAAACCCTGACACCAGACTACTAAACCCCCTCAGACGGTGGGTAAACCAAGGGAGTATTTCCTCAGAAAAAAAGGGCCAAACAGGCGCCAGATCATTAGGGAAGGTCTGCCAGGGCTGGAAGTGACACAAAGCAGGCAGCTGTTGGTACTGTTAAAGGAATTCGGTCTAATACTGAATTACTGAGGGTTTGGATTCCGGTTAGCCTGGTTGACGCGCTTGATGTTTGACAACTACGCTGACTTGATTTGCTGTGTAATAAAAACAAACTATAAGCAATTCTTGATGGTGAAAAATATAAAGAGGTCCATTTCTTTTTCTCAGCACAATTGTCCACAATAGTTCCACAGTACTGACGGCAGCAGTCATACAAAGTGGTCACAAACCTAGCGAAGCATACAAACAAGAGTTTACCCAAGCGGTCAAAACCCTTTGCCCCTTCCGGTCAAACACCTGTCAACAACATTGCGTTTCGTACCTTTATACATGATGAACAAATTGCGGACATGCGCCACCCAGAGGTACTATTAAGGTATTAACTATTTAGGTTCATTGTACAGTTAATTGTTCTGTGTTGTTATTGTTTTTTATGCAATGAATATAATAAAATATACATAAGATATTTCAAAAGAACCTGGCCACTTTTCCCCCATGTTTCTAATTGTATGTGTGTGGGGGACGGTGGGGGTCGTAAGTGGATGGTAAAATACAATGGTAAAATTGGGGTCCCTAAGAAAAAGGTTGGGAACCACTGTTTTAGAGAAAGCAGATAGCATAACATTTTAGTGGTAAGTGTAGCCTTGTTTGACAACCTGCCTGCAAAAGAAGAAGAACACCAGAGCACTTCACTACTGGATCCTACAAACCCGAGCATGTTGAATCATAGTTTTAGATAGTTGTGTGGAGCACATGTCACGGACAGATGCATGTTATTATGCTCCTGACCTATTTGATCCTTTTGCCCCTCAACTCAACAGTGACATGTTGGTTACTTGTGGCCTCTGTTTTGTTCATGTGTGATAAAATAGTAGCCTTACAACTGGGCTTGGTAAGGTTGATGTAATAACAATAAATGATGAGCATTGTGGAAACACCAGCATGACTGTGTGTTTTCTACACTCTCTGAACTGCCTCAACCCTCAACCTGAACTGTTAAAAGCCTCTCAAGTGTTAAATACCACTAGGTCCTGAACAATGGATGCTCCTTCTTAGGGGTGCAAACGTGTACTCGAGTGAACAAGTAGTCTTCAAGCAAAGTATCAACGACATCTCACAAATACAATATTATGTTGATATGTATTTTGGCAAAGTTTGGGATATTAAATAGTCAAAAGCCTTTTACGATTGCGCAGTCACGCATGGTTGTTGAGAGGCTGTATACAATAGGTTTTACAATGATATGGGCCAACATCAAAACTGAAAGTGGAAGCATAGCGCTGCTGTGGTGGTGTATTACAAATAATTAAAAACACACATCTCAATAGCAGCTCATGCAGTTTGAAAATCGTTTTTTTTAAGTTAGAAAGATATTGGGTATTCAACAGCTATTCACGCTCTGAATGAGCGAGGTGAACTAAAGACGTGATCACCGGTATCCCGTGTGTCTAGCGGTGTCTCCCTGCCCAGGAGACACCGCTCGGGCAGCAGCACTCCTCATAGAGACACCGTTTGGTTAATATTTCTTCACAACAGGCGAATTACAAAGTACCCTGCCCTGCTCTAAACAATAGCCTAACTAAAACGCAATTCAACTGGATACGTCATGTTTAAACATCTCTGAAACTATCTAGTAGGCTATTTATCTGTTAGGTTTAGCAATAGTAGGGCCCCGGAGCAGAGACAGAGACAACGAGAGGTGATGGTAAAAAAGGGTTTATCAAACAAGGATCAAAAACGGAGGGGATATAACTAAGGACGCTGGCGTGCAGGGAGGGCAGCAGACGGGAAGGCTGCCGACACAGGATGCCAGGAAAGGGGGACACGCGGTTGGCTGGAAACGGCGTTCGGCGGACGGCATAAGCACGCGGCACACTGGAGACGTGACATCTGTAATAATTCGGCACTGGAGTGAAGATTGAACCGGGGTTATATAGGAGGAGTGATTGATGATGAGAGCCAGGTGTGCCTCGTTGAATGTGCCGGCAACCTTACCACGCCCACTACCTTGCACCTACACGCCAGGGGAAACGAGAAGGGACAAAACAAGCAACAACACAGAAACGCAAAACTCAAACCATGACAGTACCCCCCCCTTAACGAACGCCTCCTGGCGTTCTGCCCGGTTTATCAGGAAAGCGTCTGTAAAAGTCTGTGATGAGGGTATTGTCCAGGATGAGGGCCCGAGAGACCCACTGACGCTCCTCCGGACCATAACCCTCCCAGTCCACCAGAAACTGGAACCCCCGGCCCCGCCGGCGGACGTCCAGTAGTTGCCGGACGGTGTAGGCCGGGTGGTTATCGATGAGCCGGGCGGGTGGTGGGGGGTCGGCCGGAGGGCTGAATGGACTGGAGGTAACAGGTTTAAGCAACGAGACATGGAAGGCTGGGTGAATCTGGAGACTGGGAGGTAACTTCAATCTTACCACATTGGGATTTATTATGTGGTCGATCTCAAACGGTCCAATGAATCTGGGGGCGAGCTTTCTGCTCTCCACCTGTAGGGGTAAGTCACGTGAGGACAACCAAACCCTTTGACCTGGCTGATAGCTGGGAGCTGGGACCCGGTGCCGGTCTGCAAGGCGCTGGTTGCGGGCTGTGGTGCGTGCAAGGGCTGCTCTAACCTCTTTCCAGACTCGGTGGGCACGCCGTAGATTCTCCCGCACCGAGGGAACCGCAACACCAGCCTCCTGTGTGGGAAATAATGGGGGTTGGAAACCGTTGGCAGACATGAATGGCGACATCCCTGTGGCGGAGCTGACCAGGGAGTTATGAGAGTACTCGATCCAGGGAAGGTGGGTGGACCAGGAGGCTGGATGACGGGCGGTGACGCAACGGAGAGCTGACTCCAGGTCCTGGTTTGCCCGCTCCGTCTGGCCGTTAGTCTGGGGGTGGAACCCGGATGAAAGGCTAACAGCTGCCCCCAACGCCTGGCAAAAGGCTTTCCATACTCGTGATGCGAACTGCGGCCCCCGGTCTGACACAATGTCCTGGGGTATCCCGTGAAGACGGAACACATGGTGAACCAAGAGGTTCGCAGTCTCTAAAGCTGAGGGGAGCTTGGGCAGTGGAACGAAATGCACCGATTTGGAAAACCGGTCCACAATAGTTAGGACGACCGTGTTCCCCTCAGAGGGAGGCAAACCGGTCACAAAGTCAACGGCTATGTGCGACCAGGGGCGGTGGGGGACAGGAAGAGGGCGTAGTAGGCCGGCAGGAGGGCAATGGGAGGCCTTACCGCGGGCGCAGACGGAGCAGGCGGCGACAAACTCCTTGGTATCAGGAGAGATAGACGGCCACCAGAAACGCTGTCGGATGAGGGCCAGGGTGCGATGGAAACCTGGATGGCATGAGATCCTTGAAGAGTGGCCCCACTGCAAGACCGCAGATCGCGCCTCCGCCGCCACGAAGAGTCTCCCTGGAGGGCATCCCTCTGGCTGCGGTTGATTCCGAAGAGCCTCCTGGACCACCTGTTCCACCTCCCACCTGGCCGCTCCGACCACACAGGCACTCGGGAGGATGGTTTCCACGACCCCCTCCTCCTCCGGAGGGGAGAACTGACGGGAGAGAGCGTCGGGCTTGGTGTTGCGGGACCCTGGACGGTAGGTGAGGGTGAACTCGAAACGGCCCAGGAACAGTGCCCACCGAGCCTGACGGGAGTTTAACCTATGGGCAGAGCGTAAATAGGACAAGTTCTTATGATCGGTCCACACGATAAATGGCTGGGAGGAGCCCTCCAGCCAGTGTCTCCATTCCTGCAACGCTAACACCACAGCCAATAGCTCTCTGTTGCCAACATCATAGTTACGTTCAGCTGGAGACAGTCGGCGGGAGAAGAACGCACATGGATGGAGCTTTTGGGTGTCCGGGGACCGTTGTGACAGTACTCCTCCGACTCCCGTGTCGGAGGCGTCCACCTCCACCACAAACTGGAGCGACGGATCCGAGTGAGCGAGAACAGGGGCAGATGAAAAAAGAAGCTTCAACTTGTTAAATGCTGCCTGGGCAGCAGAAGAGCACACGAAGGGAACCTTGGTCGAGGTGAGCTGGGTAAGTGGAGCGGCTACCAGGCTATAGTCTCTTATGAATCTGCGGTAGAAATTAGCGAACCCGAGGAACCGCTGGAGCTGCTTGCGAGTGGATGGGGCTGGCCACTCCACCACCGCTTGGATCTTCTTGGGATCCGTCATAAGTTGCCCCTTTTCTATGACGAATCCCAAGAACTCCACGGACGAAACGTGGAACGCGCACTTCTCTGCCTTGACATATAATCGGTTCTCCAGGAGTCGCTGGAGAACAAGCCGAACATGCTGAATATGTTCGGCCAGGTTGCGTGAAAATATCAAAATGTCGTCGAGGTAAACAAACACAAACAGATTGAGCATGTCGCGGAGAACATCGTTGACGAGGGCTTGGAAAACCGCGGGAGCGTTAGTGAGTCCGAACGGCATGACTCTGTATTTGAACTGACCAAGTGGAGTGTTGAAAGCGGTCTTCCACTCGTCGCCCTCGCGGATGCGCACCAAATGATAGGCGTTACGGAGATCTAATTTCGTAAAGATCGCCGACTGGTGCTCGAATCCAAACGCCGAATCGAGAAGAGGAAGGGGGTATTTATTCTTTATTGTGATGTTATTGAGGCCCCGGTAGTCTACGCACGGCCGCAGGCTCTTATCTTTCTTGGACACGAAAAAGAAACCTGCGGCCGTGGAGGATGAAGAGGGAAGGATGAGACCTGCTGCCAGTGATTCATTAATGTATTTCGTCATACTCTCCTTCTCGGGCTTAGACAGGTTATACAGTCGACTACTGGGGAGCGTGGACCCTGGAATGATCTCGATAGCGCAGTCGTACGGGCGGTGAGGAGGTAAGGTTAACGCCCGGTCCTTACTGAACACTGCTTGCAGATCATGGTAGTCGGAGGGGACGGTAGAGAGGTCAATAGTTTCAACAGGAATGGGAGAGGAGACTGGATTACTGGGAGTGGCGGAGTGCAGGCAATGTGAATGGCAAAAAATACTCCAGTTGGAGATAGTGCAGTTAGCCCAGTTAATGAGTGGGTTATGTAATTTTAACCAGGGGAGACCGAGGACCAAAGGAGTGGACGGGGACGGAATAACAAATAGCGTGATTATCTCGTGATGGTTACCGGAGAGCCGCAGTGAAAATGGCTGAGTACGGTGTGTAACCTGAGCCAGCAATCTGCCGTCTAACGCAAAAACGTCCTTGGCTTCAGGTAGCGTCTCTAGGGGTAGACCTAGCTGAGAGGAGAGATTCGAGTCAATAAAGTTATCGTCTGCACCAGAGTCAATCAAAACTTGAACGGTGGCAGTCTCCTGCTGCCAGGTTAGCGTACCTCGTTGCGTGAGCCTGGTAGCTGAATCCTTGGAGGTGGTGGTGTGGCTCATCAGCGCCCTCCCAGCCGCTGATGAGCCTGGTCTTTTGGCGTGGACGGGCAGGTGGCGAGACGGTGTCCGGCCTGACCACAGTAGATGCAGAGGCCAAGACGAAGCCGGCGTTGCCGCTCGGACGGCGTGAGACGCATGCGTCCGAGCTGCATGGGCTCACCCAGGTTGTCTGACGTAGCAGGGCTGGAGCTGGCTGTTGGGTCGACCGGTGTGAAGTCCTCCGCGGCAGCTCCGGAGCGAAGGTTCATGGAGCGAGACCGGAAAAGAAGGGAATCCTCTCTCTCCCTCCGTCTCTCGCAGAGACGGTTATCCAATCGGACGGCTAACGCAATTAGGTCCTCCAAGGAGGAAGTCTCATCGCGTACCGCTAGTTCGTCTTTTAGTCTTTCAGTTAATCCATCGAGAAAAACCCCCTGAAGAGCTACCTCACCCCAGCCACACTGCGCCGCTAAGATGCGGAAATCCACGGCGTAAGAGGCAACGGAAGCCGAGCCCTGGCGGAGCGCGAGCAACCGTTTACCGGCCTCCTTACCCTGCACCGGATGATCAAAAACTTTTCGAATTTCAGAGAGAAAGAGCTGGTAGATCGATACATACGGTGCGTTAGCTGCGGTAATGGCGACGGACCACTCGGCTGCCCTACCGGTGAGTAATCCCATGATAAAAGCGATTTTAGAACTGTCAGTCTGGTAGGTGAGCGGTTGTTGGCAAAAGACCAGGGAGCACTGGTGCAGAAAAACACCACACTTTCCTAATTCGCCCGAAAAATGAGCCGGAGTGGGGATATGAGGCTCCCTGATATGCACAGGACTAGGTACTGGAGGGGATGGCGAAACGACGGGTGAGGCGGCTGCGGCGGTAGCGTTAGAAACCCCGCCGGAGGAACTAACACCGGAAAGAGCCGTGAGCATTTGGTTAACGCTGCTGCTAAGTTGCTCAACCTTAGCGGTTAGCGCATTAATGCTGTCCATGGCGCTAACCAACACTTGTTCATGCTGGCCGACGCGTATTCCCTGATTGGAGATAGCGTGTCTCAGCTGTTCCGTCTCTGCGGGGTCCATGTGGCCGAATTATTCTGTTAGGTTTAGCAATAGTAGGGCCCCGGAGCAGAGACAGAGACAACGAGAGGTGATGGTAAAAAAGGGTTTATCAAACAAGGATCAAAAACGGAGGGGATATAACTAAGGACGCTGGCGTGCAGGGAGGGCAGCAGACGGGAAGGCTGCCGACACAGGATGCCAGGAAAGGGGGACACGCGGTTGGCTGGAAACGGCGTTCGGCGGACGGCATAAGCACGCGGCACACTGGAGACGTGACATCTGTAATAATTCGGCACTGGAGTGAAGATTGAACCGGGGTTATATAGGAGGAGTGATTGATGATGAGAGCCAGGTGTGCCTCGTTGAATGTGCCGGCAACCTTACCACGCCCACTACCTTGCACCTACACGCCAGGGGAAACGAGAAGGGACAAAACAAGCAACAACACAGAAACGCAAAACTCAAACCATGACATTTATCTTTTCTTTTTTTTAAAGAAAATATAAGCACGACGAGTACTCGCTGAGGTTTGGACCGTGTTTTCGATTATAATTATAATATTTCTTGCATCCCTACATCTTCTAGCCTTCGTGTTATTGGACTTGTGCAGCCGTACATGTTTGAGCCACCAGAGCCAGAAGTCCGACTCATCAATGAACCTCCTTCCTCCCAGTCTGAGTCACGATGACTCGGGATTGAGCGGAGGAAACCAGTGATGCTGCTGCGCTCTGGTTGTTAGGGGCGGGGCAAGGTTGCTAAGGGGGACAGTGGTGCGTCATCAGGTGCCCCCTTAAGCCCCGCCCAGAAAATCCTGAACACAAAAATGGTGAAAAACAGTCTAAATCTGATACAGTATTTTCACATGTTTTCAGCAATTACTTTCTAACGTGGGTGATGTGTTTGGAAACAAATCTCAGAATTTGTTTTACACGGTAAGGTTTGACAGATGTCAGTTGAAATGTAGTCCATGTAAGGACTTTATTTGCAAGTGTATCGCAGCTAATCAAATCAATACATTATTCTTAGGCTTCCAATTAGCATACCAACTAAGTGGTTAATGATTAAATGTACTTCAGAATACCTTTGTTGTCACTCCTTTTTTCCATTACCTTACTTTGTTACACATAGGCCTACTGCTATATGCTTATCTTATTAATCAACAGCACCATTACCAAGGGGCAGTTTGTTAGGTCGTTGTTTTGTGCTGTGTTCCCTCCTGTGTGTGTGTGTGTGTGTGTGTGTGTGTGTGTGTGTGTGTGTGTGTGTGTGTGTGTGTGTGTGTGTGTGCATGGGAACGGGCACATGCTGAATGTAGAGATAAGGCAAGCCAGTCTTTACAGTTTTGTAAACCGAGACCTGATATACTTCCCCTCCGTGATCTGAATCTGTACTGCCTCAAGAAAGAAATCTGATGCTGATGTCTGACGATGTCGTCATATGTATGACAGTATCTTGACAGTGAGTTGCTGCATAGCTTACTCTGTTATGAGCACAGAACTGATACAAACTGATAATCAAACCTTTTAGGTGAATATTTATTGAAACAGTTTACATGAGAAACTATGAATTCCAAAATGTATTACTGGAATGTATATGTTTTCATGCACAACCTAAAGATAACCTTGCCTGTTGAACACATGTGAAAGGGAGGGGTACCCTTCGATGCATTCCTGAAAATTAATCATATGCCTATGCTGACAAAAAAAAGCTACAGAAGAGCTTTTGCAAAAGAGGCAATTTAGAAATAAAAACTACATTTGAGCTAAAACAAATGTATTATATTATATTATTATATGTTTTTGTACATATTCAGGATGATTCCAACAATGATTCCATTAAATCTAGGATTTTTATATTCAGTGAAATGCACGATTCCAACCACAAATATGAAAATGTCATAGCAATTGCAATGAAATGGAAACTGAATTTGACATTATTTTTAGTGCAATATGCTACACAAAGTTGTATTTACATGTGGCATTGTATTCAAAGCATTAAAGCATTACATTTGTATTACAGTTCAGATGGCTTTTCAGTTATTCAATGTTTACATGAAATCAGCTCACAGCAAACTTTTAGAAAAATGTCCAGTTTTTATGCAGGCATTAATTGAACGTTAATACAAAAATTATCTTTCAACTACGCCTTCCAGTTGACTATTTCATCTGAACCTGAGCTCAGCTGCAAGTACATCAACGCCACTAAGAAGACGTAACCGTTTAGCGTTATCAAAGCTTGAATACCCCGGTTGCTACAATTTCATAATAGACCACATTGCTAATGATCCTTCACTCCAGCAATCATCAGAGAGTTGGACTCCCTTGGCTCTCACATGTCCGTGCGGTAGATGGGTTGGGCGTTGAGTGGTCTCAGCCTACAGCGAGGATGAGTTGCTCTTATTTCTACGCCCCAGATTGCGGCTGTCTCTCTTTTTGTTTCTTCTATAACACACCAAGCAGGCAATAAGGCTGCAGATAATAACAGTGCACACTACTGAGATTATTATAATGGTGTGGTCTCTGGACACAATCCCTTGCCCTTCCTTCCCTTGTCCATCATCAGAGTTCTTGTCATTCTCTGAGGTGGTCGGGGCTACCACAGTTGGGGTGGCTGTGCTCTTCTTTGGTGGATGGGTATCTGGCTTTGTACTTTTTTCTGTTACAGGCCCATCTGTAGGCCTCTGTACAACCAGGTCCTCATCCGTGAGCAGAGTGATCATCTCACTGTTCAGTTTGGAGGGCATGTCACACACGACAAGGCTGTGATTGGCTTTCGACGGGTACCTCCTCAACCAGTCCCTGAGCGGCACGATATACTGGTCACATGTCCAAGGGTTCTGGTGCAGGAGTACCTCGTTCACCACACTCAGTTCATCCAGGATCTCCTGGGGCAGGTTGCAAAGTGAGTTATTGTGTAGGTCTATCTGACCAAGCTCTCTGATTCCCCGGAGGAACCCTGAAGGAAGGGACTCAATGGTGTTGTGCTCCAAAGAAATGTTGACTAATCCAGGAAGGCCTTGGAAAGTGCCAGCCTCCAATGTTGTGAGGCGATTGGTATGAAGTGACACCTCGCCCAGTTGCTGCAGGCCCCTGAATGCCCCAGGGGACACGTGGCTTATCTGGTTCCGGCTTAGGACCAGCAGATGCAATTGGGTCAGGTTCTTGAAGGTGTCATCCTCCAGACTGCTCAACTTGTTGTCGTAGAGCCATAACTGATTCAATGGCATAGGTCCAAACACCCCAGGGGTGAGAGTTTCCAAGTGGTTTTCATACAAGGAGATGTGGGACAGCTGTTTTAGGTTCAGAAAGAGCCCCTGCGAAAGGGTTGTTAGCCGGTTGTGGGACAAAAAAAGCTTTTGGAGATTTGGTGTTTTGGAGAAAGTGTCCGGTGGAAGGTGAGCGATCAGATTGTCCTGGAGGGCCAACTCCTCCAGGCTTGCGAGGTCATCCAAGAAGCCGGCAGGAATCTCCCGCAGAGCGTTTTTACTCAGTCGTAAAACTTTTAGCTGGCTAAGACCATGCAGGTTCTTCCCAGAAATCTGACTGATTTTGTTTCCACTTAGCATGAGGTAATTCAGCTGAGTGAGGGGTTGAAATGTCTCCTCAGGAATAGAAGAAAGTTGATTCCTACTGAGATCAAGAGTCGTGAGAGCAGACAGGGAGGCTAACCAGCTCGGCCGGAGCTGTAGGAGCCCATTGCCGATTAATTTCAGAGTTTTTAAATGCAGGAGGTGCTGGAATAAGGCCTCAGGGAGATCTTGTAAATTGGTACCAATAAAAAGTAAGGCCTCCAATTTGACAGTGGAATCAAGTGTACCAGGTTGCACCTCTCCCAACACAGAGTCTTTCACAGCGAAGCCAAGGAGGTTGTCGGCAAAGCCTGCAAAGTCTTCCCCTCGAAGTAACGTGATGTTGGAGCTGTCGATGTAGAGAGACATGGTAGATGGAGGCAGTGCAGTGGGGAAGGTTGACAAATTAGTGCAGATCGTTGTGGGACTGCAATGACCGCAACCATCTGGACATGCCCAGAGAACAGCGTTGAAAGAACTGAGAAGCAGCAGAAGGTGAAGAACAACCGAGAGGCCCATTGTTACCTAGGAATGAGGAAGACAAAGATTCATTAGGGCTTTCACTGGAAAATAATACATTATTAACAACTACAAACAAAACTACACTAAGAATGTCCTTTTTTGAGATAACACAATATTTATTTCCATCACTGACGTGTTGCACAACATTAGGCAAGAAGTAAGTTACTTCCTCGCTACAAGAGGAAATCTTTATATCTGTCATCTGTAGGATTGTGTATGTGTGTGTGTGTGCATGTGGCTGATACACTGCTAAGCTTTCCACAAAAATTACCCATGAGGGTTCTATGTCTGCAGGGATTCCTCATCAAGATATTGTAATTACGAATTACAATCATTTAAAAGATCAAATGAGAGCTAACACATGTTCCTGTCTGATATCAAACATTTGAGTCAGTCCCAAAACCACTATACTGTACTGGCCTGGACTGGACTAGGCCGGGCCGGGACAAAGCTGCTAATCATCAAGTGAGTACGGTGTAATGGCTGAAGAATTTTGAATTGGATTACATTTTCTCCCTCCCTCCCTCCCTCCCTCCCTCCCTCCCTCCCTCCCTGCCTAACTAAGGTTTTGACACTCTTTGATGGAAAATAATGAACAATAGCAAACATAAATCAGTCAATAGATCTAAATGAACTGTTGTTAGAAAACAGTAAATCAGCCTGAACCAAATTCACCACCGGGTTAAAATGCACAGAAGCTCTCTGTTTTGAACTAGTATGGGGAAGACAGAATGGGAAATAAAGAATAATTTTGCAATACAATTGTACACACATATATAATTCATTTGGTCATTTCATGGAAGAACTTCTCATCGCATAACTATTCTACTTCATTATCTGCATGATTCAAAAAAGGAAGAAATACCGGATAAACCCGGAGCATACAAGAGTGGCATGGTAAATTCAAACCAGCTGTGATTAGCCAGGGGTGCGGTACCTACCTCTGTGTGTGCCTTATCTAAGAGGAGAGAGGAATGGCAAGGAGCTGTCCAATCCCTGTTACCTTTTATCCTGCTTCGTGTGTTTTGTTCTCCTCGTCACCAAGTTGAATCATCGTTTCCAGCACTGTTTTTTTAGTTTAAGTCAAATCCTTATTCAAGGAAATCCTCCTGCTCCTCGTTGTTTTTCTTCTCAATCTGTTTTTACCCATAAGCCCCATGGAATGTTCAGGGCCTTTGCCAAAATTTCTCAGGCTGAGGTCTACACCAAGCAGTACCCTACTCTTCTAGCATACAAACTTTACTGGACAGGCCCTTTTTAGTTTGGGGGTGGGGGGCGGTGAAGGGGTTGTGTCAGGGGGATGCCCCACCCACCCTTATGCAACTCTGGATTGACCAGATTTGTTTCATTTTTTCTCACAAAGAACACATAGAAATGATGAAAAGAGACACAGACAAAAAATGATGTTAATGATGATAATGTTGTCTGTGTGTGAAATGTCCTGGTTTGTGTGTGTGCATGTGTGTGTGTGTGTGTGAGAGAGAGAGAGAGAGAGAGAGAGAGAGAGAGAGAGAGAGAGAGCAAGAGAGAGAGTGTGTGGGTAAGGGCAGGTCTCTGTGATGATGTGGGATGGGTGGGGTTCGAATTAGGGAAAAATGCAATATTGTTGAACCATC
This sequence comes from Merluccius polli, assembly GCA_030340625.1. Lineage (NCBI taxonomy): Eukaryota > Metazoa > Chordata > Actinopteri > Gadiformes > Merlucciidae > Merluccius > Merluccius polli. The sequence goes on along the minus strand of JAOPHQ010003417.1, from coordinate 113,260 downwards.
TTCGATGTTGTATACAGCTTGAGAAGAAATGGGACAAAAATGTATTCGTTAAACAGAATGTGCTCATCATGTGTACTTATGTTCCTCATCCTGCCCTCGTTTGATTTTAGCCTAAAAAGAAACCAGGGAACATGAGAAAAAGCAGCCTTACACAGCTGCTTATTCTTTTAAGTACTTCCATATGTTGTTCAAAGCATTTTACGAGAACAACCCCCTCTCTGCTCTGGGTAAAGATAGCGAGGGTGGAGTTAATGTATGGCAGGGTCAGGCAGTGTGTGGGCTGTGCTGCTTATCTTCGAGTGTACTCTGCGGGAAGGGAGAAGAGACTCCTTTATTGTTTTCTGTAACTGTTGGCTCAACTATGGGCGTTATTAGGTTGTGTTCTGTCTTTGTATAATTCCATTGTTGTTGTCGTCACCGTAGTAGTGTGCTGTTATTCGCTAATAAAAGCCATTGAGAACACTACACCTGTCTCTGTCGTCATCACGCTCAGCGCTCGCCATAGTATATATATAGGCTTGGGTTGCCACCAAGACCTTGACTGCACAACAGTTGTTTAAGTACAATGTTAGTATAATATGTATATTGTATCAGTGCCAACATTTAGCTGAGTGGCTGACAGCTGTGCCATTGGGAACAATAGTTCTGATTTTTAAGTACACAAACCAAAAAAATGAAAGATTAATTCTAAATATACATTGCAGTGTTTTGTCAGATTACAAATGGATTTAACTGTAGATGTTTCCTGTCTGATAAAGAAGGTATGACATCTGCTCCAGACATCTGCTCTTTGTTGAATGATATTCAAAACCAGGCCAAGGGTGTGGCATGAGGCTGGAGGAGATACAAGCCACAAGTTAGCAGCTGTTACAGTGGTGGCTGTATAGAGCAGTAAACAGAGTAATTTTTTTAATAAGCATCCTGTATATGAAGCACCATCATTTCTCATATATGAGCTGGCTTATCTCTATTAGGAGGCAGGATAGTCTAGCAGTGGTGAGGGTGTACGGTGTTGAATCCCAATGTCTGCAGTATACCTGCTGTAGGCATCATCGAGCAAGAACCTAAAACTCTGAATCTGCTCATTAATGACACCTAAAAATGATTTGCTGCGAATGGCTTTGGATAAAAACATCTGCTAAATGCCTAAATTGTACTGACTCCAAAAGTAGCAGATGTAGTCGCTGTATGTTGCATTAGCCATTAAAGGCATTAGCCAGGCGTTGGCTACTTGGAAAAAGTTTGTTGAGCTCAGTCGATTTTTATGGGATTAGTTGGATGGTATTTCTAGAGTGTGCTCAACAGTTGCATAGATATTGGTCTGCAGGTTCTATAATATTACTTACAGTATTGGAGGCTTGGAAGTAAAAACATGTAAACCCTCTGCTTGGGCAATGGTGAACCAGAGATGACATTGTTCTTGATGATTGTTAAATGTTAAACCACAACAGCCTAAAGCCTATGTAGCTTAAATATACCTTTATTCATGCTTTAAGTATATAACACAATACTTAAAAGACTTTGAATTGGATGACACAGGCACAAAAATAGGCACTCTCTATCTATTGCTTACTTTGTAATATTCACATAGACCTAATCAAACTGAAATCAAACTTAATTAATACAAACTTAAAACATAACTTAAAATTACCGTAATACATTTTAAACACTAAACCTTTTAGTGTTGACGTTTGTGTAAGTGGTTGAACATGACCTAATACAACTTTCAGGAGGATTTCTTATGTAGCAATCCATTGCTCTCTTCATCCCCAAGCACTTTCCGGTAACTCGCTCATACTATCGTGTTCCCATTCCTTACACATCACAATTGCTGCCCACTGTTGTGTGTGATTAGAGTACTGAAAAGGTTTATTCATTACTCGTTGCCATAGTGATGAACTTGGGTACCGTTCACCAGTTCATTGTGTTTTGTTTACGGTTTGTTAGTCACTTTTCATCAAGTGTGTATGTGTGTATGTGTGTGTGTGTGTGTGTGTGTGTGTGTGTGTGTGTGTATGTGTGTGTGTGTGTGTGTGTGTGTGTATCTGTTTTGATTCTTTGATCAAAACAGAAAAATAGGATCTCTAATTGCAGCCTAAAGATATGAGATATTATTTCCTTCCTTGTAGCTATGAACTTTTTATATATCTTTAAAAAAAAACATTTGTTGACTGTTTTGCGACTCCAGCAATCCTAAATACAATATATATAATACAAAAAACAATATAGAAATTCAGATTTCTAAATATGTTGTTTGCTCCTTTTGAATTAACATTGCTGTGGTTTGGGCAGAGAGGTTTTATGGAATTACAGGGACATTGTTTGGCAAGACTAAATAACCAGCCTCTAGTATTGTATTGTTCTCAGCAATTACGATCTTTTAAAAACTTTTTGGCTTCCTGTTTTGTTGATTTAACTGCTGTGCAATCTTTTAGATGATAATTTGGAAATAACAATACATTACATTATCTAGTATCACAATATTATGATAAATATGATGTGCTTAGTTGTCTTAACCGAGACCATTATCATAAGATTTATAAGAATTATTAATACTATATTTTGTATTTTTTTAATAATGAACGGCGGGTATTTGTTTCACTTCACTTCCTTTTTTCGAAAAACAAAAATGAAGAATTCAAGAATAAATATTCTATTTCAGAGCTTAAGCTTATATGTATGCCTTTTAAATGGAGATAAAAGTACAACACAGATATTCAACATGTCATTTTATTGAAATGCTGCCGAAATAGTTACACCTTTTAGACACATTTCTTTACACTGTTCACCGAGTGTCACCTTTAGAAGAGTGTTTACTGTGAATATTTTTTTACAGTGCATGCCGGCCATCTTTGCTCTCCACCATTAGCTCTCGCATGGCCTTGTCTAAGCGGTACATGCCGCACATGGCAGCAAAGATTAGCAGTATCCCTGTGGTCACCAGCAGGATGTGGCTTGTCATGAGGATCCCAGCAAGGATCGCATCCAAAGGAAGAGTCCACACATAGACCCAGCTCTGGTGGTGGTTGTGGTGTACAAACTCAGGCCGTGGCTCAACCACCAGTTTATCATAGAAAGGATGTACGGTTGATGACCGTTTGTCAAAGAAAGGGTTTAGGAGGGGAGGAGCTGGTGATGTCCTAGTACGCACAGCCATTGAGGTGGGTCTGGTTGATCTGGCCAATGAGAATGTGGTCGACTGTGGAGTACTTGGTTGGTAGGTCACTGCTGCCGTAGGTGGACTAGGGGTCAATATTTCAGTCTCTCTCTGTGTAGGAAAGTAATCGGCTGTGGTAGGATTGCAGACGTTAAAGTCCTTTTCGCCCAGGGACCAAAGTGTACGCAACAATTGGTACCTGGGGCTAACACATATCACATCCTCTCCATCATGAAGCACCTGTTTATTTGTTCGTAGCCAGTAAGCGATACCTTTTATCTGGCAATCGCAGTGCCACAGATTGTCTCCCAGAAAGAGTTTCTCCAACCCTCTATTGGAGTGGAAAAGCTCTCCCTGACTCAGATTGATGGTAGACACCACCTTTAGATTCTGAAATATGGTATCGGGTAAGGTCCTGAACTTGTTGCCATTTAGATACAGCGAGGACAGTGAGGTTAGGCCCGAGAACAGAACCGGGTTTAGCATGCGGAGGTCATTCTTCTTAAGTGAGAGTTTTTCAAGTTTGTTAAGATTGTGAAACAGCTCAGCCGGTAGCTCCCGCAGCTGGAAGTTCAGATGGAGGCTAAGCCTCAGAAGGCCGGTCATGTTGGAGAACAGGTTCCCTGGGACGGTGGTGAGGTTAGTGTCAAGCAAATAAAACTCCTGTATGTAAGGTGTGTGACCCATCAGCGGCACCGGGAGGGACAACAGCGGGTTGTTATAGAGGGTGAGTTTGCTTAGTTTGGGCATGTGGTAGAAGCTCTTCTCTGGAACCCCCTGGAGCTGGTTGCGGGACAGAGTGAGCACACTGAGATTCCCCAGCGACCAGAACACCTTGGGCGCGAGGCGGGCGATGTGGTTGTTGTGGATTTTCAGCTCCTGCAGCTCGGCGAGCTGACTGAAGACATCAGTGTCCAGCGCCTCCAGTTGGTTGTTGTAGAGTGCAAGATAGCGCAGGCGAGACAGTGAGTGGAAGATCCCGGGGGGGAGTTCTCTGATGGAGTTCCCGCTGAGGTTCAGGAAAGTGAGGCTGCTCAGTCTTTTGAAAACCCCTGCGCCAAAACGTGAGATTATGTTGTGGTTCAGATCCAATTCCAGCAGTTTAGTCAGTCCCGCCAGCATTGCCGCAGTTATCATCTCCAATTGGTTCCTGTCGAGGTGAAGCTGGTCCAGGCTGGCCAGCGGACTGAACACCTCGGCTGGCACGGTGGAGAGATTGTTGTACGACAGTTTAAGAGACTTGAGCTGTGGTGTGGCGTGAAAGGCCAGAGGATGTATGGTGTGGAGATGGCTGTGGGTCAGGCTAAAACGCAGCATGAAGTCCAGTTTGTGGAGGCTCTGCATGTTGAGGACATTGACATTGGTTTTGTTTAACTGCAGCAGGGTAGTGTCAGAAGGCATCTGTTTGGGTACGTCTGTGATGTTGAGGCCAACGCACATGACAGCCCAGCTTCTATAACACCGACAACTGACAGGGCAGCTGTGGGCCAAGTGTGGCCAGAGCAATAGGACAAGAATCCCCAGCATGGTGCCTGATGAAACAGTGAAAAATGTATGGAATATTGGAATATTGGAAAAAAATGAATATTTACCATATAATATATATTATAATATATATTTACATATATATATATATATATATATATATATATATATATATATATATATATATATATATATATATATATATATATACTGTATATATATATATATATATATATATATATATATATATTAACCCTAACCCTTTTTTATATTTTTGAAACAACAGTTGTACACTATATATATAAATAATATAAATAATTCCCAGAAATATACATTTGACCTTTATTTTATCTATATTTGATATTCACAGCATTTATTTAATGTAGCCTATTTTTTTACTATAAAAAAGGGTTAGGGTTAATATATATATATATATATATATAAAATAAATGCCTCAAATATTGGAAGAGTATGTAATTACATAACAATATGGAATAATATGGAACAAAAACTACAAATTTGACTCACCCTGCATACTGTTCCAACCGCCTTACTCAGAAATGTGCTGGGATTTTTTGTTTTCTTACACAGTACAACTGGCAGGGAAACTGCAAGTTCATTTCCTTTGGACTTATCTTGGCCTGGTGCACAGACCACACTTCATGGAAGTGTGAACTCAACAGCAGGAAATGCGTAAGTTACGCAAAGTGAAAAACTCAAGCATCACATTCCAGCAAAAGAATAGATAAGTGAATAAAAATGTCATTACTCAAGCTATCATCATAACACAGACTCACTGTGTTTTATGTAAGTAGTAAGTAAGTAAACTTTATTTATATAGCACTTTTCACAGGTAAAAACCACAAAGTGCTTCACAAAAGTTAAAACAGTTGCAGCGAGAACAAAACACAAAAGAAAACATAAATACAGAGCTGGTCAGGCATAGGACACAACAATTAACCGAATGCCTGTTAAGGCATAAGTCTTTAAATGCTTTTTAAAAGTGTCAACAGAGTTTATACAGCGAAGTGGGAGAGGTAAAGCGTTCCACAGTCTAGGACAGGGGTCCCCAAACTTTTTCCTGTGAGGGCCACATACATTTTCCCTTCTCTGATGGGGGCCGGGGTCAGTTTGTAACAGAAAAAGTGTGACGATCGCAGGGGTGCCTAAACGTAAACATTTATTGTTTGCCTTGCAAGTTATCATACTTGTCTTTGTGACGTAGTGTCGGCGCAGATTGTATTCTTTGAATACCGCCACCGCCTCTTGACCAGTGCTTGAAGTGGAAAAAAATAAGTGCCTCCCTTATTCACATATAAGCAACGGTGCCCGATATTAACCCACCCCGGACCTACGACTGACGGGGTGTGCGCGCGATCGTAACCCACTGCGGACCTACGACCGACGGGGGGGCGCGCGATCGTAACCCACCCAGGACCTATGACCGACGGGGGGGGGGTGCGCGATATTAACCCACCCTGTAGGTCCGTGGTGGGTTACGTTCGCACGGGGGGGGGGGGGGGTGCGTGCGAACGTAACCCACCGCGGACCTACGACCGACGGGTCCGTTCTATTTGACAGGGGCTAGTCTAGGGTTCGCGTGGCCAGACTGAAAAAAAAAATCATAATGCGTCTCTGGTATTGTTCAGGGGGCCGGGCCAAATGTGGAGGCGGGCCGTATCCGGCCTGTGGGCCATAGTTTGGGGACGCCTGGTCTAGGAGCTACAACTTGGAAAGATCTGTCACCTCTGGTCTTAAAACGGGTGTGGGGAACAACCAGCAACCGTTGGTCAGATGACCTCAGACTGCGGGTGGGAAAATATGGCTGTATAAAATCGGACAGGTAAGAAGGAGCTTGTCCCTGCAATGCTCTAAAAGTGAGAACTAAAATTTTAAAATGGATTCTAAAATGCACTGGTAACCAGTGCAGTGAAGCCAAAACAGGAGTGATGTGTGCCCTGTTGTTGGTTTGGGTTAAAAGCTTTGCAGCAGAGTTCTGTACAACCTGGAGACGATCAAGCTCCTTATTAAAACAGGTAAAAAGGCTATTGCAATAATCTAAACGAGATGAGATAAAAGCATGGATGATCATCTCCAGTTCAGCCCTCGACACCAGTGTTCTTATTTTAGAAATGTTCCTCAGGTGGAAGAAGCAGTTTTTTGTGACTAGCTTCAAATGAAGCTCCATAGACATCGCTGAATCAAAAACAACACCTAAGTTCCTGATCTTAGGCACGACAGACGAGTGTAGAGCACCAATATGCTGCTTTATCTGGGGGATATTGTCAGGGGCGATAATTCAAGTTTCTGTCTTGTTTGAGTTCAGCTGAAGGTAGTTGTCATTTAACCACTGCTTGATGGTAGTCAAGCAGTTGATTAAGGAAGTCAACTTATGTAACTCGGAGGCCTTGAATGATCAGAACAGCTGGATGTCATCAGCGTACAGATGGTAAGAGACATTGTCAAACTGCCTAATTAGTTGACCAAGGGGAAGTAGATATAACAGGAACAAAATAGGTCCTAAGACAGAGCCCTGAGGTACCCCAGAAGAAGAGGGGCCAGCGGGACCAGGAGGGCGGTATATTAAAACACAATAAAATGTGTTGGTAGAACCAGTCTTGATCAGTTGTGACTCAAAGGAGGGGAAGCTTTCAGATTGTACCCACCCTGCATAAATAATTGTCCCGGTACACAATCGCAAGACCTCCTCCACGGCGCTCCAATCGGGGCGTCCCAATAACAGAGCAGCCGGTAGGGCAGAGCTCATTGAGGTGAATAAACTCATTATCCCTTTGCCATGTTTCAGTGAGGAACATAAAATCCAGCTTCTCACTAGTGAAGAACTCGTTAAGAATGAAGGATTTGTTTGCGATGGAACGGGCATTGAACAGGGCAGCCCGGATCGGTGATAGCAGGCCGCCATCATCGACAGCTGGCATAAGTGAAACTGGCTGCAAGCACCTAGTATGGGGACAAAGACTATAGTTGGGCTGTCTTGTGCAGTGAAGGCGAGAAATCATTGGCAGCTGGAGCCCAGAGCCCCGTGCTACCACGGAGGGCGGAGAGGAAGAGGACAGGAAGGGGGTGTGTGTAAACAACCGTCAGTCACGTGCAGCGCGTGTGGCAGTTTGCACATCCTGCTGCCCAGTTGGTTGGGGTGTATTCCGTCCAGCTTGTAAAAGGAATAACGGTTCCAAAATAGATTAAAATTGTCAATAAAACCCAGGTCATAGTCTCTGCAGGCAGAAAGCAGCCAGGTGTGGAGACTGAGGATTCGGCTGAACCGCTCAGCTCCGCGAGCTAATGTAGGAATCGGGCCAGATATGAACACCGCTAATCCTGGGTTGCTATGACATATTATTTGATTATAGGCCTATTTGTGTGGGTGTCTATGGTATCCAAGTCAGCAGTTTATGTTCCCGCCTACCAAGCTATTTCTGAGCTATATGTCATTGCTTATGTTTCCATAAAGCCCACTGCTCCTCCCTACTCTATGAGCGAGATAGTCTCTTATCAGCTGTGGTAGGTCTACACGCCTGTTATGTCTCGTCAAGTGTGTTAATTTTACTCATGTTCATGTTCAGTGTTTTATGTTTCGAGCACTTGAACACTTTATTTTGTACTCACCTTTGCCCTCTCGTTTCAGACCCTGACTTCCTCCCTTTGTGGTATTTTCCCACCTTTATAATTGTTTGCCCCGCCCCTGATTGGTTTCTCCTGTTTTCACTCACCTCATGTTTAAATAGTTCTTGTCTCCCTTTGTCTTTGTGTTAGTTTGTCTTGTTCCGTATGTCAAGAGTGGCCACCCAGTGTTCAGGTATTTTCATGTTAGGTTCATGTTTGAGTTATTATTTTTGATCCTCTTTGAGAGTGACTTTTGTCTCCTGGAGAGCGCTTTTCGTTTGTTCCTTGGAAAATAAATACTTTTGTTTGATTACCTCATCAGAGTCATGCATTTGAGTCCTTCAGAACTGTCTCAGGTCGTGACAACGCTGGCTTGGAGTCTCTAGATCAACTTGTTAAAGCGATCCAGAAAGTGTGCTGTTGGCGACATTATCTGATAATTAAGAAGGCTCTATCCAATATAAGCAACATCGTAAAATCATAGACTGATAACATGTATAACGTGTTTATTTAGATAATTCAGATAGGCCTATTTCTGTTCAGTTGCAATCCAGTTTGACAAATTGCAATTCAGTCGTGTTACAGATTCACACATGTTTATTTAGTTAATAGAATAAAACACGGTAGGCTATTACTCAAAGTTGATGGTAGGCATATTTACCTACATAACTCTTTGAAAATGTCTGTAAGTGCAAAAAATAAAATACAATATCCAATGTTGCCACAAGAGGGTGACAGATTGACAAGGTAAGGGCCATATAAAGCCCCCACAGTCGTCTCATCGGTCAAGTATTAGTCATATTTGACACTCAAGTAGTTCCAGTCACAATAGTGATATTTACAGATGTTTTATGAGCACGATAAACCAACAAATCTTGCTTGCGATCCAGTGTTATATATTAAGGATAGGCGAAGAGTATAGTGATATGTCATATTGCTATGTAGGCTATGTATATTTTAATTAACATGAGTCTTAAGGCTAAGTAATATTTTGCAGCTTGACATCTCAACCAGGTCCTTAACTATTGAGGTAATGTCCCCCTGTTTAACTCTCTTCCATGTTCCCTAAAATGCATCCTGAATTAACTGAACAAATGAAACGGATAAAGGAGTTAAGAAACGCGCCAGTGCAGCCATCTCCTCAGCCTCCCCACTTCCCCTGTAGAGTCGCTGTCTCCGGGGTTTTTGTCCCTGGTCGCCACCGTCGCCCTCAAACACAGTACTTCCAGAAACAGGCTGTAGATGGAGACATCAGTTGTGGCAGGGTGAGTGACAACACCACCACAAACATTTAACATTTCAACCTTACAGATGGCAGGTGAACCAACACCTTGGTAATCTCTTAGGTTTGAGGGAATGGTTCAGTGCGAAAATGTGCAACACTGTATTGATCGTGCACAAAACATAGCAATTATTTTATGGCAATACAGGGCAGAGAGAGAGAGAGAGAGAGAGAGAGAGAGTCAGAAAGAGACACCTACGTTCGCCCCTTTTCCCTGGTAGGGATTTAACCTCTGCCATAACATCTGCTGTGATCTTCCTCTCCAGATCCAGGTCCTCTCTCAGAGCCTGTAACTAAAAGGACAGGTCACACACTGATTAGTTATCCACTCCTTTGGTCATCAACCCATACGTTTATTTTCCTCTGGTTTGCACTGTCCCTTTAAATGTAATGCGTGCCGGAAAAAATGTAATGAAGATGTTACTTCATTAAATGCATACAACACATGAGAGATTATGTCGTTCCAGACCCGCACTGTAATGTACAGGTGTAATGTTTTTTTTTGCATTCCAATTGTTTAAGGTTGTTAAAGAATGCAAATTCTTGAGATTTGTTTCTAAACACATTACACACGTTAGAAAGTCATTGCTGAAAACGTGAAAAGACTGTATAACCATTTAATGTTGAATTGTGGAGTTAGACCGTTTTTCTATTTTTCACAATTTTCGCGTTCAGGATTTTATGGGCGGGGCTTATAGGTTACATTATGACGTAACGCGCTTTCCCTTAGCATTGCCCCGCCCCTAACAACCAGAGCGCAGTTGCGTCACTGCTTGTTACGCTCGATCGCCAGTTTGACAGTTGAGAGAGGCTCCGCCCCCGTGCGCAAATGGGCGTGGTTTAGTGCCTTCAGCGGACACGCCCCCAGCGCCTCAGAGCTGAATGCTTATTTTTTCACGATTTTAAATCCTAATTTTATATCCTTGGCGACTTTTTTAATCATTCAAATTTGGCTGGGTGGTTAATAACATATTTTTCTATAGTGTGACAAACTCTAAACACTTTTGGTTTACACAGACTTTAAGTGTAAAAATAAATGCATTAACAACATTTAATATTAGTATTTTGATGTCAAGCCAAACATTCTTACCTTTTCTAGTTGAGATAATTTATTCACCAGCTCAAGACCTGCACATTTAAAAGAACAATTTGAATGATCAGTGAAAAAAAATCACCATTTAGTTATCAATGGATCATTGAAAATCATTGAATACTATCACAGACGTAATTTTTATTTCCTAATGTCTCACCTGAAATGTCATTTCTTTCTATGGGCACTAGGCTTTTGTTCAATAATAGTGCTAGGATCTTGATTTGAGCATCTGTGTCTTCTCTTGGATAATACATATTGTTTCCTAAAACACAATAAACAACACACAAGCACAAGTAAAACACATAAGAATTAAAATGAAAGGAGCCCTTAAAAACCTGATGCCTTTGTTGTATTCTCTAACCTGTTGCTTAACAGATAACTACGTTTTTACACACAGGCAAGGAGAAAATCGCATCCCATAAAGCATCTCCATCATTTTTCTGAGATTCATTTTTCAATGAAAACCACCAAGACAATGGTCACTCACCAGTGTTGATAATGCTCCTCCCCTCCACACACAGCAGCCCTTGCAGCAGCAGAACGCCCAGTGCTCCTAAGCAGTAGTGAAGAGAGGTCACTCTATCCATGATGCCTCTGTGTATGCTCCAAAACTATAGTTGATTCCTCGCACTCTCAATTAGGACTGAAGGAAGAGGCTCAGCGGTCTACTATCTATCGAGTCTGTTGCCACAAAATGTATTTATCCTTTCTTGGGGCGGGGGGTGGAGGTGGGTCCGGGGCCCCCTGAAGGAGGGGCCAGTCTGACCCTGGCATACTAAATCAATACCTAGTCACCGTTTGGTGCCGTCAATAGGCAACCAATTTGAGGGGACCGTGGAGCGTCTGGGTGAAATATGATGATGTGACACTGTAGACAAGGCCAGTAACCCTACATCACTTTGACAGGAGCAAATCAAACAGAGTGTGGACCCCATGAATCACAGCCTTGTTTATGAGAGGGGGCCCGATCCAACGCACTTGGCAGTTGCAAGTATTTTTCTTTTACATTAATTAGTTCCTTAAATAGGTACAGTGGAGAATCGACGGTGGCGGTGCTCGGAAAGTGAATTGATTTGGTTGTTTCTTGAGTGCACAATAGCCTGGGCAATTTGCCCTGGGACTGTTTTTGAGCTGATGAAATGTCCATCCTTTGAGGCAAAGCAGTATCAACCTTATACCTGGCCAAAATCACTACATGCATCCAGGAGATCACATCTCACACCTTTGATGTTGTAGGCTACTTTTCTCTTTTGGGTTATTTTGCTTTTCTACTTCTCCACCAGTTTTAGGGAAATGAATTGCCTGGAGCTCGTTCAAGTTGGCGTGGGGCCACAGCTTTGAAATATCTGCAATTGCCAAACAGAATGAATGGAAACGCATCGGCCATTCATTCTTTGTATGACGACACTGTTCACCGCCTCCCCGTTTACAACTCCTACAACTTCCAAAAGGCGGTCACCTCAAGGACTTCTCAAACAGTAGTCCTATGCACATATTACAGCAACATAATATGATTTTATTCCATTTATGTCTTTTTTAAAACTCTTTTTGCTTAAGGACAACTTGTAGAATTTAGGGAGGGGTGGAAATGATTATTTACCCCCGTCCCACTTTTGGACACTTGGGATATTCAGGCAGCAATAGCTGATCTGACTATCTGACTATCTAGAAATATGATTTACCCAATACATTCAATAGAGAAAGGCGTATATGTATTGTTTTTTATCGACGCAGTATCATTTAGTTCATCTATCAGTTTATCTATTATCAGGGATAGCAGACGTCTGCAATTCTATAAACGTTTCACTAGATGGGGCCATTACATTAAAATGTGTTCATGCGTGTGTGTGTGTGTGTGTGTGTGTGTGTGTGTGTGTGTGTGTGTGCGTGTGCCTGCGTGTGTATGTCTGTGTAAGCAATGTGTAAAAATGCGTGGACACATTTAAAATCACACAATAAATCACACCGTGTTTTCATTACAGTAAAATCGTCCATCGTAGAAATGGTTGGACGGCTTCGGCGTCAATGAAAGTCGCTACGCCGCCGCCCCAGGTGGGGTGTGTGTGTGTGTCTTCACCCTTCACCAGCCGCAGCTGCAGCCGCAGTGTGTGAGACAAACGGAGAGGGGAGGGGTCAGCCATGCGGTGGGAGGGATGACAGAAAAAAGAAAAAAAAGAAAAGAACAAAAAAAAAACCTGATTATGCTAGCTAGAGTCACGCAGCCGCAGCAGCATTGCTAACGTATCGCTAACAGCGGCGCGACAAACACGAGTTATTAGCGGTGATCGATCCTGATCAATCAGCGTCGTTGTGTATCGATCAGGGAGGAGGAGGAGGGGGAGGAGGAGGAGGAGGAACGCGGAAGTGTGAACCCTTAACGTAAACGCCTCTGACGTTATTCGCCGACAAACATGGCTGACTTTAGCATCGACCAGAAAAAACTGCCTGCAGTGAAAGATGGTAATACACGCTCGTCTAGATAAATAATATCACTCCAAACGGACATTGCTTTCAGTGTGTGTGTGTGTGTGTGTGTGTGTGTGTGTGTGTGTGTGTGTGTGTGTGTGTGTGTGTGTGTGTGTGTGTGTGTGTGTGTGTGTGTGTGTGTGTGTGTGGGGCTAACTGTGTTGGCTGGGCTAACGTTAGCAGCAAAACACGGGCCGGTAATTACGGTAACGGCCATGGGACGAGGCAGGTGTGTTCTGTAACATGTGGCGGTGCTGTGAGGTGAATAGTGAAGCTGTAGCCTGTTTAAAATGTGAAGGTATTAGATGTGTAATAATAATAATAAGTCATGTTTTTTTGATTTTGATGGTCAAACATGACCGGGGCACCTGCTGAAAATGTAATGAAGATAAATGGTGTCGCTCGCGCGGCAGTGAATGCTAACCGTTTTCTTTACGTGTCCCGTATCATAATCATTGATACGGGAAAACGGGACGCTAAAACCGTGAAGACAGCACGGTTTATTTTGTGCCCTGTTTTCTTTCAAGTGTCGTTGAATTGTACTTTTTTTGTGGACGGGAAGCTAGTGTACATTACAACAGCAGCGATGATCTGTGTAGTAGACAGATACCGTATTCTCTACAATATCGCGCACAATAGAGGCGCAATATACGGTAGTAGGACCTACAATATCCAAGTATCGATATTAGTGTCGGTCAGAAGTGAATACAAGATGTCAGATGATTTATTAACAAGTAGGTCCAAGTACAACAAGTTCAACCAGCTATTGAGTATGACGTGTACATGCTGTTAACGCACAATAACTGTCCAACCCTCAGATTATTAAGTCGTGCGTACACACAACAGTGTGAATCACGCCATGGCTTTTGAGTGGCCGGATAACGAGATTAGGCATAGAGGTTGAAACGTGGAGCACGCCAATCAAATCCCATGCAAAGTCTGCAAATGTGGCTTGTCTGTGGGGGTCTTTCTCCCCCCCCCCCACCCCTCCTCTTCCCTTGCATCTGTCTATTCAAGTCATGACCCGCTCACCCACCGTGTAGCTGCCTGTCTAATGCTATGGTCAAGCTTAACGTATTCCCCCCCCCCAAGAGATGAAGCTCAGCTCAGGAAACATGTTTGTCCATAATGCTAAATGGTGTGTTTGGTCCACTATCTCTGGTGCACGCTCAACGCGTGATCTACTGTGCAGTGACCCATCTTCTCCTGGTTATTAATCAGGGATATGGACAAAGTAATCACCGTAAGAGGAAGTGTGTGTGTGTTTGTGTTTGTGTGTGTGAGAGATTTTATGTAACCCTGGGGAAGATTTGACAATGCTAAATCTTCTTTTTTGTGCACATTGGTATTCCAACCAACAAGATTGTTGTTCCCTTTCTGTCTGGTAAAGAAAAACACAGCAGTTGCAGTGGAAGTCAAATGGTGTCTGGGATGTCTATGTAGGGCTGGCATTTGAATCTGTTTTCTTTTGTCTTTGTCTTTTCACCATGAATGCATTCATAGGTTTTAATACTCGCTCTGCAAAAGACATTGCAAATGGAAAGAGATGCGGCCGGGCAGCTTCAGTGTGGTGACAGTTGTTAAGCAAGGTGAAAACGTTCAGCCTCCGAGCCTTTTCTAGCCCCAGACAGTTCTTTGGGTCGTTCAAGCTTCGGCCCGGGCACTGTGCTTGCTCAGTCACCGTACCATTTTCAGGTTTCAGTAGAGAAAATAAGACCCAACCAAGGGTCTCCATTTGAGTCTTCCACACAACATAATACCTAATTATTAGCTCGGCCTACTACACTATATAGAAGAAACACCTTCCAAGTCCTGCAGAATAGTTAGGACTTGGAAGGTGTACAGCTTATTTAAAGGTGCGCTATGCAACTCGGTTATTCCTCCGCTGTTTCTGGGTTTTCGCCGGAATTGGGCTCGCATTTCTCACTATAGAGCTCCCCCTGCAGCTTCGGAATAGGCCTACAACACTGTCGTAAAAACTCATTGACAACGCCCCCCAGGCCCCCACCCCCCACTTCGATAAATAAATAGTAATGCACAACGAGAACCTGGATTCGGACCGCAAACAAACATGTGTGGTAGCAAGTCACTGCTAGGATAAACCCTCACTAGCTAGCAAGCTAGCCATGAAGCAACCAAGCTAAACACATACAGGGCTCACAATAAAACGGTTGAGCAAAACACATTGTTCAACAGACTCTCAAACCACATTACAAAAACGAAGTTCACCCAAGGGTAGGCTACTTACAATTTCAGCAGCAAGACAGCCAAGTCGGCGTCCGTTTTGCATTCTTCCGAGTCTCTCAGTTGACGCCATTCCGCATAAGCTCGCCCTATGTTCACTCGTGTCTGGTTTCTTTGTTTATCATAATCCTTTCTCTTATTCTTCGATTCCTCCGACCTTCCCCTCTTGGGTCTTGATGGATCCATAGTGGATTTGTCGATTGATCCAGAATTGCCTTGCAACTGACTCTTTATATTCAGCCGGACCCATGTTTGGCACCCCCCGCCCAGGTCTACCGTAAAGCAGTGAAACTACAATCTGACTACATTTTCGAGGCGCGATTGGATACTTCCGCTGAGTCACATCCGTAAGTGGCCGGGACGGCCACATGAAGTTGCATGTTCTGTTTTTCCGCGGGGAACCAACAGGGGGAGATGAAACACCCACCAAACAACCCAGAAAGTGTTGTAGAACGATCAGAACGACTCTCAACCTGCATGGTTAAGGTTATTTTTGATAAACGAGTTGCATAGTGCTTCTTTAAACACGGCATGCTACTGATACTCCTGGGATGATTTAAAAATCTGCTTTGGTGTGTGTGTTTATTTGTTTGTTTGTTTGTTGTGTTTTATTCTGGGTTAAACACACTGTTAACTCATTTAATTCTGGGTGTCTCTCTCTCGCTCTCTCTCTAGTGTGTCGCGACTTTGCAGTGCTGGAAGACCATTGCCTGGCCCACAACCTCCAGGAACAAGAGAGTAAGTTGCTTGACTGTATTAATTTCTCATCTGTGCATGTCTAATACCACTGGTAATACCCAACACTGCCCAGGGATAAACTTTAAGACACTATTTTAGTCCCGTTCCTAAATTGGGAGCAGAAACGTCAATTGATGTCTACCGTTTTTTGTGCCTTTCATAGAATAGTCTACTTGGAGTAGGGCTGCACGATATTGGGAAAATATGCGATATGCGATAACATGGTTGAGTACTGCGATGACGATATAACTTGCGATATTTCAATATTTAATGTTTTTCTTCATTCTACTTGCTGCTAGACTATTAAAAAAAGAAATGCATCGTATGCATGCAATGCAACATAACTTTTATTGGGAAAATTGCCCACTTGAAACATTTTCTTATATGGTCAACAAAATTAAGATGAAATAAATAAAAACAATAAAACTGCATAAAGCATTCATAATAAATTTAAATAATAAACATTTTTTTCTGACCACTAATTTGTTGAGCTAAGAAGGTGTTGCAGAATGGGTTCTGAGGCATACATGATGCCATGAAAAACAACATCAAATAACAATAATAAAAACAAAAATACACCATTATGGTGAGTTATTGGCCAAAAAGGCTAGCACAAGGAAACATGTGCAACAATGTAGTTAAACTAAAATACACCTGGGGGGTATTGCACAAAACTAGGATACATAAATCCAGGATAATTGAGTAAGCGCGGCTTGGACTGTTCTGCTCGGCGGTATCCTGGCTTATTCGGTTGCACGATTGCCAAGCCAGGATAAATAGGCCCGGCTAAGTCACGTCAGGTGAAGCTAGTTGGGATAAGCGGCATGCTGGAATAGACCTCGCGATCGCTCACAGAATCACCGATCGGAACATCGCGTTTCATACGTCACGGCCGCTGGATACCCGACCCAAGCCCGACGGGACCCGAGGGGTCGGGTCCCGTCGGGCTTGGGTCGGGTATCCAGCGGCCGACGGTACCCGACGGTACCCGACGGGCCGGGTCGGGTTCGGACTCGGTGACGTCTGCGCGATTTGAAATGTGCAATTTAAAACAGCTTATTCTGCATGGTAGCCAATGGGCTGTTTCACATGTTGCAAAGGTTCGATTGTGTGATTAAAATACATTTTATAAATATGACATAAGCGTTGCGCTCATCTGTTTGTTGACATTTCCAAATGCGCTGCAGTTGCGTAATAAAGGCGGACTTTCATAAACACAAACGTAAATGTGTCATAGTATGAAACAATATAGACTTAAACTGTGTTGGCCTGAGTAATAACAATTATTATTGGCCAAAAAGGCTAGCACAAGGAAACATGTGCAACAATTTAGTTACACTAAAATACACCTGGTCAAACAAACACGACAACGCTCCCTCAACAACTTACCATGTGCTTAAACTGGTGGGGGGCGGGCTTATCAGGCAGCATGACAGCATCGGATTGGTCAAATATAATGTCATTGTGTGTGAATGCGCGAAAAATGTAGGCTTAATTTAATCGCAAATTAAGAAATCTTTGCGGTATGTACATCGCGAGCGTTGATTTCGCGATGACGATAGATTTGCGATATATCGTGCAGCCCTAACTTGGAGCATACTCAAAGCATCTCTTATCGCCATCCCAAAATATGCAGTGATGACTAAGCAGAGGATTTACTTTTACCTACTTCAAGATGTTTTAATGCAAACCATGGCCCCTTAATGGTACCAATGTCTATGCCTCCATCCCATTAGACTTTGAAAAGCTACTGTACTGCATTTCTAGTGCACATCTAGTTTTCTTGCAGGACGTAAAGGGAATTATTTTCATGTTAGCAAGAATAATAGTCGTCCTGTGGGGGAATAATGTGTCTAGTCCGACAGTGTTAAAGCCCAGCTTTGGTGAATTCAGACTGATTAAACCATTCAAACCCACACATTATGCATTTTGCAAATACTGCAGAAAATCACAACAATGAGAGAGGGAGAGACAGATGGGCTGGCTGGCTAGTGCGGGCGTGCCGGCAGTTTCTGGATCACATTATTGCATGTCTGCCATAGCTGTAAATCATGGGGCGCCTTGGCAGGGTAGAGCTAAATGCTTGTCGGAGGTTAGGCAACGTGATGAGGTCAACAAGTCATCTGTACATCACCAACGGACTATACCCCGTGAGATACTATCACTGTCTGCTTGTGAGGATCTCTGAGTCTGCTGAGACAAGCTTACGCTTTGCATTTAAACGTGTCTCAAACACTGTCCAAACACCTTTTGAGATCAGATACATGACGATTTGAATAGGTGGCAAAGTTGCCAGCTGATGTCTGGTGCCCATGGCAACAATGTGGATAATGTGCCCAACCCGAAGGCGTGACAAATGATCAGTCTGTATCCATGGCTGTATTGGTCTGTATCAGTCAGAAATGGCCAACGGATTTTGGAATGGGTAGAAAAATAATTAGCAACACACATCCCAAACATAGGCCCTGATTTTATCCTAACTTCTGATGTGGTCTTCCACTATGGATCCCATGTCCTTCCAGCCATGGCCAAAGTGCAGATTAGAGCTGTGTTTTGCCTTGTGTTTGTCCTTAACCCTTTTAATGGGTAGATTGTTGCCATAGTGATCCATGGTACGTTAATAACATCGCCCACGGATGAGATACTAACTGATCCAGCTTGAGTGTGTGATCAGCTTGTTTGACCTTGGGTGGGGGTGGTTAGCCACACTGGCTCAAGAGTGATTCAAACAGCTTGCCTTTCTCCTCAGATTTGTCTCTTGTTTTGCTCGCCCACATCATCAGATGGCTGTCATTCTGCCGTACAATGATACTATGTTTTCACTATTAACTATTATAGTTTTTTATGCTCGCGCAATATTTGGTGTCTTTATAGCTGGAAAGCACAAGACATTCTATCTGGACGAAGCCAAGAGCCACAAACTTGCTTTTGTTTGTCTATCAGGACAATGCCAATGGTCTTCAAGGTCTTTAGTGAAAAAATATGTCATATCTTGTTTTATCTTCTCTTCCCTTGAGAGCCCAGCAATGTTATGGGGGAAAAATAAAAAATCGTTGGATAAATGATGGGCTCCGTTTCGTTTTGACGTCACCAGCGGCGTCGTCATTTTTTTTTTTATGTTCTTTTTTTGGAAGGCATCGTTAACTATTGATTGATCAGCATCACCTACAAAAAAAAAATGAAGAAGAAAAAAAAATCAATGACAACCTCTTGGGCGAGCCACCGCCGTGACTCACTGCTTCCTGTTTCCATCTGTCCAGTCACCGCACGGGGTCTTAATGGACCCTTTGCTGGGTAAATTGTGGGACGTAACGTTTTTTTCCACATTTACGCTTGGCGGCGAGTAGATCGATAGGCAGGTGGAGTGGATACTGCTGAGTGAGTGATGCCCAGCCTCCATGCATACCAAGAGCCAGGGCGCGGTGCGCCATCAAGCCAGGATTTATCATCTCTCAGGGCTTGGCACGTTCCGTCACACAGCCTTGGAGCTTCTGCCCGGCGGCCCATTCATTTCTGAAGTGACTCACGCTGTGTTTGTGTTGCCGTGACTGCATGGGGATGAAGAGTGTGTTCGTCAGCGTTGTTATTCCCTTCTCTCCTCAAAGCGAAACCCAAACATGGAACAAGTGCTCCATTCAGGGGGCGTAAAATAAACATGTGATGAGTTTAGTCAGTGTAGCCCTTTGTAACGCAGATTTTGCATACGCTTAGCCAGGGAGTTTTGTATAAACTTGTATACGCTTCTATCAGACCTGCGTGGTCAATTCACTATTACCATTAACCATCGGTCTTTACTGCGGTGGTGTTCTAACGGTGGTGTGTTTGTCTCCACAGTCGAGAGCCACTTGGCGTCCAACGTCCACAAGAGTCGCCTGGCTCAGCACGACCTGAAGGTGGCCAAGTTGCTGCAGCAGGAAGAGGATCAGAGGGCCAAGGCCCAGAGCCAGAGACAGTTTCGGGACCTGTAAGTCTCTCGCTCTCTTTCGCTCTCTCTCTTATCATCACAAAATGGTTGTTTGAGTACAAACTATTCCGACAGTCTGTCAATCCTACTGGGTAATCTAATTCCTTCTGCTCCTGAAATATTTCAAATGTCATCATATGAACCTCTTTCATAACATGACCTCTACAAGCAAATGAACTTATTTGCAAAACTGGGTATTCCTTTGCCTTAAGCATGCATGGTAATGAACAACTCTGTCTCCAAGCCATTCCCAACATACATATACACATAGACAATATGATATGTGTAATTGCTAAGCTGTACATTCCACCATTATGGCCTCCCTGCTTGGGAACTCAGCAGCACCTGCTATGAAAGCAGATATAGAGACCATTTAGAAATAATAATTCTTCTCTCTGCTCCAGCATGTTTTGTGAAATATGCCGTGACTGATTAGTTATCTGACGGTAGCGCATCAAATTGAATACACATATACACACACACGCACACACACACATGCACACGCACACACACACAGAGTAAGCAGAGCCAGAGCCAGCACTCCCAGGGAGGAGCACAGATGCTCTGCCATCCTTTCCAACACCCATACGCCCCCACTGACAGAGAAACACTGGTAGTATTATGTGTTTTGAGTCTTGTCTAGTGATTCTGCTCTTTTGACTCCTAGCCGAAAGGGTCTGCATTCTATCCCCAATGTTATCTGTTTTATTCATGTTTTTCTATAAAACATGCAACCCTAACCTTGGCCATAAATGTAGATGTAGTCCGAATTTGACCAACTTGATAGTTTTTTATGAATGACTGTGATGTGAACTTTGCCCCTGGGTTAGAACCAGGGGCAATGTGACATGTCCCACAATGTCCCACATGTGATATGACATAGTGGTTAGATAAGGAAATGGTGTACAATGATTGACCCTATATATGTCTAACTGGCCTTGAGGAGATCCAAATGGACTATTTATTTAGCTTGAAAACACACACACACACACACACACACACACACACACACACACACACACACACACACACACACACACACACACACACACACACACACACACACACACACACACACACACACAGGTAGAACAAAGGTTCTGCCATTCAGATGATCTGAGACACTGCTATGCTGTGGACATACCACATTCCCTGTGTCTGTAAGATACATCAACATAGATGCATGCATTCAAGTTAAGCAGGTCACCCAACAAGGTTTCTGGAGGGAAGGTGAGGGTAGGGTGATTCCCAGGCAGCGGGAAGGTTCTGGGTTTAATCCCCCATGTCCACAGCCTAACCGGATGCATACTTGAGCATGTTCCCTAAACCGTGTTTCTGTATTCACTTTTAATCATTTTGGATAAAGGGGTCTCTTGAATGACTAACGGTAATTTAATTATTTTCAGTTAAAAGATGAAGTCAAATATGCTGCTGGTTCATTACATTTACATTTAGGGCATTTAGCAGACACTTTTGCCCGAAGCGACTTACAATAAAGACATTTGTCAGTAGAACGTAAAACAATATATCACTGTCAGTACAGCAAGGTTTTTAGGTAGTGGATGAAGGCAATGCAGAGTCCAGGTGAACTCTGAACAAATGAGTCTTGAGTCTCTAGTGGAAGCTGGGGAGGGACTCTGCTGTCCTGACAGTCGCAGGGAGCTCGTTCCACCACTGCAGCGCCAAAAGAGAGAAGAGTTGCGACTTGGCTGAGCGACCTCTGCGGCCTCTTAGTGACGGCGGTATCAGCCGGCCAGCTGAGGTAGTATAACGGAGCGCTTGGAGGTAAGGGGGAGGCAGTTTCATTGACAGCCTTGTAGGCCAGTACCATTGTCTTTAATCTGATGCGAGCTGCTACAGGGAGCCAGTGGAGGTCATGGAAGAGGGGGGGGGGGGGGGGGTTACATGGCGGAACTTTGGCAGGTTGAACACGAGGCGCGCTGCGGCGTTCCGGACACGCTGCAGAGGCTTAATAGGCTTTATGCCGAGCGTCACGTGACCAAACCGGAAAACTGGTCTCCTGACTTCCGCTTGTCGTTAAATCCGGTAGCAGCGGTAGGAACTGACGGCGACAGCTATTGACTTGGCCTAGTTAGCCCTTTTTACTGTTGGCGTTTTATTTGATTTTAACATCTGAATGTTAGTGAGAAGAAAAGATGGATGAAAAAAAAAAATAAATAAATAAAAACAGCGGTAAAAGCTAGCGTGTGTGTCCGGGAGAGGGCAACTCTCCTCGGACACATTACTCTGAAGCCCCGGTGACGGTCTGGAAGTGTGGATTAATAAATACATTTTTTTTTAAGAACAGCGGTAAAAGCTAGCGTGTGTGTCCGGGAGAGGGCTACTCTCCTCGGACACATTACTCTGAAGCCCCGGTGACGGTCTGGAAGTGCGGATTAATAAATAAAATAATGTGAGCGCGGTACAGCGGACCTGAACCGGATGTGATGAGACTTGTTTTGCAGAATGCGGAAGTATGTTGCGCATAACCCCAATTGTGGAGAGAGGAAGTCCAGCCAAGAGCGAGTTGCAGTAGTCAAGGCGGTAGGTGACGAGCGCCTGGACCAGGAGCTGATGATTTCTGCATCATGGCAATTTATGTTTGTAGGATTGCATTTAATTATTGATTTATTACAAAAGGAAACGATGTTGTTTCCTGTACACCGAGTGCAGATTTGTTGCTGGGTTGAAGATGTACCATAAAAACAATTACAATTACAAAAACAATTACAATACTAAAGATTAAAATTTGTTTCAAAATAATCCACTTTGGAAACGCCATTAGGTGTCAATAGTTCAGGTGCATTGTGCTTGAAAGACGTGTCACCGTAGTCTGCAACGTCAAGCTGGGAAGGTGGACACTGGCCTAGAGGCGTAACATGAATAGGGAGGATTGATGCCCAGGCTGTTCATTAAACAAGCGTGAGGCATATTTTAACCTTTTTGAAGAGAGTATTTGGTGTACTGCCATCTACATAATCATTTTAAAGAGTAAATCTACTAGGGCTGCCCCCTAATGGTCGACTAACCATTAGTCGATCGGAAGACGTTTAGTCGACCTAGTTTTCATTAGTCACGCAAAAAGTAGGACATAAAAATAAACGCACCAAGCGTCGCAAACTGATACAACTTCAAACATCCTGGTCGATTTGCTTTGATTATCTCTTCTTCTTTGTTGTATGAGTGCATTGCTCCCTCCCGCCACGCATTTTGTCGCCACCAAATGGCGTATATTATATTATTGTCTTGTTCAAGCGGAAATAAAAAGCTAATAGAGATATACTAGAGTGCGTCAAACATCTTGGTCAATTTTGTTTGCCTGCAACATGGCAAGGAATAGTCTCAGTCTATATGGTTTTGATTTCTTCTCCTACAACAATGTATTTGGTCTTCAAACGGATATGATGTATTTGTTTATTTGCATGTAGGGCGGGGAGGTGAGATCTGATCACAAGTGGTCACTTGAGACGCATGTGAACGCTAGGTGTGAACTGACGTACTTGGAGCTGTCCACTTGTGATCGGATCAACCAAGACGCATGTTAATGCCAGGTGTGAACAGGGCCTAACCCTCCCCCGAAGGAGCGCCATACATCCACACGCACCGGACACGAAAATATGAACAATATTTTTTCCGTTTGTTTTGACAAACAACCAGCTCTATTGCAATTGCTTGCTTTTAAATACAAATGTGTGCAGTTATATGGGGTATAAATGAAATTAACAAAATGTTCGATGTCTCCTTCCTGGTTGTTCCGACAACATTCAGAACTGCTTTGGCCATGCCGTTAATAATAGGCCCGCTTTGTGCGTGTGCTTTAAAAATTATATTTTTAAGGCTCATTATTATGGTTTTGTATTATCTGTAAAGTAGCACAATGTTAACAGTGTTTCTTTTATAACACTCTCCCTCACCCTGGAACTCAAACCATTTTCTGATGCCCCCCAAAAATACATTGAAATAATGACATTAAAAGTGCGACGATTAGTCGACTATCGGCTTAAAATGGCGACTAAGAGTCGACTAAGAAAATCTTTAGTCGGGGCAACCCTAAAATTTACAGTGAATCTACATGAACAGTTTTATTTAACTTATTAATGATTTTGTGATGTTTTGCTCTCCTTCCCTACATCTACTTACAATTTTATATACACACACACACACACACACACACACACACACACACACACACACACACACACACACACACACACACACACACACACACACACACACACACACACACACACACACACATCTAGAGAACGGCAAGATAATGAGATCGCACAGGAGATTCAGGAAGAACTGGTCCGACAGGCTGAGCAGCAGAGACTTCAGGAAGAAAAGGACATGGTACACACACAGATGCACACAATCCTGCCCATTCAAGCAGAATAGTATGTAATTGGTCTATCACACCCTGATACTGACAGACTTCCGTGGGTGAGGTCAGACTGCCTAATGTCTGTTTGGGTCATCTCCTCCTTTGTTGAAGCCTTAATTGGAGAAGTGGCAGTCTGGTGTGCCACCCTTGACACACACACACACACACAAAAACATACTCACCCACTCACAAAGACACACACACCTACACTTTTATGCAAAATGATGAAACACTGCTTTGTTGTAAACTGTGTGTGTGTGTGTGTGTGTGTGTGTGTGTGTGTGTGTGTGTGTGTGTGTGTGTGTGTGTGTGTGTGTGTGTGTGTGTGTGTGTGTGTGTGTGTGTGTGTGTGTGTGTGTGTGTGTGTGTGTGTGAGAATCGGTACCATCACTTCTAAGCACTGTTTCACATCTCTTGTTGTAATCCAATGTGTGTGTGTATTCATTTCCAGGCCATAGCTCGTAAGATGCAGGAGAAGGAGATGAAGGAGGAGAGGAGGAGACAGAAGCAGCTGGAGGCAAACTTGGAGGAAGAATACTTTGAGGATGAAGGAGGTGGGAGGAGCACCCCTGATTTAAAGTGTGTGTGTGTGTGTGTGTGTGTGTGGATGCTATGGAAAGCGGATTAGATTCTCTACCAGGGTGACGGTGATGGTTTTAAGGGCGTGTGAGTTTGATGTTTCACGGCGCCTGAGCCGTGTTGCAGACCTGAAGCTAAGATTTACAGTTGACCTTGAGGCAGATTTACCCCCTGGCAGTAGTTTCTCATCTTGATCTAGATCACTTGGCCTTCTGATGCAGCCGAACAAAAAACTATAACTATTATTAGACACAGAAAATATATCCAGCTGCAGCTTTTGTCTCGATGTTAACATTCAGTCACCTGTTAATGACTCATCGTTTCTCATTAGCTATACTATTAAATATGACATGTTATGCTGGAAATCCTTTACATGCAACAGATGGCTTAGACCACGAGTCCCTGTGTGGCCCTGTTTGTTCGGCACCTTCACGTGTTGGTGAGTGTGTATGCTGTGCGGTTCCACCTGCAACACTCAATCGTATTCACCACCCGCTATCATGGATATCAGCAACTGTATCTCTTTTTTTTTTTTGTCAGTGTGGGGGACTGTGGAACAGTGCATATGAAGTGTTTGAAGTGCGTTTGCTTTGCTTGTCTCAAGACCGTTTCCTGTTCAGCTGGCTCCGGCTATATAACCGGGGCTAGACGGACCATCACATTTTCCATCTAGTCACACAGGGAGACCAACTTAGATTCAACCCCTACTTTCACTTCTTCTTTATGAGAGGTAAATGAAATACATTTTGTATTTCTGTAGTGTAAAAAGCGTGGAGAGGAAAGATAATGAACCTCAAACCAATAAATGTTATTTTTATATTATATTTAATGTATTATTATTATTAATATATTATTATATTATTTATAATATTTATTTGCCTCCCGTGGCATGCACAAGCTGTGTTGACCACTGTACTGGCGCGATAACTTGCAGGATACTTTTGTTGTCAGACAAGCAGCATTGCTGAATTGCTGACAGAATTAGAACAAATAAATGTGTATACTTATAGAACAATTCCAGGTTGAGGACTATCATTTACCTTTACGCCGCTGGCCTGTGAAATCGCTATTAAATTGTGTTCTAAGTGGTATTAAAAATGTATTGGAAAGTCTTAAATTAGAGGTGTGGTGGTTGTTGCCGTGGAGGGTAGCTTTAAGATAGACACGCAATAAAAGGAATGGTTTGTAACTCCATCCATAAGCTGGTTATGGGTGTAGGGAAGTCCCTAGATGGTGGATGTGTGTCCTATCCTATCTTGCCCATCTGAATGCCCGCTTCACAAGTTGTTTAAATCCTAGGAGTGCCACTTTTCCTTTTGCCTCGGTACACAATTCCTGTTTGTTGTACAACTATCAAGCTATCAAAACTCTCTCTTTCCCTTCCCCTTTCTGTCTGTGTGCTGCTGGTGAATGTTTACAGTTGTGGCAGTCTGGCATGGGGGTGTGTACACAGTGGTATGCAGTTTAAAGCTCTATGAAGCCAACATCTGCCAGGGTATCCAAGTAGGTTTTCGGGTTAAGCAGTCCAACCCGTGTCAATTGTATTGCTGAAATGACATGGAAAATGAATACGTTCATGTTTAACTAATTATCATTTTTTTGTAATTTACATTACTGCCATCAGCTTTAGAAATGCAAATATGTTTGGTTGCTTTACTCTTTTTCAGATCTTTTAGATTTTTCTTTTTTGATTTTTTTTTTTGTCATGGTTGCTTGTCGGATTAAGTAAGCACGAGCTGGTAACTGGTAGCTGGTAGCTATTGAGTTTCATGTCAATGCTATCTCAACCGCCCTTGTAGGTCTATGAATGGACAATCTTAATCACAGACGGGCTGCATTTTAAATCTCCTTTCATGTCCTATTTATGCACACACGCTCCGAACAAGACATTTACCCCCCCCCCACACACACACACACACTTTTATCTCGGTTACCATTACCTCCGGGCTGTTTGTTTGGCTAGGAAATGGAAGGGTTGCTGGCTGCCGTGTTTGTCTCAATCCGGCAGATCAGACGCATACAAACCAGCATGGGGGAGAGGGAGAGAGAGAGGGGGAGAGGGAGAGATAAACAGGGGATTTAAAAAAAGATTGTGGGAGAGATGGGAGGCGCCGCTTTCTGTTTGATCTACCATGTTGAATCAAGTGTTCAAACCGGACCTCTTATTACAAAGTGTGATGTGGAGGAGTTTATTGGCTCAGTTTGCTACCTGCTGGCCAATGGGAAAGGTTTCCATCCGTCCCCTCATGTACCTACCTGGCATTTCAAAAGGCTGTTTCACTCACCACAGGCCTCACCACAGGCTGGCTTTCACTCGCTCGGTTGACCCGCCAAGAACCACTATCAGCAGATGTTGTTTTGCCTTGTAGTGTTAATTTCGTTAACGAAAACTAAACGAAAATATGTTCGTCAACGCACATTTTTCACCGGACGAAAACTAGACTAGACGAGACTGAAACCCCCATCAATAAACAATAACTGGGACTAAATCAGTATGCATTTTCGTGGACTAATAAAGACGAAATGAAAATGTACTTCACAAAATAAAGACTGGACTAAAATCTATGGACATTTTAGTTCATGAACAAAGACGAGACGAAAATGGGGGGGGGGGGGGGGGGGGGGGGAGGCGAGCGGGCAGAGGGAAGACACAGCATTCTGTCAGGCGGCACGACAAGCGGGCGCACTCCCGTGGAACTGACGCTTCCGTGCTCGTCGAACGCATGCGCGCGCTCGTGGGAGCCGTTGGAAGAGTTGAGAACTGTTTACATCTTTTTGATGCGGCGGTTGAAAAATCTGAATCGTGCTCCTCCGCCCGTCACTTCACACGGGGAGCGCAACGTGAAGCCGCGCGGCCAGCCGAAAGTCTTTAAAGAGCCGGACGCGTATTTGTCCTCCTTTTTGAGAGCGCAATAGTAACACACCGCCCCCCCCCCCCCTGTCGGCCGTAGGTCCGCGGTGTGTTACTATTGCGCGCGCCCCCCGTCAACAATCGCTCACGCATCATTCTCACCTTTTTCACCCCGAGCCAGTTTGCATGCTTGAGACTTACTGTGCGTTCACACCGAAAGCGCACAAAGAGGAATCCACCTTGTCCACTCCACCTAAGTCGCTTTTGTCGCTTTTGCCCCCCTTCAGAATGTTCGTTCTTGCTTTTTTTTTAATTTAAAGGGCCAGCGCGCCACACGCGCTAAACACCACCACACAACTACTGCTGTAGCACAGCCCATTTACCGACATCGTTGATCACGGAAAGTTACTTGATAAAGTCATTAAAAACAGAATTACTCCGATTGGCTGGAGGGTTAAAAAGTGTTTATTTACACCATCTTTAATTTACACTTAGGAAAGACGTTGACGCTATGAAGACGCTATGGCCACGTTGCTTGGCAACGCCTGCATACGGGAGATATTAAATAGTCCGCTCGACTTGTAAAAATTAAAAAAAACCTCACGATTTCAACTCTAAAACACATTAAAGTATTATTAATTGATTACATATTTCATTCTTTCGTAAGTGACCATGGTACTTCGCGGAAGCAACCCTCCGCTTCGCGTCGGACGGTTCACGCCTCCGCGTCGTCCATTCATTTCTGTTAATGGACACATCATATTTACGGAAATGATCATCCCAAATAAACACCGATTTTGCCAAATGTAATGTTGTCAAATCATAGAGGACATCATAGAGGTGTTCTGCTACGGCAGCAATCAGCGTTTCCAGCGACACCTTGGAACGAATGTTTGGTAGGAACTAAGTTACGCAGGTTGTTTTCTGGGACAGATCTGACCGAGGGACGACGGCAGAACGAGATATCCCCATTGGCTATCATGGATTTTCCACCTTTCCCTCCTAGTCGCGTCATAGCTCATTTACATAAAGTTGGAGGATTTTTAACTTTTTTAATCCTCCTAAGTCGCCTAGTCCACCCGAGTCCGCCTATTCCTCTTTTCCCTCTTTGTCCGCCTGGCGCCCAATACACAATGAATGACTTCCGGGATCATTTTCCTCTTTGAGCGCTTTTGGTGTGAACGCACAGTTACTTTTAGTAAATAATTTTTGATTAGATGGAAATGTTCTATATTATCTGCTGACAAAAAAAGTAAAAGGGTAAAATAATTGTCCTGACTAAAACTAGACTAAAATGTTGAGTTTTTGTTGACTAAAACTAGACGAATAAAATTATGTTTTCTTGGACTAAGATAAAGACTAAAATGCTCGACTTATAGTCGACTAAAACTTGAATAAATAAAAACAGGATGAGGTTGACTAAATGTGATAAAAACTAACAAGGGCGATTGAAACTGGACTAAAACTGAGACTAAATTTAAAAATGGCTGATAAAATTAACACTATTGCCTTGTCATATATGTCATAACATCTCAGTGCTGTCTCTCTTCCATTTCCGGCACCAACCACGTTTTTTCCTTTTACTTAGTTCC
Source organism: Merluccius polli (assembly GCA_030340625.1). Lineage (NCBI taxonomy): Eukaryota > Metazoa > Chordata > Actinopteri > Gadiformes > Merlucciidae > Merluccius > Merluccius polli. The sequence continues at coordinate 83,801 of JAOPHQ010003417.1, read as the reverse complement.
TCATCTGTTAACCACATCCTAGTGTGAGGCCCACTCAGCTATCATGCTCTCGCTATCAGTGGCTTGATGGTTGGCCACTCACTCAGGTGCTGTGACTAACCATTACTAACACTAACCAGTCTGGCCGGGCTAATTTCTGTCCCATCTGTGTTGTTCCCATCATCATCATCATCATCATCATCGTCGTCGTCACCACCACCCCCCGGCCATGGTCTCCGCCTTGCTCAGCGGCACTAGGGCGCCCTGACAAAAGGAGCCAGCATGCCCCTCGGTCGAACAGTCGCTCCCCGGGCCGATTCGATGAGCCCCATGACTCGGCCCCCTGCCCTGATGACCAGTCGCCAGAGTGCGGCCCTGCAGAGCCGAAGAAGAGCAGGGACCAGACCAGACCAGACCCCGCCGCCCCCCACAGCCACTCCACATACCCCAAGCACTACCCGGTGGTGGAGGGAGAACACGGCTTCCATGCACACACATACCCAGAGCACTCGCTGCCCCCTAGAGGCAGACACGGGGACAGGCACCCTGACCACCGGGGCACAGAGATGGGCCGCATCCGCGGCCAGAGGACGGAGGAGGAGGAGAGGGTGGTGCGGAGGAAGGAGAGGCCGCCCAGGCCTCCTTACAGCCCCATGGACCGAGACAGAGACAGGGACCGGGAAAGAGACTACGAGAGAGAGAGGAACCGAGACAGAGAACGGGAAAGAGAGCGAGACCACTGGCGGGGCAAGGAGAGGGAAAGGGTCCCGGAGAGACCTAGGAACCAGGGGGCCAGTGGGGACCGCCACAGGGGGCCAGACAGACAGAGAGACAAGGACGCGGACAGACGGCGTGCCAGGACACAAAGCCGGGAGCGAGTTCTAGAGGAGGAGGAGTTGGTGCTGAGGAAGGACAGGACGTCATGGGGAGATGAGGAGGAAGAGGAGGGGGGTCGTGGTGATGATGATGATGATGATGGTGGTAATAAGAGGGGCAGGAGAGCTGGGGGCCGTCACCACATGCCCTCAGACCCTGACACAGTGTTTGAGGAGCACAGGAGCAGTGAGGTTCCTCGGAGCAGGGAGGGTCCCGGCAGGGAACGCTCTCACACACACCCTCCTGGAGAACCAGGTACAGCCCGGAGCCCCACCCCACCACCTCCTCTGAACTCGGCTGGGGGGGGGGGGGGGGGTGCTGCTGGTGTTGTGTGTGGGTGGTGGGGTGTGCGCTTCTCTTGCTGGGCTATGGAGCTTCTGGTGGAGGGTCCAGTTCCCCCTAACGTCATGATCACTAATCAAGCTGTTTTTGTCGATGCTGTGGATTATTTGTTGTGTTTTTACTGTGGGTTTAATTAATCAGCCTCAATTGCTGGACTACTTGCATCAAATAAGCAAATGGCTACCAAAATCATATATGATAATGAAACAATTTCAGGCAATACCCAAGGCCATCACAGGCACGAATGAAAAAAAATCCATAATAAAATCAGATGATTGATGCACTATTTGTTTGGGGAAGATGAAGCGCCATACCCGAGTGTCGTAACCTGAGCTCTATGCTGCCCTCCGCAGGTCGCATCGTGCACCTCGGTGGCGGGACGATCGTAGCGGGACACGAGTACGACCTGAGCAACGCCACCCATGGCCTGACGTGCCTGGACATGCGTGATCAAGAGGTCATCGACATGGAGGTGGCCCTGAGGCTGCAAGAGGAGGAGATCAAGGTGAGGAGGAGGTGGCCTAATGGGTCCTGTCATGTAGGACATGCATTCAGAAAGGTTAAAATGGTTTACAAGCACTTAGGATAAACGCCTTTCCAAAACCTATTTATTTATTTATTTTTGTATTTGTTTATTTGATGGGGACAGAGCACGCAACACATCGGTAAAATACAAGATGTAAACATGCCGGAGTTTCGCAAAAAATGCTAATTTACATCCGTAGTCCCTAGGCAGGTAACAAAAGCGGAAACATAAGTGACAATATACCAAATACACTGTACATCAGGTCAGGTTAAAAGTGATCACAGTTCTGGTTTGCCTTGAGCAATTGTTTGAGATGGGTCTTAAACGTTAAGTTATGTTGGCTGGTTAATTGGTTGAGTTTCTATTCTGTACCACTGAAGCAAAATGTCGGCCTTAGGGTTAGGGTAAATATGTAGCCACCAACATTATCATAGTTAGTTATTGTCATCATTCTCATAGTTTCAACATCTGTTCTAGTTTTGATGCCCATATTCACTTGTGGATTGAAACGACTAAACTGGCTGCTGAGGTTTATCCTCTAAAGTGCTGTGGAAGAAGTCCATTCAAAGAGCTCAATCTCAGAGCGTCACTTCCAATGTTTTTGAATACGTTGGAACAGAGTGTTCTGCATTTCAATGGAAAATATGACTTGTTTTTCTTTTTCTTTCCTCAGGCGAGCAAAAAAGACAAGCATGCTGCCCAAGTAGCTCAGGATGAGGTGAGTGGACAGTATTCTGGAAACTTCTGTTGCTCTTGGCGCACAGTTTTCCCGTCCCACACCTGCATTTTTCATATCCTGTCCTCAGCCAATTACGATATGACTTATTTCCACATCCATATGATCCTACGCATATACTCATATACTTTTTAAACATTTTTTGTCATTTCTGTTGAGCATTTTGATCTCTATCCCCCTGCTGGTGCAGATGCATGTCCACTGCAATATCAAAATTGCGTGTGATTTTCATAAATTCTATTGTAACTCGTGTGGTGGTAATTTGTTGGGTCAGGAAATCGCTCGGCTGATGATGGAGCAAGAGAAGAAGAAGGAGTACAAGAAGAAGAAAGAGCGAGAGAGGGAGCGGGAGAAGGAGAGGGAGCGGGAGAAGGAGAGGGACAGGGAGAGGATGGCTATAGAGAGGATGGCGGAGAGGAAGAGACAAGAGGCAGCCCACAGGGTGAGACACCCTTCCCCCCCCCCCCCCCCCCCCCCCCCCTTCTCCTTCCCCCCACCCGCCTCCTCCTCGTCTTTGTTTTGGCTTAATCTTGGCTTAATTTTCCATTTTCCGTGTTTTTGGTAATTGGGGTTTTGCTGTTTCTGGAAACGAGCCCCAGAGTTTCCACTCAAGTTTTCCACTGTGGTTTCCCCAGCCTCACACGGAGGACGTGGTCCGACCCCGGGCTCCAGAGTACGGAGGGCCCAGATCGAGAGAGGAGTACGGAGGGCCCAGATCACGAGACGAGCACCAGAGGCAGAGGAACCAGAACAAGCCCGCCAGGTACCCGTATCGATGTCTCGGCACCGACTAGCCCTCGGTCCGACCAGAATACAGGACTGACGAAATCCAAACACACGACGTATCATTATTTCTTCTCCTCGCCTCCTTTTGTTATTTCTCTCTTTCTCGCTCTCGCTCTCTCACGCTCTCTCTCTCGCTCTCTCGCTCTCTCTCTCTCGCGCAGACCACCTCAGCCCCGCACAGCAAACTATGAGAATGTGAACCCGGGCCCCCACTACGGCTACTCGGGCGCACCCACCAGGCCAGAGGCTGCCTACAAAGGCAAGTTATCACTGTTAAGCACACACTGTGACTTCTATTCTAGAAAGCTGCTATATAAATACACTTGACTCACCTACTGACTGTGTAGATATTGATGTGGCAGTGGTTTTTCAAACTGTGGGGTCTTTGTTTATTGAATACATACATATCATGTACTTGCATATATTTTTTGTGTGTATGTACAATATACTTGTCTGTTTCATTTGATCATTAGTATGTTTGAAGACTGACGGTATTGGAGAACGATGTACATGAAGATGTTTATGTTTTAAAGTTAGGAGTATATATTGCTTTCCTTGGGCCGAAAGTACCTTTCCAGTTGGGTCAAGGCATGCACAGGAAAATTTTGAGACTACATGTAAAAGATATGGGTTGGAGTGTGTGGATGGATGTTTACTGATTGATTTCATTGTCTCTCCCCCCCCCCCCAGGTGCCTATCACAGACAGTGACTCAAGCTCCCCGTACTGGCCAGCCATTCTTTTTTTTATTTTATACCATTTTCCTCATTATTATTATTATTTTTTTTGTATTCAAGGATGTGCTCTGATCGACAGAGGTTTGGGACAATCATTGAGTTGCCAAAATTAAATCTTTTTTTTAAATCTCCCCAAAGTATTGGCCGGAGTTCAGACAAAAAGTGTCTCGGGAGTGCCGCTGGTATTTTTCTGTTTTGAGTTTAAAAATGAATGATTTGTATTATATTTTAATTTAATACCTTTTAACTTGGCATGCACCGAGCTATGTCAAATGAGCGGGCCCTGTGACATGAACTCTCATCGTTCTCAGCTGACAGACCATCATGCATTGCTGTTCCGTCCCTGTTTGTCATAACTGCATTGCAAGGGCTTCGTTGGCCTCCACTGGACAGAGCCGTGTGCTCGTGTTCCTTGGTTAATTGTGGGATGTGCCTGTATCTGCTCCATCATGGCTGCTACAGTGTCTTAAATCCAAGATGGCCACTGCTTCTTAATGCTGGACTTGCAACTCTGTCCTTTATATAATCATGCTGCGTGACCGGCTATTCAATAGTCTCGTACCGCATATGAGTCGTTATTTTTCTTTTCTTTTGTTTTTTTGGAGGGAAATGTTCTCTTATAGTTTATCTTCATAGGTGTGAAACGAAAGTACAAAACAAATGTATCAAAATGCTGGGTCTTGGGCTTTCAGCCGCTCCTCCGTCCAGACACATGGAGCTTAGTGGCGATCTGTGGACTTGTAGCGTGTACAGTGGTGGTCGTAAGCTGTCTTTTACTGTTTTCTAACTCTCTGGCCCTTTTGATGAAGGGAACGGGTACTATTGGTGAAGCGGACGAAGGGCATTCTGTGTGTGGCTCTGTGTTTCCAAGTGCATGCTTACTGATCTGTGCACTGTACTCTGTGCACATGCATTTCTCTCTCTGATCTGGCTTCCTCATTGCTGTCTGCAAATGGCTCTTGTGTGAATGGGGAAAAGGTTAAGTGCTAACTAATTTAAGAATACAGTATACAATATATTATATATTGCCCCCCCCACCCCCCACCGCCGTTTTTTAATCCAGTATTTGATATTGACCAAGTGTTTTCCAAATGAAAGCCAGTCGGCTGCCCTCTTTGAAGCCTGAGAAGAATGGGGCAGCGGCGTAATGAAGTGCATGTACATAGTGTGTCCGTGTCAAACGTATAGAGTCCGGATTGTGTTCATTTTGTGAAACTATAATTTTTTTTCATTTGTATATTTAAGTGTACATAAAGTTTGACTCGTGCTTTTTGTTATTGTTGTACCAATTGTGGAGAGACTGGGATTCTTTCCATGTTCCTTTTCATCTTCTTGATATTAATAGTTGTTTTTTGTTTTGTTCTTTTAATTTTATTTTGGTATTTTCTCTATTTTGTTGATCTTAAATGACTTGGTCTCCATTGTGTTCTCGAGCCAATGCCCTTCCTCTCTTTCTGACTTCCACCCCTTTTACTGTGTTCCTCTGCTCAAACACTAGCAAGACTTCCTGTCTGCAGTAAAAGCAAACATTTCCAGAGCAGAGTTGAGGCTGGAGGTCAGGGGCACACACACACACACACACACACACACACACACACACACACACACACACACACACACACACACACACACACACACACACACACACACACACACACACACACACACACACACACACACACACACACACACACACACACACTTAAAGGGATATATTTTACTAGGTATTTTCAGTGCTCCATGGCCAGTTACTTTTTCTTATGTTCATATTGAATAAAGACAGTGTCAATGGGGAACACATTTATGAGCCAAGTCAAATAATTTGGACCAGCAATAGCAAGTCTTTTAATATTTTGTTTTTCAAGAGACACATTCAGTAATCTTTCTGGCTCAGAGATTGATTTATATTTTTTAAAGTTTTGATCTAAGTGTATATTTGCAATTATGAAGACCAAGCAAGATGTTTTTTTTTTTTTATTCGATTCCAGGAAGATATAAATGCTGACAGAAGGGAAGCTGTGCCATTATGTTTGTTTTTTCTGTTGAACACAAGAAGTAGAAATCTGAGCACTTGATTGGCTGTAGAAATGACGCTGAAGACCAGGTGAACTTGACGCTCTAGTTATTTTGTAATGGCGCCACCTAGTGGACGCGTTTGTAGAAGCGAAATTACAAACGCTTTTCCGTCAAAACGAATAATTGTACAATGGGGATTATTGCATTCATCACAATTTTGGCTTTGAGTGCAATCCAAACCGAAATGTCAGTATCAGGTTATTTTTCTTTCTTTCCATCTAGGGCATGTATGCAATCTACCTATGATAAATCAACATGCGTTGTATTGGCACCTGCTGAAACTGGATTTTTTTTTTGTTGGTTAATTCAATAAATCAATTTTACCAGAAGCTTCTCGATGAATTCGTCAGTTGCGTTCAAACAAACACATTAACAAACGCAAAAAGCTAAAAGGAAAGCAACGATCACAACATTGAGTTGTTTCTTTGTGGTGGTAATTTCCCTCCACTGCTTGCCACTCCTGTGGGCGCATTGCCAGTGAAGCATCAAGACGATACTAAGTGGACTTGTTGAACTCGTTTCCCCTTCACCCCCCAGGGCCGTGAGCTGGCCGGCAGAGAGAGAGAGAGAGAGAGAGAGAGGCCTTCCTCCTCTCCCTTTCAACGGCAGACCCACACCTTTTACTGTAGGGCTACACCCAGTGCCATTCACAGGGGAACACACACACACACACACACACACACACACACACACACACACACACACACACACACACACACACACACACACACACACACACACACACACACACACACACACACACACACACACACACACACTTTTATTCTCATGCTCGTTTATTGTCACAACCAGGACCTCAGTGCCACAGGGTCCGGGACCCCCCGCCAGGGGGCGCCACAGCTCCATGGGGGGGGGGGCAAGCCCTGCTTGATTTTTAAGGGTGCAAACTGGCTCTTTTAGAAGTTCATTTATTAAGAAACCAAAAAATAAAGATATAAACTTAGTTTTAATTCTCGTGCGCATAACGCTGACTTGTAGACATCAACACCAGCAGTATTCACAGAGCGACGCCGGGTAATGACCTGGTCTCAAAACTAAGAGCTGATGGAAAAAATGGAGGTTGGCTTCAAAGAGGCGATGGAAAAAAAATTAGAGCTGAACGTGTCATTTGCAGTGAGAAATTGGGGAAATGAAAGTATGAAACCCGGTGGGACAGTGGGGTAAACCCAGGGAGTTTTTTCTTCAGGAAAAAAAAGGACCTTGTGGTGCCAAAACAACATGAGGGAAGTTGTGCCAGCAGGGCTGGAAGAGACCAAAAGCAGGTTCTGTTGCATCGTTCAGTTGCTCTCTCCTGATTGGCCAAAGGAGCAGCACCGCATAGATGAAACGCTGATTAAACCGGCTTACATTAAAATTGCTGAAATAATTAAAGCTATTACGGACTATTATGATAGTGACATTAAAATAAAGTCAACAGACATAGAATTGGGTTCCTAAAAATATAAGGAAAAAATACAGTGAAATATCCACTGGAAATAATCTGTTCAGAATTGTATACACATTTCCTGCAGGTATTACGTTCACTATTTAGGTTCATTGTACAGTTAATTGTGCTGTTATTGTTTTTTATGCAATGAACATAATGAAATATAGATAAAGATATTTCAAAAAAAGTAGGCTGCTTTTCCCCCTTTTTTGTAACTGTGTAAGGGTCCCTTAAGAAAAAAAGTTTGGTAACCACTGCTCTACAGTACTACTCTCCAACTCTATATTTTATGATACAATGCTATACCTGTGTTACATCATTTTATAGTGTTTTTACCTTCCTCCCCAAGCACTGGCCTCCTCCAGCACTATAGGAATTGAACTCATGAACGGCAAGAGTTTATGGAAATCTTAAGATCAAAGAACAAATGGGTTCACAGAAATGTGCATTTAAAATGTTCTGTTGTAGCACACTGTGTGTATGTTGATCTTCTTAATCATAGAAGCAGGACTTCATGTTTGTGTCTTGGTTGTTAATGCTCAACAATATTCCCACCTGTCACCGCTGAACAACACGGCCATGTTTAAGCAGGCCTCTAGCTGTTTGCCTATGCCAAAGTCTAACGACGCATTGACATGCACTTCTTCTTGAGAAAGGCCTATATCCCCAATGTCCTCTGTTTGTAATGGTTTTGACTTGTCTTTCCTTGATCCCTGTCTCCCCACCTCCTCTCGTCTTCACCTCCCCTTTCCCTGCTCTCCCCCAGCCCCTCAGTCCGGAGTAGGAGTTGAGGTCCAACCGGGTCAAGCAGGCTGTTCTGTTGCCTGTTCATCTGCTGACTAACACAACATAATCTGACTTACAATAATCTGACTTACAACACAAGAGCGGATCCTCCGATCTGACTTGTTGAGATCTTAAAGGATATTCTAAAGAAAAGGAGGTATATCTGCTACAAGTATCTGCTCAGCCCTTTTGAGACCTGTTATACCACCTTTTGCCCTCTAACCAATACTAACACAACATTAAATGACTTACACTGAAACAGCGACTGAAACAGTTCATCAACTATCTGTACATATAAAGACTAGCAGATGGATAACAACCAGAAATACAAGAAATATAACAATGCTTTAATTCATGTTTGGGTTATCTTGGAATAATCTAAACGTAGATTCATTTATTTGAGCCTTCCTCCCAGCAGGAGGAGAAGGAGGAGAGCGTTAAGCTGGTTGACCAGCATACCTGACATAGTGCTGCTGGCTTCTCTGTATGTGACAACACACACACCACCACCACCACTTCGGTGGTGGTGGTGCGTGCACTCCTGCCACACGTACACCGAAAGCTTTACACAGCTTCACACTTCAAACAAAGCTTGTGTCTAAGACTATGGTCATTATAATCCCTGTGTCAGTTGAGAAGGTTCCTCTTCGGACACACAGGTGTGGGAGTTCTTCATACATTATAGCGTAACACACACACAAAATGGAAATCTGAAAATAGCTGTACGATGTACAGTTTGTTAAGTGTGGTTATGGGTATCATCAATAATGATATCGTACTGTCTAAGACTAATGATCTATCTCATAGGCCTAAAATCATTGCATCAACTTTTAACTAGTGTATATATACATATTCTATTTATTTGGAGACCCACACACACACACACACACACACACACACACACACACACACACACTGACGTATAGTCTTTATAGTGTGCCACCCCAAAATAGTTTCTGCTGGTGCCACTGGTCCTTGGGAAGCTTTACATGTTGCACACACTACCAGAAACAATGACTGAAATTCAAGAACTCTGAAATTTGCAGGCAAAGTTTCCAGCTGTATGGGCAACAATGAAGTCTGAATTCAAAAGTAAAAGGGGTATCATGGTGCAGGTCCACTGTGGTGCAGAGGGTGTAAGATTAGCAGAAATGCCATCAATTATGGTCCAGATCCTATTGAGATGAAGTAGAGAAATTGCCATTGTTAAACAGAAACAAGGATTTAAGATGATATACAATGATTTGACATTATAATATGTAAGTAATATATAAATACTATATAATATGTAAATCATTTATTCACGTGCTTCCCTCGCACGTTGCAGTGGACAGAAATATTTTAAATGAAACAGGTGCAAGCAGGTAGAGCAAAAGCAATAGCAGTAGAAGATTGACATGAACCACTCCAAGGTAGATTACAACACAATTTGGAGTTCAGCATTTGTTCATGCACAGGTGAATGCAGGATAGCCTTGTTAACAAGCTCCAACAGGAAAAGGAATAAGTCACTTTTTGTATTTTTGTACTCACCTGGTGTTGTAATCGCTGCCAAAATGCTTCTGTTTTAAATGTGTTTCTTAGATTGCTAGTCACTTAAAAAAAAAAGTAGTATGAAAGTTTAGGACATAATAGAGTTCTGTCTCTAATCTACTCGATAAAGGTGAGTGTGGCAGTTTCTTAACTCGTAACACGCCGTGTTGGGACACGGCGAAGACACACGCCCATCACACAGGTCTCTCTTTTTTTTTCTCTCTCTCTCTCCCTCCCTCCCCGTCTCCCTCTAGGTCTACCTAGTAAAGTGTAAAAGGTAAACAAAGAAAAACAGATTGTTAAAAACTGACTCTCTCTCTCTATCCAGGTTCAGATCAGGCAGTTACAGTTGCTCACACGGAAAGCTCGCCAACTGGAGAACCACATCACACCAAGAGCTCTCCCTATACGACTCCCTTATAGACCACACCACTCCACTTCTAACCTGTTGCATTTTTTCTCTCTCTCGCCCTGGTATGCCTGGGGCACATCTTCAAGAAAAACCGGTAGTCACAACCGGAGAGCATATGAAGCAAGTGTTAATTACCCTACCTAAGTATTCAAGTTTAGCAACTCCAAAGGGCCTCGGCATATGCTCTGCAGTCTAAACGAATTTCCCAAAGATACACATGATACACATGATACACGTGATACACGTGATAGACAAGGACTAGACATGACGTAATTGGAAATCGGGTCAAATTTGCCTTGGTAAGTGTGGTACTTTGTAAGGTAGTTAGTTTAATCATTCAAGTGGGTATAAGTATAAGCAATTTGGAAATTCTAGTCTAGTCTTTTTCTTTTTGTCGTGTAGCCTAAAAGCATGACATGTTGTTTGCATAGCTCTCAAACACAACCTGGCCTACATGCTGTGACTTAACCAACTCCCCCCAGTCAGACTACACTGAGTGCGCTTACATAACAAAGCAAGCAATTCAAAGGTTATCATAGTGAGAAATGCTCTCCCTGTTGCAGTTTATGTAGGCTTTATAGTCGTAGTAGGCTACGTATTTGGGGGAAGAGCGCATAGAAAGCAAAGAGCCCCCCGTCGCTGATTGGTTGAAACGCCAGGTTGATTAACATCAAACATTTCCCATCGACTGGTGTAAATATAGGCAGCAGGCCGTTGGGCCGCAGGCCTTTGTGTGCTCTGCCTGATGCAGGAATGACATCAGACTGGTTCGGCGCAACATTAATGCCTATCCCAGCTAGAGGCACTGGTACATAATCCCTGTGTTGTGTCTAAACATGCAGCAGCCACCAATCAGCAACGCATATAATACATAGGCCTACATTTGATTGTGTCTCTTAGGCCAAGTTACAAGCATGTGTGGCCACCCACATTCATGGTGGCAACACCTCAGCGTCTGTAGGTAGGCTTCCTACGTGTAAAACATGTCATAAATCATGCAGGCTGAAAAAATTAAAATTTAAGGTAACACTTTAAATTATGGACCTCATATTCACCATTAACTAGTTGCTTATAAGCACACATATTGGCTCTTTATTAGTCATTATAAAGCACTTATTAATGCATTATTCTGCATGACCATATTCTACAACTACTAGGCCATTCACTTTAATATTATAGTTTTCCCTCTATAACCTCCTAATTACTGCTTATTGATAGTAAGTAAGGAAGTTGTTAAATAAATAATAAATTACGATTTTAGCAACTAGTTAATGGTGAATATGTGGTCCCTAATCTAAAGTGTTACCAAATTTAAATATAGTCAATATATAGGCCTACTGATATACTCAATTATACAATGACACAAGTCTGTAGGGGTAAATATGTCATTTAATCACACAGGTAGGTCTACTGGTACCGGAGTTCTTTACTTATTTTATTTCTTTCCAACAGCAACCATAGAGTTCACTGAGAATGTCCATTTGTTTCTGCTGTGATGCTATGGGATAACTAAGTTTCTGCACTGATGCTGCTACGGGATGACCGAAAAGTTTTAAGTAGGTAGTAGGCCTACTTAAAGGAAAAAACAAACAAACACTCACTTCTCCATAGGAAGTTTCTATAGGCCTATTCAGGAAGTACTTGTGTTCCTGTACCTTGGAAATATATGGGCACGCCACTTCTAAGGAGTTTAATGTTTACCCTAGCTTTGCTTAGTTTCAGCCTCCCAGCATTTCCCAGCATTTTGGTGGGAATTACATACATATACAAAAATAATACTGGTGCCCTTGATGCTCAAATGCTGACATCAGCATTAGGGACTTGCTGATGCAATCCATTCCCTTGCTATTAGTATGTGTGTGTGTTCAAAGTGGCCACAAGAGGTCCACTTTCTCATATGTACTGTAGGTGTAATACTCGAACCTACCCATGCATGCACGCACGCATGCACGCGCACGCACACACACACACACACACACACACACACACACACACACACACACACACACACACACACACACACACACACACACACACACACTGTTCTAGGGTGCATGGAATGCCCCAACTTCTTCAAACTTAATTGGATTGAAAGTTCAGTTTGGACAATATCTATATAGTCAATACATTGGTATTTGTGTTTTTATGTTGTGGAACAACATGAAATTACATGACGTCATGGAAACATCATGCTTCCTCAATTAAATTTTATGTTGTGTCTTTTGAGATTTCATTATGTCTAACCATGCCACCACCTGCCCCCTTGACCCTATTCCTTCCTCCCTTTTCCAAGCCATCTCGAGCGACATCCTGCCGTTCCTCACCACCCTCATCAACTCAACTTCTCTCATTCCTTTCTAAAACTGTGAAAAACGTGCCATCTCTAACCAACTCTCCTCCTATCTCTAACAAAACAACCTGCTTGATCCCCATCAGTCAGGTTTCCAGACTGCACACTCCACTGAGACAGCCCTCCTCGCGGTGACGGAGTCCCTTCCGTGCCGCCTCATACTCCTCGACCTGTCTGCGGTGTTCGACACCGTGAACCACCGTGAATCGCCATTCTCGCTGAACTTGGCATTGCTTACTCTGCACTATCCTGGTTCACATCCAACCTGACAAACCGCACCTACCAGGTCACATGGAATGGCTCCTCGTTTGAACCCTGCTCCCTTGACACGGGCGTCCCTTAAGGCTCAGTATTAGGACCGCTTCTATTCTCCCTATAGATCCTTAGGCTCTTAGTGATCTATATACTAGATCACTTCACATGGTTTCTCCTATTACTGCTACGCAGACGACACTCAACTATTCCTCTCTTTCCCCTCCTCTGACAGCCTGATTGCAACTCGCATCTCAGAATGTCTGGCAGACATCAGCACTTTTACGTCTGTGCATCACCCGGGCCCAGTATTTCAAAACTTGTAATCTGGATCAGGATAATCCGGATAATGAAATCCTCCTTTTCTCAATCATGGATCAAAGTGATCCTGCTGACTTTATCTGAGTATTTAAAACACTGGCAGCAGGGTGGATCACCGTGATCCCGATCTGGGCGGATACGGATTTCCAAATCTCGTGTCTCCGCCTCCGGATCGAAAGATGGTGGACTACCTCACGAAAGGAGCAGCTGGGAGCACGACTTCACGTCAAAGTGTATGTTTACCGTCGTCTAACGTGTAGCGGTTTTAAGACCATACGGACGCCAACCAACATATCATGCAAGCCAACTTCTTGAATCGTCACCTAATTAAAACCAGGCCGTGGCGATCTCTAATTGAGCCAACAGTAACAGTAGCTAACTTGGCTCCATTGACTTTTGTGCTAAGCAGCTAGCGGTCTAGCGAGGAAGCTGCTTTGTTGATGAATTTTGCGGTCTATGGTTTAACTTTAAAGGGAATTAATTGGACGTACATCATACCGTAACTTTTTAAACTAACACCAACCTGTTCAGAGTTTATTAGCCTTACGTCATTGGCAACACAGCAGACTTAAAAAAAAAAAAAATAGGCTACATGTGTACAGACCAGACTGCTGCAGGACTTTGGAAACGTAATGTTACACGGTACGAGTATTAACTATACGGTTCATTCAGAAGTGTCAGGATGCTATAGTAATGCTGGTGATGATATCATGCTTTTGTGTACATAAACAAAGATATACTCATACACCTTCTACTTTTGGAGTCCACTCACAGCCATGGACCACTCAGCTATTAAAGAAGCACTATGCAACTCGTTTATCAAAAATAACCTTAACCATGCAGGTTGAGAGTCGTTCTGATCGTTCTACAACACTTTCTGGGTTGTTTGGTGGGTGTTTCATCTCCCCCTGTTGGGTCCCCGCGGAAAAACAGAACATGCAACTTCATGTGGCCGTCCCGGCCACTTACGGATGTGACGCAGCGGAAGTATCCAATCGCGCCTCGAAAATGTAGTCAGATTGTAGTTTCACTGCTTTACGGTAGACCTGGGCGGGGGTGCCAAACATGGGTCCGGCTGAATATAAAGAGTCAGTTGCAAGGCAATTCTGGATCAATCGACAAATCCACTATGGATCCATCAAGACCCATGAGGGGAAGGTCGGAGGAATCGAAGAATAAGAGAAAGGATTATGATAAACAAAGAAACCAGACACGAGTGAACATAGGGCGAGCTTATGCGGAATGGCGTCAACTGAGAGACTCGGAAGAATGCAAAACGGACGCCGACTTGGCTGTCTTGCTGCTGAAATTGTAAGTAGCCTACCCTTGGGTGAACTTCGTTTTTGTAATGTGGTTTGAGAGTCTGTTGAACAATGTGTTTTGCTCAACCGTTTTATTGTGAGCCCTGTATGTGTTTAGCTTGGTTGCTTCATGGCTAGCTTGCTAGCTAGTGAGGGTTTATCCTAGCAGTGACTTGCTACCACACATGTTTGTTTGCGGTCCGAATCCAGGTTCTCGTTGTGTATTACTATTTATTTATCGAAGTGGGGGGTGGGGGGCGTTGTCAATGAGTTTTTACGACAGTGTTGTAGGCCTATTCCGAGTTGCATAGCAACTTGCATAGCAATAGCCTATTCCGAGTTGCATAGCAATTCCGAGTTGCATAGCGCACCTTTAAAGGTGCGCTATGCAACTCGGTTATTCCTCCGCTGTTTCTGGGTTTTCGCCGGAATTGGGCTCGCATTTCTCACTATAGAGCTCCCCCTGCAGCTTCGGAATAGGCCTACAACACTGTCGTAAAAACTCATTGACAACGCCCCCCACCCCCCACTTCGATAAATAAATAGTAATACACAACGAGAACCTGGATTCGGACCGCAAACAAACATGTGTGGTAGCAAGTCACTGCTAGGATAAACCCTCACTAGCTAGCAAGCTAGCCATGAAGCAACCAAGCTAAACACATACAGGGCTCACAATAAAACGGTTGAGCAAAACACATTGTTCAACAGACTCTCAAACCACATTACAAAAACGAAGTTCACCCAAGGGTAGGCTACTTACAATTTCAGCAGCAAGACAGCCAAGTCGGCGTCCGTTTTGCATTCTTCCGAGTCTCTCAGTTGACGCCATTCCGCATAAGCTCGCCCTATGTTCACTCGTGTCTGGTTTCTTTGTTTATCATAATCCTTTCTCTTATTCTTCGATTCCTCCGACCTTCCCCTCATGGGTCTTGATGGATCCATAGTGGATTTGTCGATTGATCCAGAATTGCCTTGCAACTGACTCTTTATATTCAGCCGGACCCATGTTTGGCACCCCCGCCCAGGTCTACCGTAAAGCAGTGAAACTACAATCTGACTACATTTTCGAGGCGCGATTGGATACTTCCGCTGCGTCACATCCGTAAGTGGCCGGGACGGCCACATGAAGTTGCATGTTCTGTTTTTCCGCGGGGACCCAACAGGGGGAGATGAAACACCCACCAAACAACCCAGAAAGTGTTGTAGAACGATCAGAACGACTCTCAACCTGCATGGTTAAGGTTATTTTTGATAAACGAGTTGCATAGTGCTTCTTTAAAGACAACCGGGTCTGTATGAGTGCTGGAAATCCTTGGAAACGCTTTAACTGTATTGATACATTCAAGGTTTTCAAGTTATTGGATTCTGAATAAAGTGCTTGAAACTGCTTGAAATTGTAATTGCATTACTTTCATGGTATATAGTGTAGTATATTCTTCTCGGCTGCCAGAATACTGGTTTGTGGATGATGAAATGATGGATGTCCGCTCCCAAAAGTGTCTGAGTAAATAACTTTTTATTTAACAGAGAACACAAGCAGGATGACATTCAATGCATCTGAATGGTGGCCGAATCTTCTCCGAATCTGAGTCCGAATCCCCCAATGGGGTCCGAAACTCTGGATCCTCTCTAATGCACACACTTCTTATAGGCCTCTCTAAGCCATACCATGCGTGACAGTCCAGCAAGCTTAACCAGCACACCTAGACTGTTTAACTTTTCATCACAACAACTTCCTATCGTAAACCACATACGGAATCACTTTCTGAGGTCTTCAGGGCATCTTGTAGTTTCAGCAGCCTGGGGTCATCAGGGCATCCTGCTGACCCTGAGCAGGCCCTCAGGATTACCCCTAATAGCTCACTAGGAGACACAGGAATGTTCTCCCCTGACACAGCATTATTCTACATATAAAGAATGAGTGAAATAAAATGAATAAAAGAAAGAAGTAGAATAACCTGTAAATGTATATCAGAAAATACACTACATATTCCCCCCTCGTGACTTTGAAGAAGTCACGCAAAACTAACACAAAATTAAGCATATATTCATTCTTCTCGCTTGCATTCTCTCAAAAAGCTTCCCCTCATATTTTGATGATAATATAATATATAGTATTGATTCTAGGTCCTAATTTATCAAGCTCTTTGGAACAACTCTTTTTAGCATTACTTTTGAATCTTATGCACACATTATTGTATTTACTTTTAAACCAGATAAACTATTCAAATGTTCTAATAAGGCCGAATTCATGAGCTAGTCTCACCCCACCGGAAGAGATGTAACTCTGAAGTTCTCACCCACAAGCCAATCAGGATGAGGCACTTCTCTTCAATCCAATCATTGTCAAATGCGCAACAAATCATCATTACACAGTGTTAATATCTTTCAACATCAATCGCTTGTAAATAATCAATCATTAAAGGAATCAAAAGAAAACATAAAATATAGAACATAAAAACACATCACATTCAGATAAAGCTATCAGTCATGTTGTCTCCTAGTATAGAAATTATGATCAACAGCTGGTAACAGGAAGCAATGTTCCTGTTGTTCATCCTGTGTTTGCAGTTTATTCCAATGTCCAGTTATGAGTCTCTGAGTCCATTTAGGGCAGGAGCCCCAGTTCAACTGTCCTATCTCTGAAGGACCTCCCTCTATTGTCCTGAGAGGAAGAAATTCCAGAACCAAACCGTATCTTTGCAGAAAAATATCTGACACAACATAACCTAATCAGTATGTGAACAATTGTTATTACAGTGTATAGATCAGCCGTGTCCAAAATCCTGAATGAACCAAATGATCTTCTATCATTATTAATTAATATTCCCATAATTTGTTATTATTGCAAATTAATATTCAAATGATCCCCCCTTGTACCTTATCATCTACTTTGTTCCCCTTAGGTGATCATTAGTACTGGTTCCTAGTTAAAGTTTGAAGGCTGATTCCCATTTATATAGACAATAGTAAATAATTGTTAATAAGTGAATTTCTGTGCACACTTAATATATCAATCAAATGTGTATACATAGATGGTTCAAATAATAGGTGAATATTAGTGAATAAATGAATATTTATGGTCACACTGGTCCAATATAGTCATTGAACAGTCATTAGTGAGCTTGAGTATTTAAAATGGATACACTTTAAGTAAACTACCCTCGATTTCCATTTCCTCATTATCATTGTCCTAATTTTGATATAAACAATTATGCCACTGGAATGTCATATATGACATAAGACGTTCACTGGCTCTATTCCCTTTTATAATAGGCGCTAGTTTTCTTGTTTGGTATCGATCAATACAGTTTTTGGTGACATTCCAAATGGTGTCACATAGTTCCTCTTCTATCATGTTTACATCATTAGCTTCTACACATAGATCCTCTTCTATCGTGTTTTCTATCGCATCATTAGCTTCTACATTTCCTTCATCGTTTTGGAAGCATTCTAATCCCTACTCTACATAAAGGTCAACCCCTTTGGGTACAGATAATTCACCTATTCTATTGGACAATGTCCTTCTTTAGATTTACTGTATTTACTTGATCCCATATACATCAAACATTGACCTCAACATAAGGGTATTGACCATGCATCGTCATTTGGGCTCACTGTTGTAGTTGTTGTCTTGCCTGTTCTTGTTTTTGATGTAACTCCTCAATCTCTTGTTCACAGATTCCCCAATTATATTCAGTATTTATTATATACAATGTATCTTGATGACTTTTAGCACACATATAACAATTTTGCTTGTATCAGATTTCCAGTAAATACCACCCATGTATACTCTTTTGATTTTACCACAATTTGTTTTTCAATGTGTTCAAATCCATACTGTTTTCTTGTTATTGAGAAGTTATTATTATTTTCAATTTTGTCATTATTTTGAGTCGAATCTATTTCCTCAGTAACCGGATTTGGATTTATTTTGTCATATTGAAGGACTATACCACGTTGGTCCTTGGTCACACAAGAGACTTCTACATTTGGTTTTAAGTCTAGTATTATTTCTGACTCTACATGCGGAAACCTCTTTTTAATTCTAATTTATACGCACTACTACCCTGTTCCTATTGATCTCTTGATTCTACTGTTATACACCAGTACATTGGTTCTTGCTGAATGTCAATTATACATTGAACTTGTCCCCAGGTTACTAAGTTATACTTTGGGTGTATAGCTACCTAGCATCTCGCTACCTATCATGACAGTAAGAGTAACTTGTTGTTCGTCTGCATAGTTAACACTTTGAATATATAATTGAATATACAGTATATTTGAACATATAAGACTTGACTTGCTAACTTGATTTTCTGACCTTTTTCCCTCGCATGTTTAACTATTCCGAATATCTCAGGGCTGGCCTTTCCTGCAACACGTTCATGCTTTCTCTAGTGTTACCACCTAATTCCTGGCTAGTCCACGTCTACTCTGTTGTTGTGGTTTCACTCTTCCTCTGGATCCGTCCCTGGGTCTGTGGAATTTGCCAAAGCCCGCAGAGGATCAGTAGCAGGCTCATCAGCCTCGGCATCATCATGTCTGTTGCTCCTGTCCGGGCTGGTTCTGGTCCTGGGGTGGTCGTTCAGTGCTGGGTGCACATGCTCCCAGCTCCTTCTCGTGCTCCTCCCTCGTCCTTGGTTGAGTATCTTTTCTGCAGCGGTTGAGGTGGTACCAGGTGGAACTCCATTCCACCTTGATGATGGAGGTGTCGCATTGGTGACTTTGTATGGTCCTTCTCTCCTGGGCTCGTTCCAGTTTCTCCTGAACCCCTCAGGTACAACTGGTCATCTGGCTCCACCCCCCTTGGTGGTCGTCCTCCGGCTCTGGAACTCTGTCTTTCTCCTGGTAGAATATGAGCTTGTGTATGGAAATTAGTTGTCTGATATACTTTTTCAATTCTATTTCTAATTGTTCTAATGGGGGCCCCTTGTGGGGCCCTCGAAGTGTTGGTGAAAGCATGGGTCGACCCGTAAGCATTTCATGCGGGATTAGATGCGTCATTCTGTTAGCTTGCATGCGATAACTCATTAGTGTTAGTGCATCTACCCAATTGCAATTGCAATTCAATTTACTTGCAGAAATGTTGTTAATTTTTGTCTTGAATGTCCCATTCACTCTTTCCACTATTCCTTGTGACTGGGAATGGTAAACACCTAATCGCTGTTTGATGCGTAACTTTTCACAGTTTTCTGAATGAAAGCTGATCCATTGTCTGAGCTAATTTCTGATTGAATTCCAAACCTTCCAAAGCATGATTTTTCTAGTCAAAACTTGATTACAGTAGTCACACTTTGATCTTTTGATGGGACCGCTTCTACCCATCTGCTGAATCTGTCAATGACTACTAGCATGTACCTTTTACCTTATACACTTTTGATCATATCAACATAGTCCAAGACCTGATGTCTAAATGGTCCCTCAGGTATGGGAATGTGTCCCAATGGAGTAATGATTGTTTTTCTTACGTTGTTTTCTGCACATACTTCACAATCATTGAGCTGATTATCAATTATTGTTTACAAGTATGGTGACCAAACATCTTGTTTTGTGATAAAAACCTTGTTTTCTGATTCTAAAACCTTCATTACCAGGTTTACCCCTAATAGCTCACTAGGAGACACAGGAATGTTCTCCCCTGACACAGCAGTATTCTACATATAAAGAATGAGTGAAATACAATGAATAAAAGAAAGAAATAAAATATCCTGTAAATGTATATCAGAAAATACACTACATAGCTTGGTCAGTGACACCATTAGAAACATTTTTTCATCCTAATTTGTCTCCCTTATATAGAAGGCTCTCACTAAACATAATTATGGTAATTCAGAG
This sequence comes from Merluccius polli, assembly GCA_030340625.1. Classification (NCBI taxonomy): domain Eukaryota; kingdom Metazoa; phylum Chordata; class Actinopteri; order Gadiformes; family Merlucciidae; genus Merluccius; species Merluccius polli. The sequence goes on along the minus strand of JAOPHQ010003417.1, from coordinate 63,502 downwards.
CAAAATAGCATCTGATTTGATGAAGTAAAATAAGCGGTTTGTACACAAACACTGAAATACATTGCTGCATGTTTTAAAATCACATTCAGGCTATTTCCAAACATTTTAAAAGTGCATTTTTAAGCTTCTGATTGAAGTCAAATTTGTCTTAATTTAATCAGAAGCATGAAAATATACCTTGAAAATACTTGGAAAGTGCTTCAATGTGCAGCATGATATAAACTGTGACACTGAAAAAATGCAAGTGCACACATGTCATAGTTTAAAGGGGAAATGAACTTTAGACATTCTAGCCTGTTATCACGGGTAATTTATTTCTATTATACATTTTACTTGAGAAAAAAACGAAATGTGCATGATTTCGATTCATTAGATTAGATAGTGTGTTGAAGCATAATCTTCGGAACTATTTTGATGGACTCACTTAACCAGAATGCACTGCGCGGATCTGAGTCATTAGCTCCACCCACTAGACCAGAGCCATAGAATAATCTTCAGTGGATGATAATAAAACAGCGGTAACAGCATGTGTGTGTGTCCGAGAGTGCTGCTCTATTCGGACACATTACCGTGAAGCCCCGGTGACGGTCTGGAAGTGTGGATGATAATAAAACAGCGGTAATAGCATGTGTGTGTGTCTGACAGGGCTGCTCTATTCGGACACATTACTATGAAGCCCCGGTGACGGTGTGGGAGTGTGGATGATAATAAAACAGCGGTAACAGCATGTGTGTGTGTCCGAGAGGGCTGCTCTATTCGGACACATTACTATGAAGTGACGGTGTGGGAGTGCGGATGATAATAAAACAGCGGTAACAGCATGTGTGTGCAGGGGTTGAAACGATTGTAGACGGCGGTGGGTGCTGCGCGGTCGGGTCCGCGGCAATCGCTGAGCGATTGTTGACGGGGGGGTGCTACGCGATTGTTGAAGCGGGGGGAGCTGCGCGATTGTAGACGGCGGTGGGTGCTGCGCGGTCGGGTCCGCGGCTAGTGGGTCCGTTGCTGGCGGGTCCGCGGCAATCGCGCCAAATTTTTAGATTACTCGCCAGAGTGGCGAGTGGTCTTCATAAATTACTCGACAAATACAAAAATTACTCGCATTTGGCGAGTAAAACAGCCTTATTTCAACCCCTGTGTGTGTGTGTCCGAGAGGGCTGCTCTCCTGAAGATTCACATTCAGAACGTTCATAACTTGTAGTCCTGCATTTTTCTTCCGGTGATTTGATGACGCGTCAAATCACCGTTACGTAGCCGTTAAATTATTTTCTTTTTTATATGGAGTTAGTACATTTGATGGCAGCACAATCAACTTTATTCATGTGATGAAATATAGTGTTGGAGCATAGTGTTGTTTTTGGGTTCATTTCCCCTTTAACCATTTAATTGGAAAAATATGATTAACCACTGCATTAACCGCAGACGCTGCTTCAGCAAAAAGAAACAGAACTGAAAATAAAGCTGTTAAAAACAGCTCACTTCTGACCTCTGAGCTGGGTTAGGTCCTGTTTTAGTTATTTGAAATGTCTTTGTTTTGTTGGAATTAAAGTTTGTTTGGACCCTACATTCCTGTTGTCTTTCTCTGATGTTTTGGTACATGCAAGTTACAACTAGAATTTGAGAAATAGGTCTGTAATTGTTACTCTTATTTACAGCAGTTTCAGAAAGTGAGGTCAAATATTTTACTATGCTTTAAATTTCTTACAATTAGGCTGCTTTAATTATTTGTTAAAAGTTAAACACTAACACTTTAGATTAAGTATAATGAACATCTTGAGTAACAATATCTAGGAGAAGTGGAGCTGAGACTTAATCTAATTGAATCAATCTAAGTGAAATCCACCTCTGAGGTGGGATCCAAATGATCCTGAAATTTTGGTATCAAGTTGATCCAGATACTGCCTTAACTTTTGAAAAACCCAAATCCAGCCTTTTATCTTGATTCAAGGGAGGATTGGATTACCGGAGCAGAATCCTGATCTTCAGGATCAGGATTATCTGGATCTGTGTTGAAATACCCAGTTTTCAGATCAGATCTAGATTTAATCCAATCCGACCAGGATAATCCTGTCAGATCATTTTTGAAATACTGGGCCCTGAAGCCTTTACCTCAACAATACTGAGCTCCTCTTCGTACAGGGGAAGCCCTCACATGGACCTACTGGTCACTGTCGAGGACGCTGCAGTATGTCCTTCACCAACTACCTGAGCTGGCCGGCTGGTACCGCCATCGCTAAGAGCAAGCAAAGGTCGCACAGCCAAGTCGCAACTCTTCTCTGTTTTGGCGCCACTATGGTGGAACGAGCTCCCTGCCGTCAGGATTGCAGAGTCCCTCACCAGCTTCTGCAAGAGACTCAAGACCCACTTGTTCAGAGCTCACCTGGACTCTGCTTAGCCTCCTTCTTCCCCTCCCCCTCCCCCTCCCATTAAAAAAAAACACAAAAAAAACCTTAGCACTTATTGTATGTTTATATGTACTGGCACTTAAATTAGTATTTTGCACTTGGCATCTTAGCACTTATCTCTGTTGTATACTAGCAATGGGTTAACTTAGCAATTGGGCGTGCTTGAAACTTGTGAAATCCTTACTCTACTGATAGTGATATACTGTTGCAATTTCCTCTAATAAATGTACTTACTGTAAGTCGCTTTGGACAAAAGCAATTTCATTCCCGTCACCTGGTCTGACCGTTTGTGGAACAGATGTAGGCCTATAAGGTCCCCTTGCAATTCACTTCCTCCTTTTGTTGTAGAAAACATTATACGTTTTTTCATTGGAAGAAAGTATGTTGGACAACTGCCCACTGAACAAAAGAACAAACAAAAAAACAAAAACAAAGAACAGACATGACAAACGGCAGGAACACCATTTAAAAATGAGGAATTACTTGGAATGCCATCCAACACCTTTTTGTCGTTGTTTTAGCGTGTGTGTGTATGTGAGAGAGTGCATGTGTGTGTGGGTGTTTGTGTGTGTGTGTGTGTGTGTGCGTGCGTGTGTGCATGTGTGTGTGTGTGAGTGTGCATGTGTGTAATCTGACCAGGAATAAGCAGGCCAATTGGAAGGTGGTTTTCTGTTGACCCTGTAGTGAGGAAGCGCTGCCCACTTCAGCTGCTGCAGCAACAGATAGTGGTGATGATTGCAATATATTTGGTTGTCCCTTTATTTTCGTTCTGTATGGAAACATCTGCAAGAGTTGTTAGATGGATTAAAAGAGCTTTTGATAAGATTTGCGATGCCTGTATATATATATATATATATATATATATATATATATATATATATATATATATATATATACTGTATATACAGTATATATACGTATACACTGGCGGACTCAGGGGGGGGGGCAAGAGGGGGTGACCACCACCCCCTGGCGCCCCACCGGTTGAAAAAGTTGTGCCCTCTTGAGTGGCGAAAACGAGAGTATGTGCCCTATTGGCTGCCCTTCACATAGCAAGAAAATACAATATCATGTCTCAATGAGTGCTCTATTAGTGGATAAAATGTGATGCAGTGCCCTATTGGTGCCCTTCCAATTGTTTAAACTTGACAATCCATATGGATGCCCTTACAAAGTTAAACAGTGCCGTGATAAAGTGCCCTTTATGCTGCCACTACATAACAGTGTCCCAAAGGTCCCAAAGGCTGCCCTTTCCAGTTGAGAAAATGGGATGCTGTATAAAGGGTATCCTTACATGCATGAAAATGTTGGAAGGTTTCCTAATGGATGCCCTTCCAGTGGAGAAAATGTGACGCCATACAATAGGTGCCCTTACAATGGGATATACTTGAAGTTCCCTACAGGTGCGCTTCTGAGGAAAACTCATGAAGTACCGTCTTAGATGCCCTTCCAAGTGAGAGGTGGAAAACATGGGGGAACAAGTATTCAGTGCCCTCTGTGCCCCCATGCAATAAAATATGATGTGCCCTCTAGAGCAAGAAAACTACATAACATGTCTTAATGAATGCCCTTCTAGTACAGGAAACATGATGCAGGTGTCTTTACAATGGTCTAAACTTGATCTTCCCTATGGGTGCCCTTCCATGGAAAGGGGTGCTGTTTTTTTAGGATTTCCTAAAGTGGGTGCCATGATGACAGTCTCTGGGGTGCCGCCAAATAGTCAAACCCTGCTTACATTCAAAACATAGCTGGCCATTAGCAAATATTTTCTGAATTTTTGCATGGGGCCAATGGGCTAACAGTAATATCTAGATAATATTTTGATGTTTCTTGATCTGCACTTTCCCTATTTAAAGCAATGCTTTTTGGGCATTGACGGGGCCCCATGTCGGGCAGTAGGTGCCCTTTTTTCTTTTTTCGCCCCTGCCCTTCAAACAGCCTGAGTCCGCCGCTGCCTTCAGCGTCATTGAATACATATATTACTATTATTACTAGAATTACCCGGAAATACTACTTATAATAGTAATACTTATTAGTACTATTAAACTAATAATAGCAACTCAAATAACAATAACTTAGGAACTTTATTTATGTACAAAGTGTGAGAAGGTATCAGGCAGATAGATGGACAATAAAACAATAAACATGGTAGCCACACACAAGTGTCCAAAAGCCTATGGTGAGGTCAGTTGAGCGTCTATGTATGTGTATGTATGTGGTCAGCCCTTAGGCAAAACATGTGTACTGCATACTAATAATGTATTTTGATAGTACTACTACTACTACTACTACTACTACTACTACTACTACTACTACTACTACTACTACTACTGTCTACTACTACCACCATTACCATTACCACTACCACTAATAATACACAATATACTTACTATAGAGTAAAGTAAACACACAATAGCAACAGTAGCATCATTATACTGGCCATACTCAAATTTATCTTGTGATTGCTGTAATTACAAGGGCCATTTTACCAAGATATGAATCAGTCATTGTCCATTTTGGAGTGGACTGCCTCAATTAGGATGTGCAGTCATTGGTTAAGTGTTCATATTATGTTCCCCTTGTGGTGATATAAAGGCTTAGTCAGAAATGAGTCAGAAAACAACATGTTTTCTGTATGTTTTTCACATACATGGCAGTTTCCTTCGTCGTAGATCAAGATTCAATAGACGTCCTCGGTTATATTTAGGTTTCTTTTTGAATTGAACAAATGTTGGCATGAGCAGGACACAAAATGACTTGACTAATGGACACAGATTGGAGCTGCTGGTCCTAAGTGGAAGCAACATTTTTGTCCTCAGGTTTATTCGGGGAGATTGTGGAAATTGATGCAATCTGCATGTTTACAAACTGGCATCCCTATGTCCAAATATGGCCAAATAACCTGCTAATTGCCCAGTAATGAAGACTAAATAAACATCAACACGATGCTGGGTATTGTCGAGAAATGCAACTACTAGGACCCGAAATAAGAATGAAGAATGTCTTAATCATTTGTAGTTGTTGTATGCCTACAAATAAAAATAAATGCTCACCTTGTTTTCTTTCTTTCCCTTCTTTTCCCCCCTTTACATTAAAGCAGAAGGCTTTATAAAATATTACAAACAGTAGTATACATACAAATAGCCAACATTTTTTTTGTTTTCCAAAAGAAATCGCATCTTATAACCGGGCTAATTAAATGCACGATATTGAATTGTTTAAAAACGATGCATCGACGTAATAAATACGGTATAATGCTTCTTACTTCTTCACTTCTTACCTCATTTACTCCCTATACGTACCACATCCTAAACAGGTGGAGACCACCAGGACCACCCAGTGAGTCACCCTGAGACCTTAAATAGGAGGGCTGACCGCAGCGCTGCTGTAAGCAGTCCAACGGAACAGAGGGGTAGGCTAGTGATGAGGCTCAGCATCGCAATTACTGACTAAAACTACTATTTAACTATTTAAAAAAATATATATATATTCAAATCATCATTTTCATTGTTTATGACGCTTTAACGTTATTACTTTCATCTTTTTTTTTTGCATCACTCTTTTGCTGCTCATAGTATACCACCTTATTTTTCATTCATTTTTTTTCTAACTTTGTTGTTTTTTTTTGTTAGTCTTGCGTGCTGGACAATGGCGAGCTCGGTGGTGCAGCTCTTCGGCTTCCTGGTGGCGGTGGGCGGCCTGGCGGCCACCATCGCTGCCACCTGCATGGCGGAGTGGAGCACGCACGAGAGCGGCAACGGCAGGCACGAATTCTACGAGGGGCTGTGGGGCGAGTGCAGCGTCTCCGGCAGCACGCGCATGACCTGCGACGCGCACGAATCGCTCATGGACGTGCCATGTATGTATGTTGTTATCCAGCTAGACGTATTTAACGACGACGACGACGACGAATAGGCTACAAAAACGAGTGTGTGATGTGAAGTGAGGCGGGTTTTTTTTGTGATGGTGGGTGGTGGTTTGTGTCCGCAGGGAAAGTCCAGGTGACCAGGGCGGTGCTGATCAGCAGCATGTTTCTGTCCAGCCTGGCGGTGCTGGTGTCCATCGGGGGGATGAAGTGCACGCGCTTCATGGACGACAGGGACGAGAGCAAGCGCTGCATGACTCTGGTTGGAGGGGTCACGTTCATAATCGCTGGTAGTTTCAAGTCACAATTGGATTTTATTTTTTATATAGAAAAATATATTAGCCTATATATTTTTTTTATATGGAGTTTAAATGATCAATTCAGGCCTAAGCAGATTATGGAAAGTAAAGTAAAGGTGAGCCTACATCTGGGAGGAATTAAGACTATTTTAATTATTTTTTTGAATATCTTTTTTTAATTCAACCTTTTTTGGAAGTAGGCTATAGCTGCTTTGTTTAAAACTGTGGCATTAGCCAAACCACTTTTTTTTTTTTTTAAAACACCAGCTCTCAAGTCCTGAGCAACACAGTGGCCCTAGTTCACTACACCTTCCACAACACTGAGAACCAGCTTGTGATCATCTTAACTTTGAGTCCAGTCCTAGTCTAACTACAGTATGAGACATTTTGTTGTAGTTGGTCGTTTTTTTAATTATGTTTTTTTACAGTTGGTGGGTTACAGATATGGACATTGTATATGGCCTTGTGTATGTTTCAGTGCAACTTTTTTTCTCAAAATATTTGATCAGTCTGAGGCAATCCTCTACCTTGTGACCTCCTCAGTCAAAAAACACTTATTCAAAATGGTCAATGAACAAGTATATTTCAATTATGTCCATTTTTTTGTTTCTTGCTTTTCCACGTTAAGGTTTGTTGGCTATGGTGGGGACCTCCTGGTACGCTGGAATTCTCATTGAGGAGTACAAACATTCCCGTGAACTAGAGAGGTGACACACACACACACACACATACAAACATGCATTTCATACCACACACACACACAGTGGCACCTCATGTCTGTTATTGGACGTCCGTCTCTGTGGCCTTCTGTCTAACTGGGGTGTGTGATCTTTCTCTTCTCTGTCACAGATCTGTGTTTGGCAGTGCAGTGTTCGTCAGCTGGGTGGGGTCCATCCTCAGCATGGTGGGGGGGGCCTTCTTAACCTGTCGGAAGTGCTCTGGGATGAGGTCGTCCATGTCACCGACCATGCTACGCCAGACAACCACACTCGGTACTGAATATGTTTAATGTTCAATGTCAGCCATGACTAGGGCCCACCTTAAGGATTGTTGCAAGCTTTGTTCTATTGTATTGTTCTAAAGGTCTGTTTGTTTGTACTGTTTGGAACAATGCAATGTTAACTGTCTATTGAATAGTAGTCCTTAAGCACTGTTACAGTCTAAAAGGGTTTCTCTGCACCAAAGTCGTCATAAGCAAAAAAAACCTCCCCAAACCAAGGGTAGAAACTTTAAGAAGGAACACATGAAGAATCCATCCATCTAGGAAAGGCTCGGAGTGCAACAGGTGCTGACTAGGCAGATGTAAAATACTAGCAAAATAACGAGTACAAATTATAGAATAAAGGCAAAGCAAAAATTAAGGTTAAAGAATGTTTTCAGCTCAATGCTGTAATGGTTACAAGTTTTTTTCAGTGTTTACAGTTTAGATTATCAGTTATGTCAGTTTACGTAATCTGTCATAAATGCTTTATATTGTGTTTTTTTATACAATGTATTTTTCAATAATTGTATAAAAGAATTGTATATTTTTAATTTTTTTTAAAGAATAAATTCTAAATTTGGTTTAGTTTGGCCTACGTGTCTATTGTCTATCTTTGTTGACGCTCAATTAGAGGGCAGGCCAACTGCCAGATAAAAATCAGGGGTTAATGAGGATTTTCCTGAGAATGATCAAGGTTTCCTTCCTTTTTCAACAAGCTGAGTAAATGCAGCAGTTGGCATGTTTATTAAATCTTATTAAAACACATTATTCCTTAGGAGAACTAATTACTTAGACTTAGTGTTTTCTATGTTGTTACACAGTCCACCCTGAGTTTAATTTATGTGTTTGTGGCTGTTTCAATAAGATAAGAGCATTTTATTACACTTCCTATTTGACTTAGAGGGCTTGCTGGGAAGAGAATGCTGAGTTTGTTAAAAGTTTTGTTAAAAAATTAGTTTTCAAACTTCTTAATCATCATTATTATTTTTGGTGTTGTTTTTTCTGTTGTTTCTGTTGCTGTCTCGTTTTCTTCTTGGCTGTCAAAATTGATGACCTTGAAATGATTCTCTACTAACGCAACCAGAAGGAAATGACATCATACTCCGCTAAACAAGAGGTAGCAGCTTGGACAGGGAAATCTGGGGAATGATGGTTTTTTTCCCCAAGCGGATGGTGAAGCCATGCAGCCCCTTCCCACAGGGCCTATAAAGCCCTTCCCGTGCATATAGCGTCCAGGAAGGGGAAAGGGTTTGGAGTTGGATTCAAATGAAAGGTAAAGTAATAGGAGGCATCTCAGTTTTTTTTTCTTGTATGTAGGCCTACTTTTTTTTCTTTCTTTGTGTAAACCACCGGTGTGCCTGCTTAGTTACTTACTTTTCATTGTTTTCTTTTTTCAAAACTCTAGATAATAGTTTCTTGTTGTTAGCATGCAGGTGGTGTGTATTTACAAGATTGACCTTGCTTATAGGCCTATGCCAAAACCTGAGAACCAGACGCCAAATTTTCAAAACCATGCAGTGAAGCCATAGCCTATATGTGACTGTAATGTATTTCACTTGTGTTGTGGTAAGGAACTCCTGTCCCCCACCCAGCTCTCCCCAAGAGAAACAACCGGATATCAATTTGTTTCTCTAAGTTATGTACAGTAGCAGACTAATGGTTTGTTTAAGTCAACTTCCTGTAAGTGTAGTTAAATCTGCAGCAATGTGGAGAAATTTCAAGCCTAATTATTATCTTGAAGTTCAAATAATATAAGACAATCATCCTATACCAATTCATCTTTCCAACTGAAATTGTTTCTCACGCTCATCTACATCACCGATGCCAGATCTCGGTTTTAAACTGCCAGGAGCTATACAAACATTGAGCAACCAACCAACCAATCAATCAATCAATCAATCTAATTTCACCATGTCTTTCTCCTGGGCCCGGTTCTAGGCATGGGCACGGGGGGGGGGGGGGGGGGGGGGGCAATGCCCCACCAAATGCTCCAACTGCCCCACCAAACCGACCTCGCTTCATCCCAAAATTCCAACAGCGCCGGGGTCTTTCCCTCTCCTCTTGCGTCGTGCACAGGCGGTCAGTAGCAGTGGCGTGTGGGGCAGGCAGGAGGACGACGCTCACCGCAGGAGTGGGAGTTCAGTTGTAGTGAGTTTCTATGGTTACGTTGATGCTCTCGCTCTGAAACTTTCTCTGGATTGCCAGAGAAAGTCGCGTGTTTCTTTTTCGAAACGCGAGAACGTGGTGCACTATAGTATAAACGCCATAGCTCTCATGCCATTCAACTGTTCTGTTGAGGATGTTTCTACTGAATCTAATTCAGCAAAGCTGTAAAATGCTTTCATTTCTGTCAGAGTATAATAAAGAATATAACATCAATCAATAAGATTTATTTTCTGGCTACTGGGCTAGATATGGATGAATTTGTTATCATCCTAGATATGGATGAATTAGTTTTTTGTGCACAGAAACAGAAGACTGATGCTGTAGGTTACTGATGCTTTAGATCGCCTAAGCCATGTTGTGGGTAATATGAAAAGATTTTGAGTCACAGAACTAAAAATAATAAAAATAAAAAGGCAAAAAAGAAGAACACAACACAAAAAACCTTGTACAAAGATATGTTGTAAGATAGTTATTGTTTATACTCCAAACTTGAAAACTTGTGACGTGAAAATGCTACAGAAGATAATACAAATATTAATAATATTTAGGGTTAGAGTTAGATTCCATTTAATATTAGACTAACTAAATATAATTGGGCATTGATAAAGTTGTCCTCCTGTAAAAAAAAACAACGCATTTTATTGTATGTTCGTACGTCCTGGCACTTAAAAATAGCACTTAGCATTGTGTAGCATTTTTACCGTAGCTATCTTGTTGGTTACGAGGAATGGGTTAACCTAGCAATTATGAGTGCTTGAAACTTGTTCTATTGAAATCCTTACTGTACTGACAGCGATATATTGTTGTTTCACTTCTTCTGACAAATGTACTTATTGTAAGTCACTTTGGATGAAAGCATCTGCTAATTGCCCTAAATGTAAATGGGGTAGAGGTGGGTTTAAAATTTAAAATTGACAATGCCAATTACATTGTAGCTTCACATTTAAAAATAAATAATAAACAAACCAATTTCAATAGGGACCTTCCCGTATTACTGGCTCGGTCCCTAAATATGTTAGTAGAACGACTCTGCGTCAACCCAGAGAAAGTTTCCCATTAGACTTTTGTCGATGAAACCACGGTGATGCTAACGTTTGGGTTGGCCTACAAAAAACCATCATCCCTGGGCACTCAACTCAGCAGCAGCTGGTGACCAGTCAACATTTGTTACTGCTCCCCCCCCCAAAGCAGTCTAGCACCGGGCCTGCTCTCTCTTTGTCTCTCTATTTATAGCGGTTATCTCAAGTCAATATGCTACAATTGACAGATATTTAACCAGCTAGGAGGCATAACAAAATTGTGAACTGTTGGCTGGCAGGGATATGCTTGCTTTCTGTGACTTAACCCCACTGGTCTGGTAGTTTGTGACCCCTAACTTTATTCATTTTTTAAATGTTCTTCACCAGTGCTGAGGTTAGATGATAAAGAATAGGCCTTGATAACAATATTCATGAATTAATGTAATTTTCGGTCTATCTCTCTATCTCTGTTTATAAAGACCAATTAGGAGTGTAAGTGAGGTGGTAATGTTGGCTAACAAATAATGTTTGATTAATGACTACTAACAGGAAAACGTGGGTAGTAAATGCAGATGAACAATGTTTACCTTTCCTCCATGTTGCCTGCACACAGATAACCCCGCTACTTTTGTTTGCCGGATGACAGGTTTCCTGCATGGAAAATGCGTCATCCGGAAACCTTTTTGGTTTCCGGATGACGCATTTGTTCATTTGCATATACTACCCCACATTGTAACATTGATACACAGCTGGTGGAAAGTCGGCGAAGTTCCCCTTTAAGTCTTCTTTTCCCACCTGTTACACAGCTAGAGGCGACCCATGGTAACATCAGAGAATGTCTAATAAGGAGAGAAGTTCCACTCTTGGTTTACTTCCGGGTTCTGAACTGTTGCAGTTCCCCTCTGGTTCCATGTGAGGGCGCTCACAGGACGAGTGGCGGTCTATGGAGCTATACCCCTCAAACTCCACTTTTCTCAGGATATAATTTTTTGTCTAGTAATTTGAATGTTGTTTTCGAAAGGGGATGCAAAGAAATTACACATTGCTGGGTGTTAGATTTTTTAGAGTCACTTATTTGCTTTAAAAAAGTATTTTAAAATGTCAATGACGTCATACACATCTTACGACCAGAGATACTGCTTTACGGCAAGCCTCTCCCTTTCCCTCAAGGCATCGACAACACAGCGGACACAGGTTAGGCTCTCTCCCTGTGAATACACGTGCTAGAAAGAGTTTTTGTTTTGCTGTTTTAACCAAAAAAAGTTGCTGTGTTAAAAAAAAAAGAACTTGGGCGAAAAAGTCCACCTTAACATTCTGGTCCCGCTTCGGATGCCAAGATGCCATCAAGCAGGATCTCTGGTCGTAATCAGTCCTTCACTGACCAATCAGCGTTCATTAGCAGAATGCTAGCGTGTTATGGGCAACAACAACTCGTCCTGTAAGAAATCGAAAGGACATAAGTACTCGTTCATTCAACTTTCGCTCTATAACCCATGTTGAACTTGTAAAAACTACAATCAAATCTGAGATTTCTCAATGAGAATCAGGTGAAAGAGACACATTTAGCCGTCTAGCTCCATCTGCTCCCATTCATTCTGCACTCATGGGCGATCGCCCCCAGTGGAGCTCTGGTGGAACTGCAACCAAAATTCGGTACAATGGGACTTAAAGGGACACTAAGTCGTTTTTTTAGTAATTTATTACCTCAAATCAACGTCTTCATTCATAAATAAGTCCCCATTGGTGTACAATTATCTCTGTCAACAATCTCACTTATCCTCCTGAGCGAAGAATCACTTATCAGAATTTACATAGGACGGGCAAGCTCTATGGAGGCTTCCATGTCCTTCCGGTCTATGAACTGCCGAGAGGGACAAAAAGCACTACGTGGTACAGGTAAGGCTAAACGCGTTTTCACTCAGAGCCAGCGTGACTGTGGAACAGAGAAGGAGCTTAGCGAGACGCGCTTGTCACTTAAAAAACGATATAAACATGAGAACATAATTCACTATCTTGCTCGAGGAGTAATTGCTCATACATGCTCACACTAATGATTCAATGCAGTTTGAAGTTTGTTTGAAATAACGTACCCAGTGCTCGAAGACCGGTACACACCGCAGTACCGGCACTTCTACATTTTACCCTTTAGCGTACCGGCACTTGTCACAGGCTGCGGTCGTTGGTCCGCGGTGGGTTACTATCCCCCCCCCCCCCCCCGTCGGTCGTAGGTCCGGGGTGCACTAATATCCCGCACCCCCCCCCCCCCCCCCCGTCGCTTATATGTGAATAAGGGAGTACCGTACAGGCACTTATTTTTTTCCACTTCGAGCACTGAACGTACCTCATCATCCGAAACAAAACTTGATGAAGTGGTGTTTGAAGACATGTTGTTATCATGTTGTCATAGCTTCTTGAATCTTGACTAATACCGCTTGCCGTAGTTCGAAAACGCGAGGCGCTAGAGAGCATAAATTCGTTTGAATGCAAAATACAATTTGACCACTAGATGGGGGAAAAAACTACTTAGTGTCCCTTTAATAGGGAGTGGACAGGCTCTCCGTAGACGGGCTCTGGTAACGTCCCCAACAATACCCCCCCCCCCCCACACACACACACACACACACACACACACACCATTGCCATGGTGGCAGCGCCCTCTCGTGGCCCTAGCCTGCTAAGGTACGTTTCAATAATGAGATCATAACTGTATTTGATTCATCCAATGTCTTTAATAATATGTTGAAAATCAAACTGCTATAGTGTAGAGAGAGAGAGAGAGAGAGAGAGAGAGAGAGAGAGAGAGAGAGAGAGAGAGAGAGACTCATGGCCTACCAGCATGTCTCTCTGTCTGACCCTTCACCAGGAATAGATGAATATTTTAACTCTTTACATCCATTCAATAATAATATATTGATCATTCATATGGATTACCCAGAGCTTTAAAACAAATCATGTTGTTGTCTAAACAGTTATGGTTTTATTGTAGTAGGAGTTGGCTGAAAAAAAATCAACCAGAAAAATGCAAAAACTAACCTGAAGAGGGAGACATTGTCCAGCTTCTAACGGACTACTGGGCAGCGTCCACAGTGAAGCGCACTATCAAGAAAAGTATACCATTAGAAAACATTAACGTTCACAACTTTTCATAAGGTACCCCAAAAGGGGTAGCCTCATTTACCGTACTTTATTTTTTTAAAGGGCTTTTTTGTCTTTAATAAAATCCGCTTTGTGGCATATATAGCACCCAGCCACAAAGTTTATCTTTACCTATCAAGTAAAACACTTGACCTACCAGTTTATGAAACACTGTTATATAGCCAAATAACACTTTAACTTGAATTAATGTTGGTTTAACCACTAGTGTTATTAACTAGGTAAATGATAGGCATATGCCTATTACGTTTACTCAAAGTTCAGTCAAATAATGTTTACCAATTTAGCTCAACTTTCCATTCGCTTCCAACTAGTTTTTATACAGTAGAATGCTTTGATTGTTTTATTGGCCATTCTTCCAAGGGGAGGAGTTAGCGGAGAGAGAGAGGGAGAGAGAGAGAGGAAGAGAGAGAGAGAGAGACAGGGAGGGAGGGAGGGAGAGAGAGAGAGAGAGAGAGAGACCTCTTACTAAAATGTGTGTCCCTCAACTCAAAGACATCCAATTTCCGCCCCGCGTCCGATGCCGTCCCGAAAACACATCCTAAAAAAATGACCCATCGCAACGACTCCAATGGACTTCATAGGATCTCATCTTCATCTGGGCTGTGACTGACAAGTCAAAACTCCGGCGGCGTTTCCAAGAGTCGCTCCTGCGCCTCCATCAGCACCATCACCGGACCAGCGGGTGGGTCTGTGTCACCAACAGGGGAGAAGAAGGAGGACCATGGATGTAAACGTCTCATGCGGCGGCCGTGCCGTATCACTGGCCCTCATAGCATCCCTTTATCTACTACTATTGACTCCTTCAGCCGCCGCTACCACCCTAGAGCCCTACGACCTGCTATACGAAAATGCCGTCCGGGCTTTTTACAACAGCGACTACGCCGACGTGGTGCGGTACATGGAGGCGGCGCTCAGCAGCCACGCCGCGGTGACCGGCGCCCAGGTGCGGTGCCGGCTGCGGTGCCAGGACCAGCATCCCTTCGACGCCGTGTTCCGGGAGCTGCGCTTCTTCGACGTCGTCCTCCGCCGGTCGGCGTGCATGAACGCGTGCATCGAGGCCAAAGTGGGCACGCAGTCCGTGCATAAGGTCAGCGAAGACGTGGTGCAGGACTTCAACAGGCGCATCCCTTACAACTACCTGCAGCTCGCCTATCAGAAGGTATGTTGTGTCTGTGTGTGTGTGTGTGTGTGTGTGCACGTTTTGGACGGAGGGGGAGACGCGCGCACTTCGTTAAGTGGTGATTGATGTGTGATTGATGGGTCTTCTTGGACTAACCTGTTAATAGGCACTACGTTTTGTCCGTCAGATGCTGTGGGGCAATGTGACGCAGTAGCGCAGCTCAGTGATGTAATGGTGAAAAGCGTTCACTGTTTAGCCTTACTGAAATTAAACAGACAGACAGACAGACAGACAGACAGACAGACAGACAGACAGACAGACAGACAGACAGACAGACACTCACTCACTCACTCACACAGACACACACCTATGCCTATGGAGTTGCAGGATATTTAATTTTGTTTATTTCTAATGAATGGCTTTGTTTCTCTATAGAAATTCCACTGTTCATACATATCTTATTCCACACTTGTGTCAACAAAACACCAGGTAAAAGCAGCATCTGTCTGCTTAAACAAATAAGCCGTGTTGGGATTTAAGCTTATTTTCATAGCTCTCTACACACTACATTGAACTTTTTCAAATTGTGACACCATTCAATATGGCTTTCATTATAAACGTTTGGAGTTGAGTCCCTCCCAAGTTGGATCCTGTGGGGTTCGTCCTTCGATCCTCTCTCTTTGTTGGGATGTTGCTGGAGGCCTGGGCGTTGGAGCAACGCAGCAGATAATAGGCTTCAGGAGGGAACAAGTGGTTTTCCAGTACTTATGAAACACTCCCGCAACAAGTACCCCCAGGGGACTGGCAAAGTTGCTGAAAGTTTTAGCACCGTTCTGGTATAAACTGTCATCTCATTCTATGTCTTTCAGCTTCTAACCTCCCGTGGTTCTTAAGCATTGACCTTTGCACCCACGGTGGTTCTGAGAGACAAAAAACAAAAGGGCCAGTGTGTGGCTCCTTTTTACTATTAAGCTTTAATCCAAAGCGATTTACAGTGAGTTAATTAAGAAGCAGGGTGGGGTTAGAGGGCATCTTGCTCAAGGGTGCCTACAGGTAGACTGTGGACATTGGGGATTGAACCCACCACAACCTTTCGTCTGGGAGTCAAACCACTGGACTATCCTGCCTAGCTGGGGGCATCTACGCGCCCTCCTCACACAGATGTGTAGTGCAGGCGACTTCCAGGCCCACCTAATAGGAACCGACTGCAAATGCCAGGGCGATGACACACGGCTTCCACAGCTCAGAAGTAGTGGTTCCTTCTAGAAGTTAATTGGCCGCATCCTTCTCTTTTGTCTGTCGGCAAGAAGCACTTGAATCATTTTGTCTGAATCGGCAGGATTAATCAAAGGATGATGTCGTCACCAAGGAACACCGCTGTCTAGACTTGAGTGGAGACGTTGCCATAGCGATACAAAGAAATCCCTGATTTAACAACCATATGTTTGGGTATAGAATAGCACGTGCTTTTTTTACACTCACATGAGAAGGTAGCACTTGACCTGATTGTTGTGCCAGATGTTTCTTTGGCAAGTTGCCATCATCGTGAATGGCATACACATTGAGAGGTTGATATGCACACATATATATATTTATTATTATTATTATTTTATTTATTTATTTTTTCATCTGTTTTTAAGGTGTGTGTATGTGTGTGTGTGTGTGTGTGTGTATTCAGGCTCATGCACGTGTGTTTTGGGGATGGAGGGCATTTGATTGCGTTTGTGAAAATAAATAGAATTCCTCTGGACTCTAGCATTCCACCTTTACACACCCTCTTCTTGATCGCCCCTGGCATAATGCTCCTATTGGTTGTGGCAGAGGAGGGTCCACACACACACACACACACACACACACACACACACACACACACACACACACACACACACACACACACACCACTCACTCAAGATATACTGCGTATGTCCCCTTGATTTCCCCAAACATTTAGCCTGGCTAAATATTTAGCTTTCCTGTTGTGGCCTGTTTGCTTTTCTAAAAAAAGAGAGACACGGCACCTTGTGCAGCTATTAAAGGGAGAGTCTTGTAGCCAATGCATGGGCCTGGCCCCACCGCTGGCCCTCTAGTGCTGGAGCCTGGCCCCACCGCTAGCCCTCTAGTGCTGGAGCCTGGCCCCACCGCTGGTCCTCTAGTGCTGGAGCCTGGCCCCACCACTGGTCCTCTGGTGCTGGAGCCTGGCCCCACCGCTAGCCCTCTGGTGCTGGAGCCTGGCCCCACCGCTAGCCCTCTGGTGCTGGAGCCTGGCCCCACCGCTAGCCCTCTGGTGCTGGAGCCTGGCCCACCACCAGCCCTCCAATGCTCTCTGTCCATTGGCCCAGGCCTCTAGTGCTCTCTGTCCATTGGCCCAGTGCTAGCCTCTAGTTCTGTCTCTCCATTGGCCCAGTGGTAGCCTCTAGTTCTCTCTCTCTCCATTGGCCCAGTGCTCACCTCTAGTTCTCTCTCTCCATTAGCCCAGCGCTAGACCACTAGTGCTCTCTGTCCACTAGCGCTAGCCTCCTAGTGCACTCTGTCCATTAGTCCAGCGCTAGCCTCCTAGTGCACTCTGTCCATTAGCCCAGTGCTAGCCTCCTAGTGCACTCTGTCCATTAGCCCAGTGCTAGCCTCCTAGTGCACTCTGTCCATTAGCCCAGGGCTTGCCCCCTAGTGCACTCTGTCCATTGGCGCCGAGTTCTGGCTCCACCGGCCTTGACCACAGAGGCATCAAAGACCCCTGGCCTGGGCATGCCCCGCGGCCCACAGAGCTCTCTCATGTCTCCCCAAAGCCATCTTCCCTGGCTGCATCCCTCCCTGGCCTGGCAGGCCTCGTACCTCTTGCACTCTGAGGGGGGATTGTGAACAGGATCGAGTGAAGCAGACCCACGCTTTGTTGACACAGGTAGGACTTCATCACAAACTAATGAAATCTGCTGAGGAACAAGTTTGGGAACGAGATGTTCTGTATGATATGTAAATCGACGTGATACAAAAAAAAAGAGAAAAGATTCTGTGATACAGGGGGTTTCGTTTCAAGGCCCTATCCTATGGGAGTGAGATGGCATTTTTCGAATTTCTTTCATGAGGTGTCTGCGTAAAAACCGGGGGTTGGGATGGGACATAGCTTTTCAAAAAGTGGGAGGGTTTGTCACTAGGGTAGAGCTTCGCTGCAGCAGCGCTAAGCAATCGATGTAAACAAACATGGACAACACCAGTGCCATAACTACGTAATACAGCCGTATACCAGAATCAAGCACAAATAGTTTAGTTTTTTTAGTAGTAGTAGTTGTTTATTGGAGCTTTTTGCTGATACTCATACCGGGTGGTTATCTGGGTGGGTTTCACAGCTCTTCAAACAAAACAGCCCCATGTGCAACAGAGCAGGAGAATGAGATTGCATCTCAACTCATCACATTATCCTCTCAACATGCAGACAGAGGAGAGGAGAGACGATATCTGTTTCTGCTTTGAGGGATCCACTCCAGCCTTGAGCCGACTGGGAATGTTGAATATTAGGAACTGTTTGTATTTAAAAAAATGTATGTAAATTGTTATGATTGTTATTTTTTCTGCTTGAGTTACAACTGCTGTTTTATTTTCCCTTTAGTGTGTGTGTGTGTGCGCGTGGGGGGAACGGATGTGTGTGTGTGTGTGTGTGTGTGTGTGTGTGTGTGTGTGTGTGTGGATGTGTGTGTGTCCTTTTATGACTGGATATGTGATGTGTCGATGGGATCCACAAATGGTGGTGTTGTCATCTGTAGATCTTATTAAGGATTTGAGATGAAGAAAGAGTTCAGACAGGGGGCGGGTGAGTGCTGTCATTGCATTATTTAAACCAAAACAGAGATGTTCTCATTGCTTAGGCACTGGAAAAAATGTTGGCTCCCGTCCTTGTTTAACATGGACGGCATTTCAGGAGGTTTTTGACTTCATCAAGGGGCCTTATTTACACTGGCGAAATACAACAACAAAACCAGAGGTAATAAAAACAACAGTTGATTTATTTTTCAAGTGCACCTGCAGTACAGCTACCTGCCCCGGCTCCATGGCAGCGCACGCCATGCGGCAAGTAGACAGCAGGACATTATAGCGCTTCTCCGCTCCTCAAGTCCTTCTGCATGACTGCCTGAGTGAACAACAGCATCCTAGGAATGTGGCTTAGCCGACCGTTATTGTTCGTTCCCTAATTAACATTTCTATGGTTAAAGGAAAAAAGGGTGGTGGTGGTGGTGGTGGTGGTGGGGGGGGGGGATTGGTTAAGATCACTGTAGTGTTTGTTTACACTTGGGCGTTTTTTGGTGTGCTGAGATATGACAGAGCTCATTGTGGTGGAGAGCTGGGAGGCTTTTTGAATAAGCCGGCCTGATGGGTCGGCTAATGGGACAGCTGTCCAGAAGATGGTCCGATATCTTCTCCAAACTCACACACTGAGGGGGATTTATCCAGTATAGGCTCATATTTCTTAATTCTGTGATGACGACAATATCCCCGGTCACAAGAAGGAAGGTTTTGGATGGGGATTGTTGGTTCCGCCTAGCCCGCGAGGAGGGAGGGAGGAAGGGAGGGATGGAGGGAGTAAGTGGGCGAGAGAGAGAGGGGGAGAGAGAGGGAGAGAGGGGGGAAGGGGGGGGGACGTTTTGGCAGGTGAGTGAGTAGCTGTTATTGCTGCTGCAGAGTCAGTGCACGTACATGTGCTTTTTTTTTACGATCACCGTGCATGTGTCAGTGTTTGGGACCTATATTCAGGCCAAAAAGACGACATTCTCTTGGGTGTCTGAGTGAAGAACCAACTGTTGCCAAAATGGAAAAAATCGCAAGACCACCAGGCATCTGTTGAGCGTCATTAATGACTCAAACTATGTGTTTACTCATCTGAGCGCAGGACCAAAAGACACTGTCCGCCTGTCATTCCATGTGCACAGCTGATGTGGGTGAGCGACAGTACTACATTCTGTACCTTCAAGTGTACCTTCAAGTTTTTTCTTTAACTTTTAAGACTTACAGATGTGTGTGTGTGTGTAATTATTTTAATCTGGGAAATACGTTTATCTTATGGATAACCCTTTCTTGAGAATGGGGCCGGAGGGTTTTCGAGGATGTGCTGTTTTGGCTAGCACATCTAGAGATCAAAAGAGCTATTTGTTTCCTGATCTAGATCCTGTTGTTACTCTGTAAGGAGGACCTGCTTCAAAGCGCTGCTCATGGAAGATGCAGATGTCAGAGGACCATCTCTGTGATTTCTCGTTTGTCACAAATAAGGAAAGTTTGAAGCAACCATCTAGTTTTAACGTAATGTTCAATAAAATACTGCATCCATGCTATGTTTCTAATAATGAGGTTTTATTACAAAAAATAAAATACATTTATAGTTTTGCCTATAGTTGTTCCTCAGATTGTTTAGAATAATTTCAGGAAGTAGTGCGATTGTTTGGGGTATAAACTATAGAGAGACAATGGTTTGGGTCACAGGAAGCCAGCCATCTGTTTTCGTCTGTTATTCTTTTGTCCTCTAACTTTGAAATGTACTGGCCAGTGGGGGGCTTGTAGCACATTATAAACATCAGCACATTTTTGGGGAATCCTAACCCCCTTTATATCTATAAAAATCCACACATTAAAATCAACCAGTAAATAAACAGGACCCCCTAAACACACACAGTACCCTGGACAAAAACTGAACTGTTTTTTGGCAATAGGGTAACGCTTCCTGTATGGCTGGATGGATGAGGGGGCATGATAATAGCACCGTGGCTTCTGTCCAACAGCCAAGTAGAGTGGTCGTAGCAGAGGCGAGGCAGCGCTGTTCACATGTCTCCCATTACCACTAAGATTCAATCAACACAGATCAGGGTCCCTGCTCGGAGCAGCCTAATCTCAGCTCAGGTTAGAAGCTGCCGTGATGAAAGAGAGCAGTGTTATGTTATGGCTCGGTGATCCTGTTTATCCTTGGTTTTCTGATAAGATTGTTGTTCCTTGAAACACAGTTGGTAAATGGAAGTGTTGAGGTGGACCTGAGTCAGTGGATGTTGCATGTTCAATGAGAATTCAGGGTGGGTGAGTAGACCAAAGGTGACCTGTACTGATCTGGTCTACAACGTGTAGGCCTAGGTGTGAATGCTTCAAACTTGATTCATCAATTTGTTTCAACTCTTTCGTTCAATTAGTTTTTTTGCTCATTGAAATAGATGAAAGTGTTGAGGAGGAGCTGATCTCATGTCCAATGAGAGAAGTGGGTCATTGAGTAGACCCAATGTGACCCCTACTGATCCTGTTTACAGCATGTATGTGTGCGCGCTCCTACCTCCGAGGTTCAATTCAAGATTTAAATTTGGTCTTTGAAGTAGATGTGAAGTGTTGCGGTGGTCCTGACTGGATCTTGGATGTTCAATGAGGTCATTTAGGGCCATACACTGGTCTAATACAGCTCTAAGACACTAAATGGAGGAAGTGGCACTTAGCCTATTGAGTAAGTGTGTCCATATGTTCAACCTGCACAATGCCATGTTTTCACTGCAGCCATCACTGTGAAAAGTTATTTGTACGATTTTCACTGCACGCCTATGACTTTTGTTCAACATTAGTTGAAATTTCAGTGCGCGTGTCTAAATAATAAAAACCCATCTGCCCATGACTCATTTTAGGCTGTGGAACTTTTAACTAATGTTTTGACTGCAATGAAAAGTTGCATAGTTTGGGTTTAGCATGGAATGAGAGATACATTAGTAAACAAAAACAAAAAAGTGAATGTTTGTATGAATTATTGTATGAATCAATTTTTGCCCTTAACAAATATTTAAGTAATGGACCATAACTTCTTGCGTTCTTTGCTGGGTGTAGCGTTTTTAAGTTAAGGCAGATCTCTGGCTGCTTGACCCCATGTTATTTCCTGAAATTCAATTAGAGGTGTTAAATGTTTACCCAGGCCTTGTTTGTCATCTGTTCACATGGCATGAGCAATAACATTTGTATGGGGATTGCATCAATCTTTATGGGTGTATGTTTTACATTTTCAGAGAGAAGTCTAGAGGGAAGTATGGAATTCCCAATATATTATATATATATATATCAAAAACCTAGGTCAGGCGCATATATGGACAACTGATGTCTAATGCTATAGGCACATATAGGATATGATTCTGTACATGTTTACATCCTGTGGAAAGACAACATTAAGGTTCGCTGAACCCAATGTCACCTTCATTCCAGATTGCCCAATTAGGTTAAACACCTGGCACAGCAGAGAGAGAAACCTTCCACCACAGCTCCTCTCCCACTCTCTCTCTCACTCTTTCTCTCTCACTCACTGGTGTGTTTGTCGTATTATTGCCAAAGAGCTGTGTTCATCTCAGGAATGTGTTTTGCCCGGGTTTCAAGTCCACTCCCCTGCCCCCCCCCCCCAAACACCGGACTGTATGCTTTATGTATCAGTGATGTCAGATCTTGGTGTCTGCACCCTGTAGTACCTTGAAAGAAGCAGTGATTTACCCATCGTGTGGTCCCAGTACAGTGGTAACTGAAGGAGAGAGAGGAGAACACAGTCCTCCACATGACCGGGTCGTGACCTGACCTTCAGGCGACTATGGCCCCCTCACCTCACATCTTCAACATCTGGTTGAGATTGCGAGCCACCACCCCTGTGAGTCGTAGCTAATGAACGCCACAAACCAGGGTTGTTTTTTTTTCAGCTGAAAGTGAAAGTCAAGTCTTCCCTGTTCACTTTGTTCTGATGGTGGAGTTGAAATGGCTCTGGAGCAGATGGAAAGGGGGGGGTCATAAGACCGGGCATTTCTCATGTTTTACACATTTTACTGACTAATGGTTACCTGTAAGCCAGCCACTCTTTCCTCAAAAACACATTCTTGACTGTGTCATCAAATCTGAGCTGGGGAGTACAACTTTCCAACATATTATATTGATGATCCAGATGGATCACATTCTGATGATCTCCTTGAAATCCTCAAGGAGCCCATTCCACCTCTCTTCAATTTTACTTGGAAATGCAATCCTATTACGGAAGCAAGACTGACGTTTCGCTCTTTTACTAAGTTAAAATGTTTTCCTTCTCTCTTGGCCTTTTCAGTAAGTCACTTTTTCTTTTGATAATGAATGAATCTGGCCCCTTTTTGGGGTAAGTGACAGCTGTTTGGCCCTAGTAGGGTTCCGCACTACACAAAATAAATAATCAGACTGTTTGACTCAGCCAACATCAACAGGATAATGTGAGGATCTGTGCTTGAAAAGTGTATTCTCCCTTCAGCAGATGGTGGTGGTGATGATGTTGATGATGAGGATGATCCATCTACTACCAACTTATCTCATAGCCTGGAATGCTAGAAGATAAATAAAATCAATGAAGTTGATTAAAGGTGCATGTTTTGGCCGCTATGCTTACTGAATGTTGGAAAGATGCCCCTGGCTTGTTGAATGGTTGAATAGTTTAATAAGCGAGCTATGACCTGAGCAGGATTTCAAAAAAATTGCTTTAAATAAAATAAAACATCCTCTTAATTATAACTATGCCTGATGTACTTCATAAGCAACTCTAACGGTTTAGGCATAAGTGCCTTCTCAATCCTATAAAAATAACTTTAAATAAAATAAAACATCCTCTTAATTATAACTATGCCTGATGTACTTCATAAGCAACTCTAACGGTTTAGGCATAAGTGCTTTCTCAATCCTCTAACATAACACATTTTATGACTGTTTAGAGAGGAAAAGTCATTGTTGTTTTTTGCTATTCAAGCACTTTGTGTTTTTAACCCCTTGTCAAACCAGTGGAGTTTCTCTGGATTAAATGTGAAGCAAATCTCAGTGCCTACCCGAATTTTGGAGGCGTATTTTTCTGTGCATACGGTATACAGCCTCTCAACAACAATGCATCGGTGAAGGCTGTTGACTATTCAATGACATATCCTGCTCCAAAACTTTGCCAAAATACACGTCAACATAATATATAATGTATTTGTAAGATGTCGTAAAAATGACTACAAAACTATTTTCGATTACAATATTTTGTGATTGTTTATGATTTGCTTGATGAGTAGGCGCTACTCGTTACTTGAGTAGGCCGACACGTTTGCACCCCTAATGCATATAAATCAATTTTAAGCATAACTCAAGGTCATATTTGCAATAATGACTTGCAGATTTTCTTCTCAACTGGCCAAATATTTTGTTTTCATACAGATAATTAATACAGATAATGGCTTCTTCCCACTGGGGCCACCCGTGCTAAAAATGTATGCACTTATATTATTGTAAGATGCTTTGATTAAAAAGCATAGTATTTATTTTAGTTATATCTATTGTGTATTTACGAAGGTAGAAAAGAAAACTGGTTGGGGTTAAATATGAATGAAGCCATACCAAAGTAAACCCTTAATGTTGTGTTTTGCTTTTGTTTTATTATGTACATTCATATTCCAGATCATTCGTTTTTTTAACAGAGGGTGCCTAACCACACTTTAATACAATTTTGTTTTTGGATGGAGAACAAAAATGGATCAATATAGATCATTGATCATATAACTGCAGTAAGCACAGGGCTGCCAATTCAAACAAAACAAAATCTGGTGTAAAAATGTCTGAGCTACTCTTGCTAACAGTTTCTGAAACCAACTACCGTAGATGGATCGATGGTTGGTTCTGGTTGTCTTCATTTTCTAGCCTGACAACCTGTTTCAAGATAAGATTTTACTATCGGGTTCAGTTTCCTTTCAACATTGAGGATGACCGTGTCATATTTTCCATTGGAGAAGACCCCCCCCCCCCCATGGTCCATCCTAAGGAATGTAGACGGCCTGGCTCCAGTTGTGATCGGGAATACTAGACCCTGATGTAGTCCATGGCTACGATTACTCAATGAATGGGAAATGCATCAGTATTGTCAATGTTCTACATTAAGAAAGTAATATAGTATATTTAAAACACATTTTGTAAATAAAGGGATGTGGAAAGGGTCCAATATTCTTACAATATTTAGAATTTACTTTAAATCAGAATGTTTGTCATGACACAACCCCATAATACGATCAAGATCAGATTCCTGTTTAGTATTATTTTGGAAATAGATGTTTTCCAGAATGTAAGTTTTCCACAAACAATATGGTATATTTACAGGTAAGTGTATTTAGTGTGTACTTGACCAAAACTATGTTCAAACAATTAGAAGAGGGTTTTTTTTCTCTTGTCTTTTCAAAAGCATTTATCAATTTATTGAAGCATTTACTGATCTGGATTTAAGCGAGACAACTTTGATCTGACCTGTCGAAGCTTGTAAAACCCATTATAAAATAGTTTTGCATGGGTAGGACTATTACACCTAATGCTTCAGGCATTGGGCTGTTGCTCTGTTAAGTTTACCAATAGATGTTTCCTGGCTTAATTTCCTTCGCTGGGCAAATCAGTGATCTAAGCTACAACACAAATCGTGTTCTGTCTCAGTTTATGGTCGTAAGGCAAACCAGCCAGCAGCTTTGGTTGGGAAACAGCAGAGCCGATCAGAGAGCTTCCTCAGACCTTCAAAGGGTTGTCATCGATGTTTATACTGTAAACCTATACTGTGGTGTAAACCCTGGTATCGCTTAACACAGCACTTGGCTAGCCAGGCAGTTTAACAATGCAGAGATTCAGGTTGAGAGACGGTTAATCAATGTCGTTAAGTGCAGTTTAAACATTGTTTAGCTTTCGATGGCCAGGATGATTAGTGTACATTTTTATTGGTGTACGTTTTCCAGAGGGGAGCTACAGTCCCTTACTGTTGTGACATCTTGAATATCCACTGGGGTCCAATGTTTTCTTTGATGCTGGTTTACTGGCCAACCCCCAAAACTCTAGTGAAGTCTAGCTCTGCATGGCGGCTTTTACAGCTCTAAATAAGCCTATGCATGGTAGTGAAAGTGGTTTGGGTTAATTAGAGGCCCTTGAGTTATTTCATATTTTCAAGGCATGTGCTTTGGGAGTCGAAATGTTTGCCATTTGGCACAAAATGAAATAAATAGGGAGAGTGGGTTCCGCCGTGGTAATTAAGTTTATGGCTTATTTTAACAATGCAGTGTGTTAGCCTCTGCACTACAACACATCGCATCAAGATGCTTTTTAAGGACATTTGCACAATCATGGTGAACACAAGGTGTTTTATGTTTCTTGCCAATAGACTACCTATTAATATCAACAGTGGAACCCTGTGGATAGTTACTACAGCAACATACTGTATAGTCAAACAGGAGTCAACAACTTAAAAAGGCATCCAAGAGGAATGATTTACTGTGATAGGTTAGGTTTATGATGTCTGTGTCATCTTTAGTTGGCACTGGTCTGTTGACCTGCCTCTTATGTCCGCCATTTTCTCCCACTGAACTTTATCATTATGATCCATGGACCCAACGTTTTTCCATTTTCTGAGGAACCAATGATTCCTCAAATGATTCTTCTTTTTTTCTAAATTCAAGGATCTGTTGAAATACGCCAACGTAGACAGTTTCCAATACAAACTTAGAAAAGTGGTCATCCTTTAACCCTATGGGTTCCATCTTGCTCACTCCGCAGCTCTTGTATGTGTATGTGTGTGTGGTCCATTCCGCAACAGCAGCAGCACCACCAGCCCAGCCAACAATAATGTGGTCTCCAGCGAAGTGTGTTCATGTCTCCGTACATACAATCGCACTCTTTATTTCATGTTTTCCATGAGCTCTGTCATGGCTTTGACAGTAGAGCCTGGATGTGGCTTTCGTTCCCCAGTGCGGTGCCGGTTTACTGCATACAGCTTACATCGGGCTGCATGTGGCGCTATGGGGCATGCATAGCTGAGACACTTCCTAATGGAGAGGGCAGGCGCCGACGGCTTCAAGTACAGGATCACCGGATAGCAGCATGTCGGGAGACATTAGGGATGCTGTGGATTGATACAGGATTTGGAATCAGAGGACAGAGGAAATTAAACATTGCCTGATATAACATGACATGGCATGAGGTAACGTGTATACACTTAGTTTAGACCGACACTTTACACTGCTTTTAACAGGCACTTGTTTGTTGTCTTGTACTTGTATGTTGTCTATCGTACATGTCTTAAGTGCAATGTAACCTTGTACCACGTGAAAAAAAAAGTTCCTAACAGGAAAAAAAAGTTATTTGAATTGAATTGAATCCAATCTGAAGTAATAATGTTGCTTCCCCCCGTCCACAACCTTCCTGTGATATTGACTAAGGTGTGGGGAGAAAGCCCTCTGGCCTGTGTTTTCAATCATGCACCCTCCCCTCCCCCACCCCCGTCCTACCCGTCCTCCGGTACTGTAATGGCCTTTACCTTTGGTTCACCCGCTCCACTGTGCCCCAAGGTATACAAGCACACGGTTGAAGCGGTTGAAAAACTACACTGCTTTCCGTGAGAGAGGAATGAAGGGGAAGCTTACAGGGGGTCGGTGGGAGCTGGCCGGGGGGTGGGGGGGGGGGGGGGGGGGGGGGGGGTGTGAAGGTCCGAAAACACTCCACTGCTGTTACCAGAGAAGTTGTACTTTAGTTGAGTCCATAGCAGCACAATTACCGTTGTGATGTGTAATCTGCTTAGAGCAGCGTATTGCTTTCCGTCACCTGTTTGAGATTTAGGTTAGAATTAGGGGAGGTTTGAAGGATGTTGAGGATATCCTAGGAATTGTTTCTATTCCACCTCACCACTAACAGTGAGCTCAACTCTCAATGTGGAAAACCCGCATTCAGCAACAAACATTCATTCTTGACTGTCCCCAAGGCCTTCCACGGAAGCTTGTGTAGATGGTGTAACAGCCACGTGGATTACCTTGTGAAAGCTGTCTTAACACAGACCTGTTATTAAAGATGCTGGTTTACCCCTCCTTTTCAAGAGAGGCTTGTATGTTCCCTTGCTGTATGTTATTTTGACCCATAAACACATCATATCTACTAGCACTAAGACTTTAGTAGGCTATTTCACGCTAATGCCTCCCTAGTGGATCACATACCCCAAATCCCCAAAAATCTTTTCCGATAACCGTTCCAGGGAATGTGAAATAAAAGTTGTGTTACTGCTATTATTTAACCTTCTGGCAACTAGCGGCGACATAGCAGACAATGGAACAAAAACAAAATAAAGGTCTGTCATCCAAAATTGTCGAGTAGGGCTCCATCATAACTATAACAAAGGGAATGGAAAAGGCATTTGGGGTCAGCTGTTGCGTGGTCGTACACGTGTCACATGTCCGTCCCTGGTGAGCTGATGCAGGAAGACGGAGATGAGTGGGGGTGGAAGAAACACGTCTGTCTTCATGCTCATGGGGCTCCCTCAGATCCAGCCGGGAACGGGGAGGAAGTGAGGTCATTGACCATTTTGGGGAGACACCAGAGGCATTTCTCTTTTTTTTTTGTTCATCGTCCCTTCTTGACATAAGCTGGTTACTGCCTTTCCTCTACTAGGGGCATCTTGTTCCATACAGCATACAGAATCAGGCCGGATCGTCCTGCTGTGAACCCCCAAGAGGACTGCAGACAGCTGGTTTTAACAGTGATGCTTGATGTAGGCAAGATTTCCACAAAACTGTGTTTGGAAGCATGGTGGTTTGTTTCCAACCCCTGTGAGATTGCTGGGGATTTACTCTCTTCCCAGGGGATATCTTTTGCTATTTGAACTACGTGTCACAGGAAGTGTTTCACTCTAATATCTGGACCATTTCTCTTTGATTCTGTTGTGCTTTGTGTGATTTATGCAGCCACTTTTATTGCCTTCTACGGAGCCACCATTTACATCTCAATCACCTTTGTTTTTGATGTGATGTTTCAACATGATGGAGACTAAAGCTTGTTTAAGACTAGCATTGAGCATCTGTTTTAAGTCTAGCAGATCATGGCAGTTGGATGCCTGAACATACTTTACATTACTTCCATTGTTGTCCAAAAGCAACATGCAAAACCACAGAGCCATCCTGCTGCTTGAGTTTTTTCAAGTCCTTAATGTAATGACATAATGAATCACAGGGATGGATGAGACCTGTGGACCAGAGCAACAGCACGCCACTGTGACCCATAATAGTGGTATAACGGTACACCAACCTTATTCTTTTAACATCCTCTCTTAGACTAGCATATAGGAAAGGGAAACGTAACTCCCCAGCAGGCCAGACACTGTTCAGTCATTCCATCCAACTGTAGCAGCTGGCTGTGCAATGACTCAGGTCTAGGGAAAGCAGGGGGGAAAACGTTTTTAGGCGATTGAATGAATGAAGCATTTCCTACTCGGAGCACTCTGTTTTTTTTTTAAATCTGTCCCATGACAGATGCTTATTCTATGAAAGCTTGTTATTTGGGGTGGGGGGACCACCACTGTCTAAAAAGTAACTTGGCTACTCAAAGATAGCTTTTTTTAATGAGTATGATTCCAGGGAGACTTGGGGAAAGGGATAAACCCATGGGACAGAGGAGTTCTAATTAAATTGGCAGTTGACAATCTCAAGAGAATCCAACGGATAATTCAAAGCAGAAATAGTCAAACACAATTACTTTGTAGTTAAGGAAGTATATGTTTTCATTGGCAATCACTGTTTGCTTTGGTGATAGCTCATAAATCACGTGGTATATTTTACTGGGGCTGAATGAGATCCAACGAAATCCTACATAAAAACCCACTAAAAACTACAGTTTTTCACGAAACTCTGCATAGAGTTTTTAGGTTTAGTTACTCTATCTAAAGACTGTGAGCGATGGCAGAGAATTCCTCTGTGTATGAGCGTTGTTGTTTAGCCGTGGTGATTTATGTATTTGAAACATCATGATGTCATTGGCCCCCAGCCTCTGCAGCTGAGTAATGAGATAAACCATGGAAACAAAGTCACCCATTTTTTCCTTTACATACCATGTCAAAAATCAAATAAATAAACCCTCATAAAAATACCTCACACATGTTCAACATTGATATCACCTTTTAGAGTGTATCTTGACACTTAGCTTTCCTTATGTTAATAGTTTTCGCACTATTTCAATGTTCACATCTTGGTCTTGTCAGTTGTCTTTAAAAATCGGTTCTCAGTGACCTTTGCACAGCAGTAATAATTTAGACTAAAGCGCTTGCTGAATGACCTCATGGTCATTAATCAGCACTATTAAAAACCTGTCCTATGGGAGAGTTCTCTTGTGTTACACGTGAAGGTCAAACATACACACTCTGTCGAGAGTCTAACACAAACGCAGTGCAAATCCCAGTTCACACCTCGCTGCTACCTCAGGCCTAGTTAATTAAATCTGCCGATGACAGTTCGCTGTACTCGGAGGGGACTGCTTCATGTTACGAAACACATAAAAAGTGTAATTTACATACGTGTGCACTTGAGAGTAGAAGGTAATGAAACTAAATGGAAAGTGAAGTCAGCGGAGCCTCAAGGGCCCTTTTGTTAACTAGCTGAGTTGGGTGAACTCTGACCTGTGTGGCCTGTAGTTTAGTTATTATTCTGCCTTCTCATTTAGTTGTCTCTGTAAGAACTATTAGCTATAGTATCCCTATAGCCTCAAGTCATACACTTTTAAAAGAGTGCTATAATGCCATGTCCTATACATCTATGACTTCACATAAACATAATATAAGGCAACATTTTCATCGTAGTTTTTAAAAATGCCTAAATGTAAATATTGGAAGACTAATATATCTTTTAAAATATAACACTGAATCATTAAAGACGCAGGCATGCAAGCAAGCACACACACATTGACACACAAGGCCGCAATGTCTATTTATAGCGCCGGAGAGCGAGACTTTACAAACACATATTTGTTACTGTTGGTCGAGTGTTTCCACAGGAGATGAAGTTGTTTCTCCGCCTGTCTCCAGAGCTTCTTTATTGACCCAGACGCAGGTGTGTCTGAAATAGCCGACTCATGACTAAGCTGTTCGTGTTGTTTGGAACTGCATATTTTTGTCGTAATGTCTCTCTCTCGCTGTCGTTCTTGCTCTCTCTCTCTCTCTCTCTCTCTCTCTCTCTCTCTCTCTCTCTCTTACAATGAACAGCCTCTTTTTGGTCACATTCTCATTTGGCCAAATAGGAAGTAGCACAGAGTCAAAAGTGTTTTTTTTCTCTGGGGGTCTGGACGAGCAGCTGATGTAGGGCGCTGACACCTAGGTGTCTCCTGCTGGCTGGTGTGGTCAACGTGCTCCAGACAGTTGTGGTTAGAATGTATGGTGAGAACAACCTGTGACATGTTTCTCAATGTTGCACGATGACATGCCTCCATGGAGGAACGGTGAAAGTGGATGTGTTTTATTCAGCAAATAGTTTGTATGTATTAGAATTAGCTTCACAATCATAATGGCATTTCGGAAGGTTAAGCTCTGAAAACAATGTAAACAATGTTTTTTTTGCTAAGCCACTTCAAAAAAACATTTCGTAACATGTTACGAAAATAAAGATCTAATGAAAGCCAAGGGCTACACTGATCTATATTCATTCGTTACTTGGAAAGGGGTTAAAATCACTCTAGCAGATTCATCACTGATTCTTTGTAAGCTGCAAATGCTGAAAACAGATCCTATCCTCTGGTATTAGCACAAAGCTACTCCCTTGAGTGCTCTTGTCTAGTTCTTGTCAGGAGGAAAAAAAAACTATGTTTGCTTAGTGCTTTAAATGGTGCTTACAAGTCCAGCACAGAGTTGAGGAAGGCTCTTCTTCGACTATTCAGCTGTTCTTTTCTATGTTTGCAAACTGGAAGTCTGTCACATTTTCTTTAAGTGAAGTGTTTACATATTTAGTTCTCGATGATGAATGAACCATGTTGTATATTTAATATCTTTAGCAGACATGATCATACCAATTTCTGGCCAATTTTGACCTTTTAACAGTTCCTCTGTATTCATTCAATTCAACATGTTTTAAGATATATTTTCAAGTTGAGGTGTGATTGGGGAATAAACAAACCAAAAGGGGGCATAGAGCTTTGACTTCCCAATAGCAGAACATTTTATTTTCTTAAATAACAAAAAGCTGTCATTTTATATTAAACAGAATCATGTGTCAATCCAGGCCTTCTGTTTTCCCTGCTCTGCCAAACCACTTCCTGGTAAAACCCTATGTCTAATGGGCCAGTGTCTAGACCCGAGGGTGAGACCTCTCAGATGACATCCATCTGAGCTCATTTTTGTAACGACAACAAAGAAACTTTGTATTAAGGTTAATAGTCTTCTGACGTCGGAAAATAGCTATTTTAGGGAAGCAACTGACATCAGCAGATGATGAAACTGCATCTCAGTTACAGTGGAGACTATTAAATCTACTGTTGAGCTGTGTATGACTCTGTGACGATCCTTCTGGATCAGTCCAACTGTGCTTTTTGCTATATCACACTCATCCTTGCCACTTATCTATCCAGAGAAAATGTCTGTTTAGGGAGGCTCTGAACTCTGAAACACAGTTGAGATTTGAAGACCCATATAGAGGAACTATGCTTGGACATAAAATTGACATATCCAAAGCCAAAAACAGCCTCTTTTACCCAGGCGTAAACATGTGAGCACTTGCAGGCTACATACACAGAGGGTCCAGTAAGACAGATTTCCTGTCACTTGCAACAGCTTCCCCTCTCTTGGTGTCCATGTCATACCTAAACACACCCTTTTCTGACCTTCTTAAATCTCCCTTCTTTAGTTTATACTGAACTTCCATTGACTTGTAAATGATAGGAATCAAAAGTCGGTATTAAGGCTGGATTACTAGAGGTACTTTGAATTTCATTTTGATAAAGTGAATCAGTAGATTGCATGACAATTTGTCAGACCTGGCTATGGCCTGCAGTGACCAGGGCAGAGGTGGTTCCAGGTGGGATCTGCTATAATTAAGATAAATGTGCAGATGGCTATCTCCTGGTCATTCCAGCCTTAACCTCAGGTGTCAACCGGAGGTCACTTGTAGAAAAATACTCCAGTCCAGACAGAGCCTAAGTCAGCCAGCAAGCCAGCCTGTCAATCAGTCAGCAAGTCAGCCCGGCAGCAAACCAGGCAGTCAATTCATGAGAAGTTCTCGGATGAAATGTCTTCATTACAGACCTGCTGTTGTTCCAACCAGGCCTCTAAGTCTTTAACTCCACAAGGTATGAGGTCTCTTTCTGGGTATGTTGAGCTGCTGCTGAGTCCACTCCTGAGACCACTGTTATTTAATATTATCCTGCTCTGATCTTTAAAACACTTGCTCTAGAATAGGCTTTGTTTTTCATCACAGTTTCACATTCACATACATTCTTACGCATACATCCTTGACTGACTATTGCAAAATAATTACATATATTATAGCAAGTGATACGTTTGCAACGATTGAATATAAATACTTTTTCAAATCATTTTCAGCCATTTTTATATTGCTATAATGAGGATGATCGATTCCTATCGCCTATAGTGCCAATATTACCACAAATAATTTAAAACATTACATTTATTGAGCTTCCAGTCTTGGTCAGATTAGATTATCTCCTTAACCACTACATCACAACATTTTAACATATTATTCAATGCTGTTTTCAGTGTTGCACTACTTTTTTCAGACCTTCAGTGGAATTTAGCCTTGTCTTATGCAACCCCTCCATGTGAACTAATGAAGGGCTCTCCAGATGATATTTACAGCACATGATCGTAAGCACGACTCTGTGTGTGGCCATGAAGGATTTGCTACAACAGGAAATAGAAAATGTAAACGTAGGTGGGATCAACAGGCAAGCAAACAGTGTAAGATTATAAACAGATCTCGTAACATCTGGCTCGTGCTTTTACCCCCTTTTGCCTCGTTCTCACAAGTCTTTCTTATAAACCTTAGAGTCTTCAGATTGAAACATGGTGGCTACTTTGGTCATTATAGTGGCTTGTATGAGCTAAGCTCCTTGGGGGTGGTAACAGCCATGGGGAACAGGAAGCCTGTACTCTCTTATCCATACACAATGGAGGTCAACCTGTTAAGACTCCTGCTATGCTGGGGTTCACATAGCTCCATAAGAGCCTGATTGATCCACACTTCCCTTGACACTATACCCCCCATAGAGGACAGAGTTGCTAGCTCTCTGAAGGAAGTATACTGTATATGTGCAACAATGAACAGAGAGAGAAAATGTAAATTTTGTATTATGCCATTTGGTGGTGGTTATCCAAAGTGCCTTAGTGAGTTATATTATTTTCATGGGATGCCTCAATGGGAATGGAACCCCTAACCCTGACGGTGGTAATGGCATCCTCTATCAGTTGAGCTTGATAGGGCCACATGGAATTTTTAAGAATGGAAATCCTTATCCAATGCATATGGATGTCTTTTCCAGGTTTGAGTATAGAAATCAGCATGGATTTTTTTCTGTAGAAATTATTATTCAGATAATGCATCTGTGTGTTTTTTATCATGGTTTGCATTGGAAGCCTTCACAACCCCCCCCCCCCCCCCCCCCCCCCACACACAAAATGTGCTTATTCTTCTCTCCGCATTTGGCAGACAAGCCACTCAAGCTGTAGCAACAGAAGACACACGAGCGAAAGTACTGAAATTATAAGGTGCGGCCCTCTCTGGGTTGTTCCACGCGTGTCCTACAAGACCACAGGCTGAGGTTGATTACAGAGTGCTGCCATCCTGGTCCTTTCTCCCCCTTACCACCTACTCTCACACAGAGGCAAGGCCAGAATTATGCGTATACTGCATTGAATAGCTGCTCTAGGTATGCCACAGGTTCCAAAATTCGGCAAAACAGGCAGGACACTCTGATGTGTAGTGTAGCATTAACGTCACATATGAACCTAGAAGTATAATTTGGCCTTAAGGCTGCCCTCGCAGGTCTATAAAAGAGAGCAACAAAAAGAGCCAGGATGAATCTCTGTGCTAACTGTTCACCTGGCCCTGAGGAAGCTCATTATAGAATCCGCCGCTGCATTACTAGCGTCTCAGCTGGATTGTTAAAACCTAGCAGTGCTAAAAGTAAACCAGCTGCCCAGTAGAGCAAAGGTAGACCAGTAAGTAGAAAACAACAATGATTGAAGACCACAGCTGAGCAGTGTTTAAACTTTAACAGCTGATCTATTCAGTTGAGATCCTATTTGCTCAACTGTTGTTTGGAATCGGTTCGTGCCTTCTTCATTTTGTCTTCTGATTAATTTTGGTAATCTCGTTAAGATTCTCGTGAAAAGTCTTAATTCATACAGGTTTTGGGAATATTTTTTGAAATATTTAATTGGTATTGTTACCAGTGTTGCTGCTGAAATTAAGAAGTACGTAATTTCTCATTTGTTTTTCCGGTGACCTTGAGTGTCTACCCCATTGGACTTCCTGGAAGAGAAAGAGTGCATGTCTCTACCTGGACTCTCTCTCCCTCCAAACCTCTTTGGCTTGCCTGTCACTGCGGGGGAATGTCAGGAATGCTGGTCTCCACTGAGCAAGTCCCAGGTCGTCTCACCCCAAAGTCACCAGGAAGACACAGGACCCCTGTGACCCTTGACCCTTAGCTCCTACCACAGCCAATGGCATCGCAAGAACAGATCATTAGGACCTGCCCGACCTTGCAAGTGTTAACTAGTAGAATAGGAGGAAAGATTGACAGCCGAAAATGTGCATGGGATTAACAGAAAATAAGTTTGCTCCTTAGAAACTGCTTAACCCCTTCAACCCCCCTTCAAACGTAATCCCTCTGGACTACTACTTAGAACCTAGTCCATAGAATATACTTAGAGCCCTCTCCTTAGATCCTACTCATTAGAAACTATGTCTCCCAGTATACCACATGGACCTTTCTCCTTCTTAGAACTACTTCTCCATAATGCCTCCTTCTAAGAACAGCCTCCTCAGAACCTTAGACTCTGCTCTTTTAACTCCTACTCCTTAGAAACTCGTTCTATGCTCCTTCTCTCCCCCAGAACTCACACACCACCGTTTATATTTTGTCTTTCCTTCTGGCAACATTGGCTGAGCCTGCTGGGGAATATCTAAACGGGCTGACATTAGAAAAACAAGCTAACACAACAGGACAACACACAACAATAAATGATACATCTATAAACATACTAAACGATACCGAATGCATGTGTGCAGAGACACATGCACAGACACATGTGCACACACAAAACGTAACAGTAGATCGATTATGGTCCCGGGCGGCTGTCTGGTAGTTCGCTCTGTTTTCCTACTCTTTGTGTGTGGGTGTGTTTGGATGTGTGTGTGTCCATTTGTGTGTGTGTGTGTGTGTGTGTGTGCCTGTGTGTGCGTGTGTGTGATTTGGCCTAAATTCCACTTAGCATGCTGTGTATCAGGAATGCTAGTTCTGTGCTATGTGACAGTAGCAGCGGGAAAGGGTCGACTTCATGGAGGGAGTTGAGATCACCTCTAAAGGCCCATGTGACGAAAGTGGCCCTACATTTTGTTCCCCTCCATTTTCTATATATATTTCTAAATAGGTATTTGTAATTTTTCTTGGCATTGGCTAGGGACCTTTGGTAAAAGGATTTCCATGGAGCACATTGGGTAAAAGATTCTTGTTTTAAACCCCAATGTCGACAGCCTAACTTTAAGGCATTCTTGAGCAAGATACCTAACCCCATCTCTGCTCCTAAATTACCTGTATCTGAATTCACTGTAATTCCATTTGGAAAAAAAGCATCTGCTAAATTATTAAATCGTTAAAGAGTAAATCACTTTCCATGTGTGTTAACTCAAACAGACACACACGCTGAGAAGGGTGTGAGTGCAAGAAAGCTCTTTGAGTCTTCCCACAGTTGTGTCCACACACCCACTCGCATGACGCGTGTGTGTGAGGAGCCAGATGAAATGTAGCCGAGTGACAGCCCCTGACTGGGTGGGGGGCCACGGGGCTGCAGGAATGGCGCCCTCGGGGAGGAGGGAATAGAGACCAACTCAGAGTACATCTATAACCAGCTGCCTGAACGATGACCTCTGAACTCCACCTTGCAGCAGTGCACTTCCATGTTTCAATTTGCCTAATGTGTGTATGCAGAAGTATTATTAGTACTATTATCGGTGAAGCAATACAACTTGAATACGATGTGTGCGTGTGTGTGTGTGTGTGTGTGTGTGTGTGTGTGTGTGTGTGTGTGAGTGTGTGTGTGCGTGTGTCTGTGCGTGTGCGTGTGTGAGCTTTTTGAGTTTTTCATGAGTCATGAAAAACAATGACTGAGTCAAATATTGTTCTGTTCTTATGGGTTTTATGGGCTTATGGGTTTTGTTCTGTTCTTATGGTAGCAGTGGTTCCATCTGGTGACCACAGTTTCTACCTTTCTTCCCCCCCCCCCCCCTCACAGACTTCTATATCTGGGAGAGGATGTCGTTGACATTCTGCTACTCGGGTTGCACTTGGCAGCTTTTCGTGGTGAACTGAGGACACAGCACAAACCTGCCCGCTTATGATATTGTCTAACAGGAAAAGACCTGGGAGGGGGCAACAAGGATTAGTCTTCTTAAATATTTTTTAAATGAAAGAAGTGATAGGGTTATAGGGTTCGACTCCTAGCCAAAAAGTTTCTGGGTTTGATTCCCAAAGCCGGCCTGTAGGCGTCCTTGAGCAAGCTGCATCATCTTTCTGGATGAAGTGGCTTTGTATTGGATAATTGATCTACCAAATCTCCAATAATAATAATAATAATAATAATAACCATCATAATCATAATCATAAATAAACAAAACGGATGTTCTAATCAGGTAACCAGGAAGAGTAGGCGTCTCCTGCGATGCCCCCCAACTCCCTACTGGGGGCGTCCCTGGGATCCAGTTGCATCCTCCCTCCAGGAGAGCCCCAGAGATCCAGAGTTGAAGGAGGAAAGGACTGGAGGGGGGTAAGGAAGGAAGGAAGCGAGGAAAGAATTAGGGAAAAACTGATAAGATGGAAAACAGACTGAAAGCAGAAGGCCACAGAAAGACGGCCCTGAGGAAGACAGAAAAACAAGAGAGGGGGGAGACAGGGGAGAGGGAGATGTCTCTTTAAGTTCCCCCAGACTCTTTGTGTGGAAAGTGGGGGAGCAGCTCTCCTGCCAGCAGCACCGCCTGCCAGGCTACTGTCTGCTGCTCAGCACTCCAGGCCCTCCAGCAATAACAACCCCCCCAGAAACACATGCTTATACACTCTCTCTCTGTCTGTCTCTTTCTCTGTCTGTCTGTCTGTCTGTCTGTCTCTCTCACACTCTCTCTCTCGTGCCACCATACCTGTATAATAGAGATACCTATACATATAGATTGTTTTGTGAGCCCATCCCCCTATGGGTTAGGCAGAAAACTTACAAAAACAACTTAATTTACAAAGACTTCATATAATGGAATGATATGCTTTTGTGGTGTTGCTAGATTCCCCACTATAAACGTAATGAGTTTGTGTCAATCCGGGGCAGTTCAGTTTTCAGCTCACCACCACTGGCATGAAAAACTGTATATAGAAGATAGGGATAACCTAACCTCTTCCTGATTTGAATTTCTGACCATGTTTGTTGCATTAGCACTAGCATTAGCACTGAACATGCTACACAACCCCCCCTTGCCGACCGCTTCAGAGAACCCAGACTTCCAGTGATCCCTATCCTCTGTTATTGTGTGTGTATGTGTGTGTGTGTGTGTGTGTGTGTGTGTCCTAGCTTGTTCCCGTTCAGCTGAGCTCCTCGAAATAAGCCGTCAGGCCTTTCAGAAATCTTCCCAGCACCCCAGACTCCAGATTGATTTGCAGAGACAGATGCTTTTTTTTTTACATTTCTCTCGGGTATCAGACACAGGGACAGTTTGCAAACTGAGTGGTTGGATGAATGCTGGTATTGTCTGGAAAGGGCATCTATAACACACTGTTTCTCTGTTACACACACACACGCACCCCTACCTACACACGCATACCTACTTACACACACGCACACATGATAGGTTCCCAAAGCCTCTAATCTTAGTTCTTTCCTCAAGGACAATGTTGTTCTTTGGGAACTAACACCCAAACACTACACCAAATCCCCCCCCACCCTCTCTCTGTCCACCTCCATCACTCCCACACACCCCAAGCGTTTTTGTGGAAAAGGCTTCGTGTTCTGGGGAAAAACCACAGAAAAAGAGCAACAGGGTAGAAGGAGAGGGGGCGATCCCTGACCCCTGGGCTCTGAGGGGTCCGTCCATAAAAGTTTTCCACTGAATGCGTCATCGCTTGTAATGTTATTCTCGGGCGGGAATCCCCTTGTTATGGGGAGGGAGGGGGGTGAAGTGATGTACCTACAAAACTGTAGACACATGGGGGCATTTCCTGTTGTCTCAATTAAGTTGGATAGAAACTTGCTGGGCTTAACATGAGTGAATGTTGTCCACCCATCAAAACATTTCTGCACGGGGACATGGGCAGACTTGGCAGCCAGGGGCCCATGCATCAAGCTTTTTTACACCCGCTTTTTCCTTTTTTTCCTGCCCCCAGTTTACAAAAGGCCCTTTGTGTGTGAGTGGAAAGGAATAGCGTTGGAGGGTGAGATAAACGACATGTTGGTCAACTTGGCCCGATGAGGGAAGAGAGAAGGCGAGTGTTTTACGACTGTATTTATATCCTGCGAGGGAGGGAAGGTGGGGAACGTGAGAGTGGAGACGGAGGAAGTGCCCTGACATGCACCTCCACATGTGCGATGCTGCTGCAGATGAAAGCACACACACACACACACACAAACCTTGTGTTCTAAGATCGCCATGGCAACGGAGGTCGTCTCTCAGCAGGGAAATACATGCCGGATGACGACTCAGCAGAGAGTTGGTTGTCGGTGTAATCATACGGTAGCCGTTATTTGAGGTGTACTGTAGTGGAGCTGACTCATTGGGGCTGAGGAGAAGAAAACCATCATCATCATTAGCACCCACGAGGCTTTGCTGCTCTGCGACTCGACTGGAAAAAAGATCAGTCACTGCCCTCCTTTGCTGTGGGGTGATGTCAGCCCCAGAGCAGAAACCAGTCGCCCTCCAAATGTCTGGTACTCCCGGCATTCAGAGGACCGGATTACACCGGCTCCAGATTAGCCTGCGATAGTCATAAACTGTGTTTAGACAAGTAATGACAGGCGCCGTTTCTCTTCCCCATTTTTGGTTGGTGAGTTCAGGCCACTATGAAACCGTATTGAAGCATTCATTCCAGTAATCAAAGCCAGTAGTCTCCATTCACCAGACCACACAGCCCGGGCACACACCTACCCTGGAAGTCCACTCTGCTCTGCTACCGCTACTCTCCACAGTGGGCCAGATTCTTCCACCTCTGTTTTTATTTTCAGTGTACGGCGGGGCCCCGGCGCTCTATAGTGGAGATGAAGGGCGACGGGCTGTGAAGAAGGAGGAGGAGGTGAAGGCTTGGCTGTCAGCCCCCTAAGGTCCCCCCCACCCAGCCTCCTCCTCCTCACGCAGCCTGTCCCAGTGAAAGAGGGGCTTTTAAACCAGCGACAGTGGCAAACTCTTTTTCAGGCATTCCTTAGACATGACCTTATCCAGGGAACACGCGCTGGCCCAGGGTGGGGCGAGGACAAGCAGAAAGAGGCCAGTGTGCAGAGCTGTCAGCAGGAATGGGCAGATGAGAGAGGGGAAGGGAGCGGTGTGATGGAAAGGCTTGGGGGTGGACAGGGAGGAAGGGAAGGGAGCAGGACAGGCAGACAGACAGACAGAGAGAGAGAGAGAGAAGACCCTAAACTTCCACCCATTACATCACAAATCACTCCTCGAGGCCTTGACTGGTGGTGTTTCACTTGTGCTTCTTTTTCTCAGTTGATTTAACGTGTTTGTTGTAGTGCAGGTGGATGGCTGGCATGGTTCTGCTGGCATGAATGAGATGTGACATGAGAATATAGCCAACATGAGGCAGTAGAGGAAGAGTTGTGAGTGTGGTGTGGTGTACGCTACTCTGCGTGCCAGGCAAAAACATACTTTCGTTATTTTCATTATTGAGGCCATACAAATATTGTGAAATGGTGTGGCTTTTGTTCCTGCTATGTTAAACAACACATCTCCATCAAAGTTTAAGTCAATAATGATTTGTAGCGATTTGTAGGCTGCCAAAGACTTAGCAGGCTGACAAATACTGCATGATTCATTTGTTGATTTTGAAATTAATCAATTTAATTATCTGCACTTTGTGTGTGTGTGTGTGTAATAAACTTCTATCACTTGTTTTTTCCTCTTCTCTACGTCTCTTCTCTACATTATGTTGTGTCTAGGGCAGTGGCAATGTGTTGCCTTATTTATCCCTTCTTTACAGGCATGATTTGCTGCCATAGCAAACTTGCTTGTATCATGGATAAACAGTGCACGCCTTTTTTGATTCAGCTACAGAAACCTCTCTATCTTCGCAGTCCGAAAACAAACCCTTGTTTTTACAGAGTGGTAAATATTTGTCTCATTAAACCAGAATTAGTAGAAACAGACTTGGTTCTATCAAAACAGGTGGCTGGACTGCTGAGGGGTCAAGGTGACGAAGATGGCTTTCTGAATGTAAGCAATTTCACGGTCTGAGTGAAATTGCGTAGTGTAGACTGAACAAGGTTGTCATGGTACTTTCATGGTTTTTAAGAGAAACTAAACATTGTCTCTAACTACTAGCTTCGATATTGAGGCAGAGTGGCATTTGTGTGAGAGAATCAATCCTCACACAAGAGAAACCACCTTACCTCTTCAGCTGAGAACTTCCTTTGTCCACAGTATGGCTAGAGTGACATTGTCCTTTGCAGAGCCAAACAAGAACCTAACCATCTACTTCATGTTATGTCTAGGAAAGCAGGAATGTCCGCTGAGCAGAACGGTTGAAAACATTTCTACAGCTCCTTCCCAGTGTGTTCTGAGGCGACAGCTATCACCTGAGAGACAGTACCTCCTTTATCGTGTGTGTGTGTGTACGATGTTGTGGGAGGCCAGAATGCATTGTAGGCAACTGAACTGCTGTTGGTTGTGAATTATTAAGGCCACTTAACTGAATATAAAACGAGCAGTCAGAAGCAGCCAGCAATATGTAACTGTGATTCGCTAGTCCGTGTTGTTACAGGGACTTCTAGGGCGCCTTTCGAATGCTCAATCAACACGGCATGTCTAAGTGAATTTGGCGAGTAGGCCTACAGCACTAATGCATTTATGTTGAAATCCATACTACTGGACTACTGTTTGTAGAGATCACTCATGCCTGACGTGTACCTCACCAACGGTTTCCAACCCCTGCAAAGTGTAAGAAAACGTAGCTCAAATAGTCTGAATTTAGAAGGTGCGGTTGGCAGGTTTGACCGCTCCCCATGGAATGCTGCGAGCTCCTCTATAATTATTATTTGATGACTCTGGGGGTTTGTGGCGAAGCAAAAGAAAGGGCGTCTATTCATCTGTCTACAGCCCTATTTAGGGGGTTGGAGTACGTGCCATGTGTCACACCATGCCACCACCTCTGCATGCATCTACTGTATGGCAGCACTTCACGTGAGCCTATTGGAATGGCTGCAGCTGGGAGCTGACATGGGTTGCTACGTGAACGGTCCAATCAGAAGGAACGAGAGCCATACAATATGCTTTTTATGTTGAGATATTTATATAAGTGATGATGAGGTGAGGTTTAAAGCATCTGTCCTGGTGAGAGAGAGTGAGAGGCTTTGAGCCTTGTGTGAGAGCGAGAGGCATTCATTATGTTTGGCAAGGCTTGTGGCCCACATCAAGAACATTAA
Source organism: Merluccius polli (assembly GCA_030340625.1). Lineage (NCBI taxonomy): Eukaryota > Metazoa > Chordata > Actinopteri > Gadiformes > Merlucciidae > Merluccius > Merluccius polli. The sequence continues at coordinate 20,856 of JAOPHQ010003417.1, read as the reverse complement.
ATGGCAGGGGTGTCCATCGAGCTTTTACATGGCTAGGTCTTAAGAGAGTGGGAGTCATTCATCTCTACAGGTGCTCCTTTGAAAGTCACGGCAGAGAAAAAATGTACTCCGTCTAAACGTTTTGCATGAGGCTACTAAATGCGCTCAAAGACTGGCTTTTAGCAGCAGAGCTTTTTGAAGCGTATACTGTTGATTTGTTTGCAAAACTCGCTCGACAGCTTTTCTCAACAACTTTTTTTAAATTGGTAGAAAATGTTTTCTGGCAAAACATAACAGCAGGGTAATCTGTAGACAGCTGCATCATGGACCAGGCTACACCAGAGTATACGTTTTGTCTCACTGATTCCATGGGAACAATACAAATACTGGCCTTTAGACAAAGTTGATATTCCAAGAAGTGTCCCACGATGGATCAGAAGTCACTATCAGAGTGTGAGTCAGTTTTTCAACAAGGTCCCTTCTCTCTCTGCTTCATCCAGAGATGGTGGTCATGCAAGACTGTGTAATTTAACAGTATATGGCAGCTTATTTCCATTACGCCATGAAGTGTAGCTCAGGCTCTACCTAAAAAAATCTGATGGGTTTCTCTCTCTGTGGCCCCAGGGGGTGCCCTGACTTTCCCCTAGTCAGGTTGAAAAGCATATGGTTTTAATGTTTAAGTAGGTGTATTTGGATTTAGCAGAGGTTTTTTGACAGACATTTTACACTCAAATGCCAAGTGCTGGAATCATCCGCTCTCCATAAATGATGTATTACTTTGTGAAGCCAGCAACTCTTGACCGTAAATCTGTTGTCAGTCCAGTAGAAAGAAACCATTCACCAAGCCAGTCTATGGGTCGTGTCTTTTTCTCCTCTGGCTTGTGTTGGCTGATGACTATCTGGAAAGTGTATATCTTTATATGTTGGATGCAGATGTTTCTTATGCTCAATATCCATGGAACACTTGTGTATTATGTAAATGTCCAGAGCACACAGAGCGCGAATTTCACCTCATATTTGTGGCACAAGAACTAGAATCATACTGTTTTGACAAAGCAAAGCACAAGGAACGCAAATGTAGCTTTTTCTTCTGCTCACTTTAAAAAGGACTTCAAAACATTATTTTGTGTCTGTCCTGGCACAACCTCATGCTTTTGGCTTCATGTATATTATATTTCCAAAAGGAGAATGCCACAATTCTTCCTATTACCACTGGATCATATATGGATTTCATTTTCCATATCTCTGCTTTCCCAGTCATTCAGTGATGGGACAATAGATCTGACGTTGGCCAGCCACAGCTGTGTTTGTGCTGGGATGGCTTGCAGGGGTTGACCCCTCACGTTCTCCTCAAGATCCTCCCCTGAGAAGCAGAGGAGAAGCTTCTCCCACAGTCTCTTCCTTCTGCTCTGGAAGTCACGTGATAGACCGATAGGCCTTCCTCCCTGTAGACCACACACAAATGTGTCCCTGTTTTTCTGGATCATTTTGTTCATACGGTTTTTTTTTCTACATTTGTGCTACTTAATGTCTTTCTTGATTATTTTCTTTCTTTCTTTCTCTCTTTATTTGTTACTCTGTCTCTGTCTCTGTCTCTGTCTCTCTCTCTCTCTCTCTCTCTCTCTCTCTCTCTGTCTCTGTGTCTCTATCTGTGTGTGCATCTGTCCTTGTAGATTATTCTTGTCATCAATACTAGGGATCTAGAGGCAGGCAGCCCAGGCAGGAATGTAGTTGACGCCAGCTTTTATACTTTGGTCCTTCAAAGGTAACCAAGCATGTCATCCCAGTCATTTTCCTTTAACTCAAGATTCCTCACCGCCAGCAGAGAGCACAACACACAAGTTCACTTTGATTAATTGTGCATACTTTGTCATATACTGTGACACAAAGTCTCATTGTAAACATTTTTGGTTGACGGTCCATTTTATCAACACCACCATGCATGTTCTGCATAGAGAATCTGATTTATGTCTTGAAATAATCCAAATGCACAGCCCATACAGTGTAGATGATTTAGCTCCCCCCTTGCAAATAGTCCGGGTCAGCACAAAACAATGTCGTCTTTGTGTTCCAAGGAGAGCCCCCCCCCAGCCAAACACAGTGGAGTGTTTATAGAGGTGCTCCGCAAGATCCAGGTCCCACTCCCTGATTGGACCGACTTTCTGGCATCCACACACCCGGCAGAAACTTTTTCAACTGTAAAGGCGTTTTCAACTGAGGAGTTGTGAAATCAAATTAGATTTACGATAGGCCTGCACCTGCTGGGGACGCGATGTACACGTTTGGCCTTGGCGTGGTTTCATTGTTACTCCGGGCAAATGTAACAAATGTGTCCCTCACACACACACACACACACACACACACACACACACACACACACACACACACACACACACACACACACACACACACACAACCACACTATTAAAACTTGATCCAACTTTTGAGAAGACTTTTTTATTTCATTGTTTTCTTTGAATTGCTGTCAATTGCTTGTGTGTGTGTGTGTGTGTGTGTGTGTGTGTGTGTGTGCGTGTGCGTGTGTATGTGTGCGTGCGTGGGTGTGTGCGTATGTGTGCGTGTGCTAGCAGGAAGATATCCCTTGTTGAGGGTTGTGTGACACTTTGGAAACAATAGGGAAGGGGAAGAGATGCCCATTGCTTATACAAATGCCAGGAGCAGAATTACACAATGACACATACAGTTCCTGATACGGTCCATGCACCTGCACCTCCAGACAGTCCTGTGTGCTTATCTTTCCCTCCATGGTAGCAATCCAACCCATGAGAGGGGAGGGGTATTGTCAGAAGTGGATCTGATTGGTTGGCTGGAGAGTGTTGCCGCTTATCACAGATGGTGATAAGCTTCCTATCAGAAGGAAGGAACATGCGTCCTTTCGAAGCAATGAAGGTCTGTTTCAAATAAAATGATGTGCTTCTTCTACGTTGAACTGTTTCTTAGGTGATGTTTGTTTAAAACAGCAGATGTCCAGGCAAGAGTGAGAGAGAGAGAGTTATTTTGAGTTCTGATCAAGAAGTGTCTTGTCTTGTTAAGTGTCTTGCCTTGTAAAGGTTAAGCGCGAGATGAGGTAGTTGTTGGAAATAAATGGTTGGCTTTGAGGTTTACACACCTTTGATGTCAAAGGTAAAGACGTTAACTGTTAAATGTACTGGATAGTGAGATGGATTGGGGTGAATGTACAGGATACCGGTGAATGTATGGATTAGTGAGATGGATTGGGGTAGGGGTGGTGGGGGGAAGTTTCCTCTTTAATGTTTTCAACATCTGGAAGTCTTCCCAGCAGCTTGTACAATAAGCCACCTGTGCTGACCCAGTAGCAAATGTGTGTGCGAAAACAAAAGTCCAAAATTTGATTTACCAAACAAAAACAGTAGACTGTTTTTCTCATAGTGAAATCATGATATGAAGAGAAGTATGGGCCGGCCAACCGTTACCAGTGTGACTTTGTATATTATGCCTATTGATCCTGAACCAGACATGGTTAGACGCCCAGACCATGAAAAAGGTATGACTCAAATGCCAAGTTGCTGGCAGACATATTCATCTATGGTGACACAATGGAATGTGGTCAAAGAAGAGCCAAGTTGGTCCTCACCGTACGCCAATAAACAAAACTATTTGCAGCTTTGGTGGTTAGCCAACAGAGAGCTGTGTCATCTTTTTGACTATGGCCTATGTCTGCATGGTGAAAGCTCTACATTTTTACGTAGAGATTATCTCAGTCAGCTGCCGAGACTTGGATGTGACAGCTGCTAGGGTTTATCCCTTTAAGTATGAGTTGATGATATCCACATAACACAGTGTTATAGAATCTCTCCACTGGCTGTGAATTGGTATTAGTGTGTGGTACAGCATGCACACAAAAAGCCTGAAATACTAAAACGCGCACGTACACACGCATATGCACGCGCACACACACACACACACACACACACACACACACACACACACACACACGCTGTTGGACTCACCTTCAACTCTTTTTTTCATTTTGGTCGGCTTTTCTGCTGTCAGCTGCACAACCCTATCCATCAAATGCATTCCGAAACTGAACTTCCTTCCATATTTCTTGATGGAAATTCATTTTCAGCGTTTTACTTTACAGATTGACTTCCTTTCTGGAAGAGCAGTGTTCAGAACCAAACTATCCCTGCCTTCACTGCGAAGTCATTTTGGGGAAGGTTAATAAAGTACAAACAGCCCAGAATGCCTGAAAAACAAGAGCGATAGCAGCGCATTGCTGTGTCTTCCACCGATATTCTGTTTACATTCATTAATGATGCAAGCGGGCTGGTTTGTGTCTTTGTCTTTTTTCACCCTTAATTACACAACACTGATCTACGGTCCAGCTGCTAACAGCGTGACGCACAACCTGGGTCTAATGAGTGCAGTCTTCAAGCCCTCTTTTCAAGTACCTCAGTGTGAATTAAATACAAATGTGGGGAAATGCTGTTTTGGACTAGAATGCTTCCTTCTCCCGCCAGCGCTCAAACACAACTGGCAAGCGGGCGGGTGTTGAACCCGAACTCAACCTGAGAATGGACTTCATGGCCATTTAAGCTAATCCCCACGCCTTTCTTAACTGACATTTCGCTCTCTGTCTCTGTCTCTCTCTTTCTCTCTCTCGCCAACTCTTGCCATCTCTCTCTCTCTCTCCATCGATCTTCCTCTCTCTTTCTGTCCATAGTTGAAGCAGCCTGAGAATGCGGCTGCAGCGGCTCACACCTACTTCCAGGCCAACCCGGAGCACGTGGAGATGGGTCAGAACCTGGAGCAGTACAAGAACCAGCAGGGAGTCCAGGAGGACCACTTTGTAGACCGAGAAGCCAGGCCACACCAGGTACCGTAAAAGTTTCTGTAGTTTAGTAGATCGGAGACTCACTGATTATGGATTTTATTCAGCCATGAGGGCAAATATAGGAGGTTTGTATGTGCAAACTTCATACACACGTGTTCGGCCAGTCATACTTTTAACTTGATGGGCATCTTTACCTCCATTTATCTCTGCTAGTAATACTATAAGTGCTGATGGTGGTCATTGTGGCTTGAAACGCGTGGTATTTCACAATCACAATTGGCTCACATCCGTTGGCAGCTAGTGCTGTTTTTTACATATTTTAACACCAGTCTCCGACTCCGATTTCATTTCTAAATGTTTGTTTTTCTTTTCCTCTCAGCCAAATCCAATCTGTCCTCGAGTAATACAGGTTCCTTGGAGAAAAAACAACTCCCCCAAACAAACGTATCTCCTCTCTCTCTCAATCCCCCCCCAGCGTTCCTTCACAGCGGGGGTGCAGCTGTACGATAATGGGGACTACGAGGGAGCCATCGTGCTGTTTGAGAAGGCCCTGGTGGAGTACTACAGAGCAGATGTCACGTGCCGGGCCCTCTGCCAGGGGCCACAGAGGTTTGAGGGCCACGACCACCTCCTGTACCGCTATAGCCTCCATGAGCTCATATCAGGTGAGATGCCAAGAAGACGCATTTGGAATGATAAGGCCGTAACAACAACGGTATGAAGGGGTCTCGTTGTTATGAGCTTGTCCTGATTTCATCCTACGACGGCACATTTTTCCGCTGTTGTGAAATAGGGCTGATGTTGCGCGCCAGTTTACTCTCGCCTCAATAATTAAGATGGATGTGTCCTCGTGAATTGCAGCTTATTGTTCATTTGAAATTTTGAACTAAGTGACGGGTGGGGTTGAACGGTGTGGCATTAATTAAACAATAAATGAATCAATGCAATACAGCTTAGATTAGTGTTAAGCGGCGCCGCGCCACAATGCGTTCATGTTACACCAATGAATCAATCCAAGTTCATTTGGCTAATGGAGCACAGCCATTAACCACAACTCCATAAACCATATCGCATTCAAGAAATGCTTTCAGATATTTTGTGTTTACAACCGCTCTCTGAGATACGGTACTCCCACTTATTCTCATATGAAACAACGCGATTCCTAGAAGGAGGAGGAAAACAAACATTTTTTATGGCATTACAGTCGACTCCCATCTTTCATGTGGGCTGTTTGTTGATAGGACGTGTTTGGCCGCGTTTACATTTGGATGCACCTCCCTCGCGCCGGGGTTTACGTTCCTGTCCTGTCCTGAATGTTGTGGGTTTTGAAATAGCGAGAAGTTATCCAATTGTAGACGGCAAGCAGCTGGGGCAAAATAAATGAGGACATTTAAACGTTGCGGATGCACAACTTTTAATCAGCTTACAGTGTTCTGCCTCACTTTGTCAAAGACTTTGAAGGTTCCTGAGGTGGTGAGAAGGCGGGGCCTTTAGGACAAATACTAGCCTTCAATCCCTAAACGAACCAACCATCTTTTTACTTGAATTCTTGCTAGTTGATGAAGGCGACACTTTGAATTGGTGAAAGGGATGTGTGGAAGAGACTGAGAGAGAAGTGAAGTTGGCGAGAGAGGATGGGCGAAAGGGGAAGTGTTAGTTTGTGTTGCTCAAAGGCCAGAAATCGAATCAAAACACACAGCATTAGTCATTTATTCAGCTGAATAATCAATTGATCTTAATCTCCTTTATTAAAAGTAGCCTATCCATTTATCATCCAGATGTGATACAATGATAATATCTAACAATGCTAAATAACACTATTAGGTCAATCCACAGGCGGTTTTATAGAAAAGACATGATAATGTTGTTAGCATTATTCATACAGTAGTAGCGCCCCCTCCAAGGAGTACAAGCGTCAGATTGTGTAGTGAGGTATGGTGTTACGTCAGTCACTACTATATGGGTTAGCGGCGCTGGCAGCTAGCCGCGGGTCCCAGGCAAGGGGAGAGGGTAGGTGGGGTTGCTGAGTACAGCGTCAGACCTGCTTGATGTGGAGGACTGTGTGACAGGAGCGTTAGCCATAGCAAAACACTGGAACCAGAAGACAATCATATGATTATGCTTTTATACACACACACAGGGGCAGGCCTTCCAGGAGACTAGCTAGCTAGCGCACGGTAGCTGCAGCTCAATCAGTGCAACAAGCGTGTTTTGTCTCAGCCATAGGTGGAGCCGCTTTACGTAAACACCAGGGAAATGGACTAATTGGTTTTGGCCTGGGCTTTGTTTGGCTTCTAATCCGTGGATTCCTTTCCATGTTTCTATAGTTTCTATAGCAGCGAGTGTCAGTGATTATGGTGGTTGTTTAACTGTAGGAGGGAAAATGGAGGAATTCTGTCTATAAATTATGTATAAAAAAATGAATATGTGACGAGTAAAAGTATAACTGAGACCGTTGCGTCTTATATGCAACAATCGTTTTGTTAGGTTGTATTGCAAGCATTAGCTTGGAGATGATTATGTTTAGGTATACGGTTAAAAATGGTTAAATGTAATTCTATGATTGAGGATGTGTCATTTTAGAAACAGTTGAGTTCAAACAAGGTATTGGTGGGGTTAAGTTTAGGATCAGAGTTACACTCTGTAGCCTTCGCCTTAATTTAATGACGATCAGTAGCGGACCGTGACTCTGACGTAAGGACCGTGACGTGAGGGCCCCCCCCGTCGGGAGAAAGCCAAACCATCAGCTTAGCTTACTGTGTCCTCTCTATAGTATTGGATTATTTTCACAGGTGGTGGGTAGCAGGGTAAAGTCACTTCCTGTTCCTGTCGTTTTAACATGAGGTCGGTTTTATTTATGTGCGTCGCAGCACCAGCATGGTCAATGTATATTGACTTGACTAGTTGTGTCTATACTGGTGTACTGCCGTACCTAACTGGAAAGCACCCACCCTGTGTTTTTCCTACTGTGAAAAGGGTCTAGTCCAGCCTTAGCAATGCAACGAGTGTGACGAATGTATAACCGCACATATAACACTAAGCTGTAATATCCTCACGTAGCCACAAGGGGACAGGAACAAATACATAAGCTGTAATATCTACACATAGCCACAAGGGAACAGGAACAAATATATAAGCTGTATTAAACGCACCTGGCCACCAGATGGCAGCACACATAATACACTGGGGGCGGGTGCTAAACACTAGCCAATCAGAGCACATTATGCGTCATAGAGGCCACGCGTCAAACCACACAACCGGGGGGAAGGCAGAAACCCTAGAGGCCACGTATCTGGATGGATATCTGGCTAAGGGTCGCTCCACGCGTGAATGATACATACCCCTCCATTTGCTTCATAGATAATAGACCTAAAGCTAAACAAATAAAGTGAGTTAAAAGCGATCCTGTGTCGGCGGCCTTCTTCCTCAAAGAACATCACAACACGAGCAAACACAGAGAGAGAGTGAGAGTTAATCGCATCATCACACATTTTCTTATTAAAAGCTAATCTAGAAACAATGTCCTCCCCACGAGCGGTTATGTTAGTTGCAGCGGCTGCCATCGTGAAGTAAACCAAATCACGCCCCATAAGCAAGCTAGCTAGTATATTAGCTTGTGATGCGTGTCCCTCACAGTGGGCGGAACTTGTCATAAAGTTAGCGATAACAAAGGCCACCCATTCAGAAGGTATGATATGATAGGTCAATGTTCCTGTCATTTGAATTGAATTACTATTACTTGACCCTCTGTGAAATTATAGCGGGACCACCAATCACAGAGCTGCATAGCATTTTCTTCCCAACAACTGCAGAGTCAGCAAAATTCTGATAGGCTGACAGAGGGGCTTCTTTCATTTAACCCTTCACATTCCAACACCAATTGAATAGGTGGGTTTGAAGGGTTTATTTCCTCAGAAACATTTTTGTTTAAATGTTGATTGTCAAATTATGAATTAATAAAATAAAATGAGAATATCTAGAATATCCTAGAGGGCCCTGACGGTTCCCATCTGATGACGATGATGTTGTTGTATGTAGACTCGCATGTCTGGCAACAATTAAAATATGGCGTAGAGAATAGAGGCGCATCTCTGTTTTGCATAGTTGTGGAGTAACATGTTTCAGACCACTGGGTCTTGAAGTGTCACGGCTTACTGTAGCCATCCGACAAGCCCATATTCCAAAAGGCATGGTTGAGAACAAAAACCACAGGAAGTAATTTCATACATTTATATGATGGACAGAAATAGACACACATATTCCCAGTGAACATAGTATTGTACTACTAGTGTCTGTTTACCACACATTTTGTTATATTATTTTACGATTAGGATATATGGTTTACTATTCAGATTTATAGTCAAACATTGGCTTCTGAAAAAAATGGTGGTGTTTGCTGAATGTTGATATTTATGATACATATCACACAATGACTCCAAAACGCAACCCTTGAAAGATACCCTGCACCATATAATTAAACTGTATTGTTGTAGTTTGTTTTGCTTTGTTTTGTCTGGCGTACTTCTTCATTGCTGTCCTCCTACAACATTTTTCAAAAGAAACAACTATGATTCATTGGTGTAATGTTACAACATGAGCTAAGCTGTGGTGCCCTCTGGGCAAAAAAGACCACAGTGTCATTTATATTTTTTCCGGCAGTTAAATTGGTTGAACACACATCTTTTCCAACATGTTAAGTGTCGAGCGATGCCATTTTTCTTAACCTGGCGCTGACATCACACTGGTGATGTCACTGTAATTAAGATCTAATGGTGCTGGCATGTGACTGCATTCACACAGTATGTTAAACGAACACCAGACGATACAGAGTCCTACTCAGTGAATTGGCCTAACAGTAATCTAAATACATATAATTGTAATGTAAACACACCGTCGGTCCAGTCTGCTACTGCATTAGTTAACACAGTCTCTTTGAGCATTTAAGTCTCTGATGATTTTGAGCAGCTCTCTGACCGGCAGCAGGCCGGCAGGCCATGTCTTTGATGTGGCCAAAAGTGGCAAAAACTAAGATTAAGAAAATAAAGAGATGCAAAGGGAAAATGAACCCCCTGCTTGTCTGCCAACATGTGCTTTAATTGTCTTACTACAAAGCCAATACATTTTGTTCTTTGTTGGGTTAGGATCTTGGTGGTTACTTCTTCTCCATACGATGTATTTTAAGAGGTCCCGTTTGACAGTTTTATTTCACCACATCGTGGTGTGTGTGTGTGTTTCAGACCACTTCACGCAGATGCTGCACTGCGAGCACGAGTGTGTGAGGGACCTGGCCACCCGGCCTGGACGCCTCTCTCCCATGGAGAACTACCTGCCTCTGCACTACGATTACCTGCAGTTTGCCTACTTCCATGGTGAGAATACCGTCTCCCTCGCCATCTGGGTTACAAACTGATTACCATCTTATGTACTTCTACTATCTAGTCATTTACTAGACGCTTGTATCGTATTGTTATGTACCACTATCTAGTCATTTACCAGACACGTATGACACGTATCCAAAGCGACTAAGTGAATCCAGACACAGGTCATGAAGGAGCAGGTAGGGGTTGAGGCTTCTTGTTCAAGGATGCCTACAAACATCGGGGGTCACACCCAGAACCTTTCGGCTAGGAGTCGAACACCCTAACCACTAGATGAAACGAACAGAGAGCAACGGCAATTGTTATTCCTCAGGTATATCTGAGGATCGGAACCATTGTAACATGAAATCATGATGTGTTTAGACAAATCTGTGTGTGTGTGTGTGTGTGTGTGTGTGTGTAAGGGTTAACACCCACCAGGTGCAAATAGAAACACAAAAGAGCTGTAGACAAGTCTAATAAGTCCAGAGAGGACAACGCCCTGTTAGGTATCACCACATGAGGTAACACTGGCATCATGTTTTTGCTTGCGTTTGTGCGAGCTTGAATGGATTTGTTAGTGAGTGAGTGTGTGTGTGTGTGTTTGTGTGTGTGTGCGTGCAGGCCTCTCATATTTCTGCTGTCAAGGTGGAGAGTAGTGTGATGTTCCTCCCCACAACATGGACTCAGAATGGCACGGA